>CM069153.1:8472195-8782250 GCA_035221665.1 Okamejei kenojei
TGATATGAACAGGATTGTGGGTCCTCGTATTTCCACTTCCAAAGTCCACAATCAGTTCATTGGTTTTACTGGCACCATTTGGTCAATTGGTTGATCTCACTTCTATACTCTGACTCATCACCATCTGTAATTCGTTTAGTGCAAGGTAAAACTAGCAAAGGATAGTCCGAGGAACGTCAGAGGTAGGATGATTCATTTGCCTGATAACAGCTGGGAAGAACTGTCCCTGAATCTGGTGGTGTGCGTTTTCACACTTCTATTCCTTTTGCCTGATGGGAGAGGGGAGAAGAGGGAGTGGCCAGGGCGCGACTTGTCCTTGATTATGCTGCTTGATTATGCTTGATCAAGCAGCAGTGATTGGGGGGAAGGGATTCGTCAGCATTTGGGGTTGGAACTCTGCATTCGGTCTGAGAGCCAGTATTATGATGAAAGGAGTGAGGTAGGGGTTAGCATATGATAGGTGGACTGAGGAGGGGTGAAGGTTGACAAACATATAATGCTAGGTGTAGGAAGGAACTGCAGATGCTGGTTTACACCAAAGATAGAAACAAAATGCTGGAGTAACTTAGCGGGACAGGCAACTTCTCTGGGAAGAAGGAATGGGTGATTTTTCGGATCAAGACCCTTCTTCAGACTCAACAGGGGCGGAGTTGAGAAACAGAGGCAGGTGGGATATGAATGGAAGCAAACAAAGAGAAAGAAAAGGGTGAATGGGGTGAACTGGGAGAGGGTAAGGAACAATGAAGGTGAAGATAGCTGCTGGGGCTCTTACATCTCCAGATTGTGTTCCTCAACACACTATAAACTCATGGATTGACATGTCAAGAGAGTCAGGAATCAAGAGTGTTTTATTGTCCCATGTACCGACAACAGAGCAATGCAATTGCTGCTTAACAGGCCTGCATGTGCAATACCTGAAAGATTAATATATAATAATTAAAAATCAATTATATTATTAACTGTAATACAGAGTAACAATAGCGTAAGAACCGGCCTGTCATGCAACCAAAGACACAGTCCATAACAGATCATAATTGCCGAGGTTAGTGTTGCGTAGTGTTCGTGAGACTGATGGTTTCTGGCAAGAAGCCATTCTTGAACCTGGTGGTTCCAGTTTTCAGGCTCCTTTCCAATTTTCCCAATGTCAGTCGTTAAATGAGAGCATGGTGAGGGTGGTGTGGGTATATGTTGATATTGGCTGCCTTTTTGAGGCAGCACCTCCTATAGATCCCATCCGGTGGGGAAGTCTCTACCTGTGCTGGATGGGTTCCCAGTTGTTGGTACTTTGGTGTTCGTTGCCTAACCAGGCTTTGATGCAACCATTCAGTATGCTCTCTACCAGACACCATTAGAGAATGTGCCAAAATACATAATCTCATTAATCTTCTAAAGAATTAAAGGCATGATAAGATTTTGTTATGATTGTATCAATGTAATTATAATAATAATATATCTTTATTGTCATTGCACAGAGGTACAACGAGATTTGGAGTGCAACTTCCATCCAATGTAATAACTTAATTCGCTAAAAATGTAGACACCCAGAGAAACAAGATTAAAAACACAGTTAAAGCAGTATAAAGTGCAAATAGGTCTGTGCCGGGTCGATGTGCGACGTGACCATCCGAGGGAGAGTTCATGCGGTGGGGAGGGAGGGGGGGGGCACTCAGCAGGACCGGTTCAGAGCAGCTATAGCTCTGGGGATGAAGCTGTTCCTAAGTCTGGAGGTGCAGGTGTAGAAGGCCTTGTAACGTCTGCTGAATGGTAGAAGTTTGACTATTGCAAGGGTGTGAGGCGTCTTTATGAATTCTAATGGCCTTCCTGAGGCACCGTGTATAGTAGATGCCCTCCAAGGCTGGTAGCTGTGTTCCAATTATCTTCTGCGCTCTGTGGACGACCCGCTGAAGAGCTCCACTGTCTGCCTCCGTGCAGCTGAGATGCCACACAGGGATGCCATGTTAGGATGCTCTCTGTGGTGCAGCGATAGGAAGTTGTCAGCAGCTGTTGGGGCAGATCAGTGTTTTTCAGTGTTCTCAGGAAGAACAGACGTTGCTGTGCCTTCTTGACCAGCGCAGCAGTGTTGGTGGACCATGTGAGGTCCTCCGAAATGTGTGTGCCCAGAAACCTGAAGCTGGACACTCTCTCCAAACTGTCCCTGTTGATAAAGATTGGAACGTATTCCCCATTATGTGACCTTCTGAAGTTGATGATCAGCTCCTTGGTCTTAGAGGTGTTTAGGGACAGGTTGTTATCTGAGCACCAGTTCGCCAGGTTCTGGACCTCTGCTCTTTAGTGTCTTTCATCACCATTGGTGATCAGCCCGATCACCGTTGTGTCATTTGCAAACTTGACAATGGTGTTGGTGTGCAGGAACACAGTCGTGTGTGAAGAGGGAGTAGAGCATGGGGCTCAGTACACAGCCCTGTGGTGGGCCGGTAGTCAGGGTGAAAGTGGAGGACAGGTGCGGGCCCGGTCTCACTGCCTGCGGTTGCTCCCTCAGGAAATTCAGGATCCAGTCACATATCGATGAGCTGAGGCCTAGCTGGTGGAGTTTGGTGGTGAGCTTGGTGGGGATGACCGTGTTGAAAGCAGAGCTGTAGTCTATGGAAAGCATCCTCACGTACGTGCTCTGTCTCTCCAGGTGAGTCAGAACAATGTGAAAAGCCAGAGAGATGGCATCCTCTGTGAATCTATTTGCACTGTATGCGAATTGATGTGAGTCCAGTGAGGCAGGGATGCAGGATTTGATGTGTGAGAGGACCAGCTGTTCAAAGCACTTCATGGTTAAGACAACTGGATGGTAGTAGTTCAGGTTGGTGATTTTTGTATTTTTCGGCACCAGCACTATGGTAGTTGACTTCAGGCACTTGGGGACCGTTGCCAGAGATAGCGACAGGTTAAAGATGCAGGTGAATATCTCAGCCAGCTGTTCAGCACAGTCCTTAAGTACCCTTCCTTGAACTCCGTCTGGGCCTACAGCCTTGTGTGGATTGACCCTTCGCAGAGCGCACTGTGCATCCGGTGTGCTCAATGTTAAGACCTGTCCCTCCGCCATGGCCGGGGTTATTCCACTCCTGGTGGTGTTGCCAGTTTCGAAGCAGGCAAAAAAGATGTTAAGCTCGTTGGCCAGTGTGATATCACTGTGGGGGCAGGCGGGGCTGCTCTTGTAGTCAGTGATGTCCCTGACACCCTGCCAAATGCTTCTGGTGTCCGCGGTATTGAAGTGGTCTTCCACCCTTTGTCTGTGGATGTCTTTGGCCCTTTTTATACCTTTGTTCAGGTTTGACCTGGCAGCACCCTGAAGTGTCCCTGGATTTAAAGGCATTGTAGCGTGCCATTAGCAGGTTCTGTACCTCCTTGTTCATGCATGGTTTCGGGTTTGGGAACATCTTTATTTCCTTGTCCACTGTGACAAACTCCACACATCAGTTGATGCAGGAGAGCACAGTGGATGTGTACTCCTCCAAGTCTCTCTGTACCACAGGTTGCCTGTTGTGCAAACAGGTGCCAGACGGTGCGATCAAAGCAGTCCTGGAGTTGTAGGGTGGCGTCCTCAGGCCATATTTTGACCGTCTTTATTGTAGGTTTCGTCTTGCGGATGAGGGGTTTGTATGCAGGCAGTAGAAACAATGAGAGGTGATCGGATTGTCCCAGGGGTGGGCAGGGGAGAGCTCTGTATGCATCTTTGACGTTGGTGTACACTTTATCCAGCGTGTTTGAGCCCCTGCTAGGGCACTGCACATGCTGGTGGAATTTGCGGAGAGCAGCTCGTAGGTCGACCTGATTAAAGTCCCCTGCAACAATGAAGGCACTGTCGGGGTGAGCATCCGGCTGCTTGCTGATGGCCGAGTGCAGCTGTGCTAACGCTATATTAGCATTAGCCTGTGGTGGAATGTATACGGCCATGATGATAACCACAGTAAACTCCTGAGGCAGATGAAAGGCCTACATTTAAGTAGTAGGTATTACAGATCTGGGGAACAGTAGCTCTCTACTGCAGTGTGGTTGGTGCACCAGTCATTGTTGATATAGATACAGAGCCCCCCGCCCTTGCTTTTACCGGAGTCCTTTGTTCTATCAGCACGATGTACTGTCCGTTCGTTAGCTCCACAGCCCCGTTGGGAACCAGCGCGCTGAGCCATGTCTCCATGGTGGACCAAGGACAGATGTGCTGCACCAAGGACAGATCTTCAGTGATATGAACATTCAGTAACTTGAAGTTGTTCACATTCTCTGCCGTTGTCCGTTGATGAAGACAGTTTCATGGATCATTGGCTTTCCCCTCATGGTCAACATTAGTGTTTTGGCACCATTCAATCAGATTTTCAATGTCCCTCCTGTACTCTGACTCATTGTTACCTATTGTTCATCACTCTATTATGTGGCAGAGATGAGCAGGTAAAATCCATTGATTACAGGGAAGCATTTACAATTGTTTTCACAAGAAGTGCCCAGTGGATGCCACTTCTCAACTTTGTCTGGTGATTTCCATTGTCATATAAACCAGATTTCAGCCAATTTAATTTACCCCACTTGATTTAAGGAAATGGATGATGGTTTTGAAAATATCAGCAAGCATCCTGGATGGAGTCCAATAGATTTCCAATCCAGAATTAGCTGCCATCAAATGAAGCTGTTTCAATACATTTATAATACTGGCACTTACCCAACAAAGCAAGGTAACGCTCCAGCTGTTCACCACTCTCCATTTAATCATAAGCAAATGTAGCTGAGCAGCACTTAATCACATATAACTTGTTGATCACTGTCCAGTCTACCGATGCCCAGTAGAACCACTCGACTTGGGACCTGATCATCTATTTGGTCCACAGTTGAAGTGAGAGTGATTATCCTTGATATCAAGGTAGCACAAGAATGAGTGTGGCAACAAGGAGACTAATTGGCCTGTTCCACTCAGGCGATTTTTAGGCGATTGCCGGCGACTGGACTAATGGGCCTGTCCCACTTAGGCGATTTTTTAGGTGGCTGCCGGCAAATATGACAAGGGAATTCACCGAAATCAGCACCGGGGACAACCTACGTCACCTAGCGACAACCTACGATATCCTGGCGACAACCCACGTTAACCTGGCGACAACCTTCAACAGCACCTACGTCAAGCCTAGCTCATTGGCGCCAAACCCACGGACACCACTGTCGCCGAAAATGTTTCAACATGTTGAAAATACAGCGGTGACCAGAAAGACGTTACGACTCTTTGGGCTTTGGACTGAGGAGACTACTCACAACCATACAGGCGGCCATGGGGTGACAGCCTAGTCGCCTGTAGTCACCTAAAAAATTGCATGTGGGACAGGCCCATTAGAAACGCTTTACCTTGTGTGAAGGAAGTTGATGATGGTTGATGGAGGTCAATAAGCTGAGCCCCTCCCATTGCTGCATGAATTCCACTTTACATTGCCTTACGCCAATCAGCTATGACCTTCCTTCCATCATGAGGTCTGAATTTTTGCTGATGATTGCCAATTCCAACTCCTCAAACAATGAAGCAGCTCATCTGTTTACAGCAAGACCAAGGCAACATTGGTGTTGCACAAATGTCTAGCTTTTGTCATCTCCAACAAGAGACAGATTATTGGCCTGTTGACATTCAGCAGCATTATCATTAAAGTCCCACAGCACTTATACTCCGGATTCACCATTAAGTCGATAAAGCAGGCCAGAGACTGCATGTGATTCCCTTCCTGATACCCAAGGCCTTTCCATCATCCATGTCGTGGAACACCTTCCATCTGCCTGAATGAATGCAGTGCCAACAACAAAGACAACACTCAGATGAGCTTCTATGGAAGCTCATGAGGGTGGTGTGGAAGAAGCAAACAATACCTAAGGTGTGGCGAAGGGCCGGCGGCATACTAATACCTAAAGAAAAGGATGCATCAGACATCAGCCAATTCCGGCCAATATGTCTCCTCAACGTCGAGGGAAAAATCTTTTTCAGCATTGTATCACAAAGGCTATCCACCTATCTGGTAACAAACAAGTACATTGATACATCTGTACAGAAAGCAGGAATTCCAGGTTTTTCGGGCTGCTTGGAGCATACAAGCATGATCTGGCACCAGATCCAAGCAGCTAAGAAGGACAAGAGAGACCTACATGTGATCTTCCTCGATCTGGCCAAAGCATTTGGTTCAGTTCCACATGAACTCCTTTGGGAATCTTTTGCCTTTTTCCATGTACCAGAGCTCATCACCACACTGGTCAAGAACTATTTCCAAGACCTGCAGCTGTGCTTCACAACAGCTGAATTCAGTACAACATGGCAGCGCTTGGAAGTAGGCATCATGGCAGGCTGCACAGTCTCACCCTTGGCCTTTACAATGGCCATGGAAGTCATCATCAGGGCCTCAAAATGGGTGGTGGGCGGTGAACGAACCAGAGCTGGGCTCCGTCTACCACCCATCAGGGCATACATGGACGATATGACAACAATAACCACTACTGCAGCATGCACCAAGCGGCTACTTGGAAAGCTGCAGGAGAACATCAAGTGGGCCCGAATGAAAATCAAACCAAGTAAGTCTCGAAGCATCTCCATAGTTAAGGGGGTGCTTAGAGACACAAGGTTCTGCATCGGTGACGACCTAATACCAACAGTGTCTGAGCAGCCAGTAAAAAGCCTGGGCAGATGGTACAACGCAAGTCTCAAGGACAAAGAGCAGGTGCAACAGCTAAGGCAAGAAATTGTCAACGGCCTGGAGATCATCAATCAGACCCTACTGCCTGGGAAACTGAAGCTCTGGTGCCTACAGTTTGGACTCCTTCCTCGGACAATGTGGCCACTGACCGTTTATGAAGCTCCAATAACAACTGTGGAGAAGATGGAGCGAATCATAACTTCATACGCGAAGAAATGGCTCGGTGTCCCACGATGTCTAACTAACATCGGCCTCTATGGCAAAGGGGTCCTGGAACTACCTCTCACTAGTCTAACAGAGGAATACAAGTGTTCCAAAGAAAGACTCCAGATGACACTGAGGGACTCTAGAGACAAGACCATCAGTGCTGTTGCGCCGCCCCTAGTAACCGGCCGGAAGTGGACACCATCTGATGCAGTACAGCAAGCTTCATCAGCCCTGAGGCACAAAGACGTCGTGGGGCAAGTGCAGCAGGAAGAGGAGGCTTTGGCCTTACGACAAGTAAACCAACTTGGCAAAAGGCCACAACATCAGAGCGGAGGACATTGGTGGTTGAGGAGGTGCGGCGACAGGAGGAGGCCGCAAGAAGTGCAAAGGCGGTCTCGCTTGCCAAACAGGGGCAATGGATGCAGTGGGAAGGTGTGGAGCGGAGGAAGATCAGCTGGAAAGACCTATGGGAAATGGAATCAAGCAAGATCAGCTTCATCATCAGAGCGACATACGACATCCTTCCATCACCAAAGAACCTCAATCAGTGGTACGGCGAAGATCCAACCTGTGCCCTCTGCCCAACTCCAGCGACCCTCAAACACATCATGGTAGGCTGCAAGAACAGCCTCACGCAAGGGAGATACACGTGAGGCATAATCAGGTATTAAAAAGCCTGCAACAGCCCTTGAGAACAGGCTGTGTGCGACCAACTTCTTGCCTCCGAGAGCAAGCAACCCCTCCCACTTAAGGGCGACAACCTTTGTCCGAGAAGGACAGAAAACACCGAAACATCCTTCCACTAGATCAGAAGAAGGAAACCTATGCAGGGCCCGTGACTGGAGGATGCTGGCGGACATCGGCCGACAACTAATCTTTCCACCTGAAATTGCTTCAACCAACCTCAGGCCAGATTTGGTGTTCTGGTCCCTTTCACAGAAGACTGCTTACATCATAGAGCTCACAGTTCCATGGGAGAACTCTGTTGTGGAGGCCTATGAGTGTAAGAAGCTGTGCTACACAGAGCTTGCAGCAGAGGCAAGGCAGCGTGGCTGGAACATCAACGTTTATCCAGTTGAAGTGGGATGCAGAGGATTTGTTGCGTCATCTACCATCAGACTGCTGAAGGAGCTTGGAATCCACGGTCAGGCTCTGCAGAAGACCATAAGATCACTCTCAGACGCGGCTGAAAGAAGCAGCTGTTGGATTTGGCTCAAGCGGAAAGACCCATGCTGGGCCCCAAATGCGTCATGGTGAATCTTTGAGGCAGTTTGACACGGGACACACGCTGAGGGCTGATCATCCTGCAGCGGGCCGCCCTTGTGGAGGGTGTATAGTGATAAAAGGCCGAAACACCCAGTGATGCAAGGGTACACTACTGATGATGTGTCCTGTGCCCAGCTGTCCTGAAGGTTACCCAGGCCAAGATATACGTATACGTTTGTCAGGTTGGAGGCCGGTGACTAGTGGGGTGCCTCAGGGATCTGTATTGGGTCCTCTGTTGTATGTCATATACATTAATGATCTGGAGGATGGTGTGGTAAATTGGATTAGTAAGTATGCAGATGATACTAAGATAGGTAGTGTTGTGGATAATGAAGTAGATTTTCAAAGTCTACAGAGAGATTTAGGCCATTTGGAAGTGGGCTGAAAGATGGCAGATGGAGTTTAAAGCTGATAAGTGTGATGTGCTACATCTTCACAGGACAAATCAAAATAGGGCATACATGGTAAATTGTATAGAATTGAGGAATGCAGCTGAACAGAGGGATCTAGGAATAACTGTGCAGACTTCCCTGAAGGTGGAATCTCATGTAGATAGGGTGGGAAAGAAAGCTTTTGGTGTGCTGGCCTTTATAAATCAGAGCATTGAGTATAGAAGTTGGGATGTAATGTTAAAATTGTACAAGGCATTGGTGAGGCCAGAGACTGCATGTGATTCCCTTCCTGATACCCAAGGTCTTTCCATCATCCATGTCGTGGAACACCTTCCATCTGCCTGAATGAATGCAGTGCCAACAACAAAGACAACATTCAGATGAGCTTCTTAAATGTGCATTTCCTCAACAACTAACACACTGCAGCTACAATGCAAGCATCTACAAATTATACTGCAATTACTTGCCAGACATATCTTACCAGCATCCCCTGACCCACATAGACCTACACGAGGTGCAAATACTTAGACGTTCCAGTGCAAATTATGCTGCAAGTCACACAGCATCCTAATAGAGTGTAAATCCTGGAACGCACTATCTGGTAACACAAAGGAAGTGCCTCCAGCAGGATTACAGTGCATCAATGTCATTGCTATCTTCTGAAGAGCAATTAGAGACAGCCTTAAACACTGTCATTACCATGGATGCCCATAAATAACCAAACTAAAAACTAAAACATTTTGTCTCGTTTCACCAGCATTTTTGTCTACCTTCGATTTTTCCAGCATCTGCAGTTCCTTCTTAAACTAAAAACTAAATTTACATGGTTCTCTGTCAAACTTAATTTTGTAATATTTTCAAAAGGCATTTTACTAAGTCAAAGGCACAATATTAATATGCGCAGTTGGTGTTTTCTACTGAGGCCACTCAGAGTAAATAATTGATCAAGTTCTTTAGTCTGGGAAAAAAAAAATCCAATCCCATGGGAATGCTTTGATGGTTTCTGTGCTTTTCTTAAAAGTCCTTTAAACGAAGGAAATATAATGGTTTCCTTTCCAACATCTGTTGATTAGCCATTGAAGCAGTTCCAACTACTTTACACGTCTGAGCTGTACTCAATTTTTTTTATTTTCAGTTACCCATGTGCAATCATCTAACGACTCTATTTTGGCTGATAAATACTTTTCTCATAGCACCATGTTTACAATACCTTAAAAAGTATATGATCAAGAATGGATACAATTGATTGTAAGTTGAGAAATTCTATTCACTGATGTTGAATATAAACTGAATATTGAGTGAGTGTATTTTGTAAGCATTCAGCATTTTTTGATGATTATGGGATATATTTCCTGTATTTGATTTTTCAAATGATCGGTAGTTGTTGACTAACCGAGTTACCATTTCAAAGTAAAAAACATTGGTGGACATTTGGTCACACAGAAATGAGCTGGTAGATTTCCTTTCTTGCAGAAATTTAGTGATAGTCTTTTATAAAAAGCCAGTAGTTTCATAGTTTCATGATAGAATATCTGTTTTGTTTTGTTAAATCCCATATAAGGTTAAGAAGGTTCAATTGTTGGGTATTAATAGTGGAGTAGCAAGATGGATTCAACAGTGGCTGAATGGGAGATAACAGAGAGTAATGGTGGATAACCGTTTGTCAGGTTGGAGGCCGGTGACTAGTGGGGTGCCTCAGGGATCTGTATTGGGTCCTCTGTTGTATGTCATATACATTAATGATCTGGAGGATGGTGTGGTAAATTGGATTAGTAAGTATGCAGATGATACTAAGATAGGTAGTGTTGTGGATAATGAAGTAGATTTTCAAAGTCTACAGAGAGATTTAGGCCATTTGGAAGTGGGCTGAAAGATGGCAGATGGAGTTTAAAGCTGATAAGTGTGATGTGCTACATCTTGGCAGGACAAATCAAAATAGGGCGTACATGGTAAATTGTATAGAATTGAGGAATGCATGTGAACAGAGGGATCTAGGAATAACTGTGCAGACTTCCCTGAAGGTGGAATCTCATATAGATAGGGTGGTAAAGAAAGCTTTTGGTGTGCTGGCCTTTATAAATCAGAGCATTGAGTCTAGAAGTTGGGATGTAATGTTAAAATTGTACAAGGCATTGGTGAGGCCAATTTTGGAGTATGGTGTACAATTTTGGTCGCCAATTTATAGGAAAGGTGTCAACAAACTAGAGAGAATACAGAGGAAATTTAGTAGAATGTTGCCTGGGTTTCAGCACCTAAGTTACAGAGAAAGATTGAACAAGTTAGGTCTCTATTCTTTGGAGTGCAGAAGGTTAAGGGGGACTTGATAAAGGTCTTTAAAATTATGAGAGGGATAGTCAGAGTTGACGTGGATAAGCTTTTTCCATTGAGAGTAGGGAAGATTCAAACGAGGACATGATTTGAGAATTAAGGGATAAAAGTTTAGGGGTAACATGAGGAGAAACTTCTATACTCAGAGAATGGTAGCTGTGTGGAATGAGCTTCCAGTGGAAGTGGTGGAAGCAGGTTTGATTTTATCATTTAAAAATAAATTGGATAGGTATATGGACGGGAAAGGAATGGAGGGTTATGGCCTGAGTGCAGGTAGATGGGACTATGGGAGAGTAAGTGTTCGGCATGGACTAGAAGGGCTGAGATGGCCTGTTTCTGTGCTGTAATTGTTATATGATATATGGTTATATGTGTCACAGATGCAGTATAATATAGATAAATGTGAGGTTATCCTCTTTGGTGGTAAAAACAAGGGGGCAAATTATTATCTCAATGGGTTTAGGTTAGGTTAGGGGGAGGTGCAGCGAGACCTGGGGGTCCTTGTCACTGAAAGTTGGCTTACAGGTACAGCAGGCAGTGAAGAAAGCTAATGGAATGTTGGCCTTCATAACAAGAGGATTTCAGTATAGGAGTAAAGAGGTTCTTCTGCAGTTGTATAGGACTGGAGTATTGTGTACAGTTTTGGTCTCCTAATTTGAGGAAGGACATCTGAAAGTCATACGAGGAAAGATTGTAAAGACTAGGCTTGTATTCACTGGATGAATACAATGATGAGCAGGGGTCATATAGAAACATATAAAATTATAAAAGGACTGGACAAGCTAGATGCAGGAAAATGTTCCCAATTTTGGGGGAGTCCAGAACCAGGGGCCACAGTCTTAGAATAAAGGGGAGGTCATTTAAGACCGAGGTGAGAAAAAACTTTTTCACCCAGAGAGTTGTGAATTTATGGAAATCCCTGCCACAGAGGGCAGTGGAGGCCAATCATAGGATGGATTTAAGAGAGAGTTAAACAGAGCTCTAGGGGCTAGTGGAGTCAAGGGATATGGGGAGAAGGCAGGCACGGGTTATTGATAGGGGACGATCAGCCATGATCACAATGAATGGCGGTGCTAGCTCAAAGGACCAAATGGCCTCCTCCTGCATCTATTTTCTATGTTTCTATGTTTCTATGTTTCTAATTAAGTAAATATAAATGTCACAACACTGCTGTGGTGTTAAATGAAGCCAGATCTGCCAGGTGATTACCTCAGGCCTACGGGTGGCTGATGCAGTAGTTTAGCAGCTCCATAAATCTTAAAGCTAAGAATAAAGTTTAAAAAGGTGAGTAATTTGGAAATGTGTAAGTACAGTTGTCTTTGCAAAAATAAAATTAATGATTCGTTTGTAAATGCTAATTCGTGAATTGTTATTTGAGTACTCAAGATGGCACTAAGGCTCAGCAGAGAAGGGTAACGTCAGGCAGAACCATGGTGGTAGGTGACTCTTTAGTTGGGAGTGCAGGCAGGAACTTCTGCGCAGCTGTGGATTCCAGGATGGTGTGGTTCCTCCCTGGGGCCAGGGTCCAGGACATCTCGGAGGGGTTGCACGACATCCTCAGGGGTGGTAAGCATTGTGTTGGCACAAATGACATAAGAAGGAAAATTAATGAGATACTGCACTTAACACAGGGTGTTAAGCAACAGGCTAAAAAGTAGGACCTCTGGGGTAGTGGTCTCTGGACTGCTTCCAGTGCTACGTGCTAATTCGGTTGGTGACGAGGGTAAGAACAGGAAGATAGGGAAGATGAATGAATGGCTAAGGAGTGAGTGCAGGGAGCAGGGATTCAGATTTTGTAGCCATTGGATCTCTTCTTCGAAAGGGGTGGCCTGTACAAGAGATGCATTGCACCTTAACTGGAGGGAAATCAATATCCTGGCAGATATGTTCACTCATGCTACGCAGGTGGGTTTAAACTAGATTGGCAGGAGAGTGAGATCCTAGTGGACAGAATAGCCAGGAGAAAGCAGGGAGTGAGGGAAGATTTAGTTTGAATTGCACTTATTTTACGAGTAAGGCAGATGAGCTTGGGGCATGGATAGATACGAGGGACTGGGACGTTGCAGCCATTATGGAAACCTGGTTAAGAGAGGGGGAGGACTGGCAGTTCAATGTTCAATGTTCAATGTTACAGTTGCTTCTGGAGAGATAGAGGTGGGGGTAAAAGGTGTTGTATTATTGATTATGGAGATGTCACGGCAGTATTCAGAGATGGCATTACTGATGGTTCTTCCAGTGAGGCTAAATGGGTGGAACTGAGAAATAAGAAAAGTATGATCACCTTGATGGGAGTGTACTACAGATCCCCAAATTGTTAACGGGAATTAGAAGAGCAAATATGCACAGATTGCAGGCAGCTGGAGAACTAATAAGGTTGTTGTGGGTGTGGATTTTAACTTTCTTAATATTAATTGGTAATGTCATAGTAGAAAAGGTTTAGATGGGACGCTGTTTGGCAAATGTATTCAGGAAAGCTTCCTCAGGCAATATGTAGAGGGGCCTACATGGGAGAGGGCAATACTTGATTTAGTCTTGGGAAATTGGGAGGGGCAAGTGAATGAAGTGTTTGTGGATGAGCCTTTTTGGACCAGCAACCGCTATTCTATTTGCTTTAAGATTGTTATGAATAAAGGCAGGGCAGGCACATAGTTAAAATTCTAAAATAGGACAAGGACAACTTCAAAGGTGTTAGACAGGAACTTGCTTGTTAATTGAAGTAGGTTGTTTGAGGGAAAAGGAATGTCCAGACCGTGGGGTGTTTTTAAAAGTGTGCTGACAAGAGTGTAGGATATTCACTGTTAGAGTGAAGGCCAAGGCAGGCAAACATAAGGAAACTTGGATGATGAGAGAAAATAAGGCTCTGGTCAAGTCTAAGGAGGAGGCATGCGACAGATAGAGGCAGCTGGAATCAAGTGTACCGCTGGAGGAGTTTCGGGAACTGAGGAGCAAGCAAAAAAAAATAGGAAGGCAAAAATGGGACAGGAGATAGCTCAGGCAGATAACATTATGGATAATCCAAAGAGATTTTATAAATACATAAGGGAAAAGGAGTAACCAGAGGGAGAGTGGGACCCCTCAGGAATCAAAGCGGCCAATTCAGTGGAGTCACAGGAGATGGGCAAGGTCCTCAATGAGTATTTCTCCACTGTATTTACTGAGGAGAAAGACAGGAGGATGGAGGAACTTGGGGCAGTCAATGGAAGTGTCTTGAGAGCAGTCAGTGTTATGGTCGAAGAGGTGTTGAAGATCGTGTATGAAGGTAGCCAATTCTCCAGGGCCAGATCAGATATATCTAAGGACACTGTGGGAAACCAGGAGGATATTGCGGGAGCCCTGGCTGAGATTTATGTTGTCATTAAATACAGGTGGGTTCAAGGAAAGAGCGTTCACGTCTCGGCCCTGTTTTCACCAATCTTTTCACCACCACGCACAAGAAGCACAAGACAGACACCATTGTATGCAGATGTTGAGAAGTGTGTTCAGCGCTGGCTGAACAACTTCGAATCTTGTGTGTGGACTCGATAAGAAGAAGATTAAATACAGGTGATGTGCCAGAGGGCTAGAGGGTGGCAAATGTTGTGCCTCTATTTAAGAAGGGCTGTGGGGAAAAAGCTCAGGAACTACAGGCCAGTGAGCTTAACATCTGTAGCTGGAAAGTTACTAGAGAGTATTCTGTTGGATAAGATGGATGTGCATTTAGATGGACAAGCGCTGATTATGGATGTTTTTGTACGTGAGAGATGATGTCTCACAAACCTTATTGAGTTATTTGACGATATCTTCAAAATGGTTGATGAGGGCAGAGCTGTAGACATTGTATATATAGATTTTAGCACATCGTTTGACAAGGTTCTGCATGAATGGCTGCCTGCAAAGTTAGATCGCATGAGATCCAAGGAGAGCTAGGTGACTGGATAGAAAATTGGCTTCATGGAAGGAAGCAGAGGGTGATAGTGGAAGGTTGTTTTTCGGACTGGAGGCTGTGACTAATGATGTGCCTCATGGTTCGGTGCTTGGCCTGTTACTGTTTGTTACGTATAATAAATGATTTTTTTTATGAGAACGTACTTGGGATGTTTAGCAAGTTTGCAGATGATACAAAAGTGGGTGATTTTGCAGATAGTGAATATGGTTGTGAAAAATTGCAGCAGGATCTTGAGCTGTTGACCAAGTCGACTGAGGAATAGTTGATGGAATTTAATCCAGGTGCAAGGATGTTGCATTTAGCGAAGTTTAACCAAGACATGACCAGCACGTTGAATAGTAGGACTCTGGGGAGTGTTGTTGAGCAGAGGGATCTAGGTGTATAGGTGCATGGTTCCTTGAAGGTGGAGTCGCAGGTAGATGGGGTGGTCAAAAAGGCTTTTGGCACATTGGCCTTCATCAGTCAGAGTACTGAGTATAGAAGTTGGGAGGTCATGTTGCAGTTGTATAAGACATTGGTGAGGCTGCATTTAGAGTATTTTGTTCAGTTCTGGGCGCCATGTTATAGGAAAGATATTGTCAAGCTGAAAAGGCTACAGAAAAGATTTACAAGAATGTTGCCAGGCCTAGCAGGTGTGAGCTAGAGGTAGAAGTTCTGTAGACTGTGACTCGATTCCTTGGAGTGCAGGAATATGAGGGGTGATCTTACAGAGGTGTATGAAAGGTGGAATAGATAGCGTAAATGTACAGTGTCTTTGCCCAGAGTAGGGGAATCAACGACCGGTGAACCTGGTTTTTGTGAGGGGGGAAAGATTTCATAAGATGCTGTGGAGCAACTTTCTTACACAAAGGGTGCAAGCTATATTGAATGAATTGCCGGAGGAGGTAGTTGAGGCTGGTACTATCAAAATGTTTAAGAATATTTGAACAGGTACATGGACAGGAGAGGGTTAGAGGGATATGGACCAAATGCAGGAAGGTGAGACATGTCGATTAGGTGGTGTGGCCAGCATTGGCAATTTGCGCTGTATGACTTTAATCTATTAATTTAGGCTTTCATTTTTGTATGAACTGTGCAATAGTCACATTTTTGTTTATATGTATTCAAATTTCTATTTCCATGTTCCTTGGCTATTCCACAGAACCCTGGGTGAATATATATTTTTTAAGTTCTTTAACTTTTAATGACTTAATGCTGAAACATGGGCCTCCATTGATGCAAGCACTTTTCATCAATAAATCCAGACTGGCAAGCAACAAAGCATGTCTGTGTAAAGATCATTGAGCCAGATAAAAATAATGATGGCAGCCTCTTCCCACATTCAGCTCCAAGTCTGTTAAATGTCATCTTCTCCCATGGTCTGCTTTATGACCCATAATAGCATCTTCATCTCATCTGTACTACCACTGGAACTGTGGAATACCTCTCCTACTCCTACTTCCTAGTTCTTTGGCATTGTTTGTACGACCATCTGTGGATAAATGTGAGGTTATCCACTTTGATGGCAAAAACAGAAGGGTAGACTATTATCTGAATGGTGGCCGATTAGGAAAAGGGGAGATGCAACGAGACCTGGGTGTCATGGTACACCAGACATTGAAAGTAGGCATGCAGGTGCAGCAGGCAGTGAAGAAAGCGAATGGTATGTTAGCATTCATAGCAAAAGGATTTGAGTATAGGAGCAGGGAGGTTCTACTGCAGTTGTACAGGGTCTTGGTGAGACCACACCTGGAGTATCGCGTACAGTTTTGGTCTCCAAATCTGAGGAAAGACATTCTTGCCATAGAGGGGGTACAGAGAAGGTTCACCAGACTGATTCCTGGGATGTCAGGACTTTCATATGAGGAAAGACTGTACTCGCTAGAATTTAGAAGATTGAGCGGGGATCTTATAGAAATGTACAAAATTCTTAAGGGGTTGGACAGGCTAGATGCAGGAAGATTGTTCCCGATGTTGGGGAGGTCCAGAACAAGGGGTCACAGTTCAAGGATAAGGGGGAATTCCTTTAGGACCGAGACGAGGAAAACATTTTTCACACAGAGTGGTGAATCTCTGGAATTCTCTGCCACAGAAGGTAGTTGAGGCCAGTTCATTGGCTATATTTAAGAGGGAGTTAGATGCGGCCCTTGTGGCTAAAGGGATCAGGGGGTATGGAGAGAAGGCAGGTACAGGATACTGAGTTGAATGATCAGCCATGATCATATTGAATGGTGGTGCAGGCTCGAAGGGCTGAATGGCCTACTCCTGCACCTACCGTCTATGTTTCTATGTTTCTATGTTAAGACCAGTTACTTTGCAATTCATGTTGAGTATTGAATTGCCTTTCTGCTGCATCATCCAATTCCAGCTCCATCGGCAGTGATTTTGCACAGATAGAAATAGACAACAGACGCAGGAGTAGGCCATTCGGCCCTTTGAGCTAGCACCACCATTCACTGTGATCATGGCTGCTCATCCACATTCAGTACCCCATTCCTGCCTTCTCCCCATATCCCCTGACTCTGCTATGGGTAGAGATCTAGCCCATGTACCCCTTTCATTATTTTCCAGAGCAATTTCCATATTCTGTTTAAGCTTCTGGGTGGATGGCTGGGGAAGGATTCCCAAAAACGGAGAGAAAATTGTATCTCTGAACTCCTTATATATGAGCAAGCAGGAGTTACATCTTTGAGGAGAAATTGGGCATTTTTATTTTAGCCCCTTCTGAGGAATGCATGTGGTGCTCAGATGAGGACAGTAATAAGTGGTAGAGGCTTCTCAGTGGCATAGCCAGCAAAGCTGCTACCCCACAGCCCCAGTGGCCCAGGTGTGATGCTGCCTGCGTGAAGTGTGCACATTCTCTCTGCAACTGTGATTCCTCTGGGTACTCCAGTTTCCTCCACTTCTCAAAGATGTACTGGTTGGTAGGTTAATTGACCATTGTAAATTGTCCCGACTATGTAGGCGAGTGCTAAAGCCCAAGGGAGTTCATGGAGAATAAAGTGGGAAAGTATAATTGGTTTGGCAAATGTGCTTTTTTTTAACCTGTATGACTCTGAGTTCTCATTAGCCATATATTTACTAAGAAACCTGCTTGGACTTTACTACTATTGATAACAATACTGATCAAAAGAGGAATTGAGCGCCATGAAAGAATAATACCAGCATTTTGTAAATGTCTTGCAGTTATGATGGCAGGATAATGACTTGATTATTTGGCTTTCTATTAATGATATGTTATGATTGATTGTTAGATTAATCATCACATCTTGTGTTGTTTCTTTGTAATTATACAAGCTCTGTCAGCTCATGATTTAATACAGCTGCAATCAATAGAATTTTCCCAACGATTGATCTTTATTTTAAGAGTTAATGGAACCAATGACATAATCCAAGCAAGCTAACAGCCATATCAGTGAAGATGGGTACTGTAAGATTTGTATAGCCATCTAGCTCCTCCTAATGCCTATACAATATAAATCATCGAACCACTTCACAGTCAGAGGTCAAAGAAAGACATAGAGTGATACAGCATGGGAACAAACCCAACTTGCTTACACAGGCCAACATGTCCCAGCTACACTTGTCCCACCTGCCTGCGTTTGGTCCCTATCCCTCCAAACCTGTCCTATCCACGTGCCTGTCTAACTGATCCTTAAGTGTTGGGATAGTCCTTGCCTCAACTATCTCCTATGGCAGCTAGTTCCATACACCCACCTCCCGCTGTGTGAAAAAGTTATCGCTCAGATTCCTATTAAATCTTTACCCCTTCACCTTAAACCTATGTCCTCTGGTTCTCGATTCACCTACTCTGGGCATATTGCCAAGTGTAAGGGGGAAAATAAGGATAGGCATAATGTCGGCTATAAGGTGATCCACCCAAAATCAAAAAATGATACATTATCAAAGAACATATGATCTATGTTCTATTATCATAGAACATAGACCAGTACACCACAGTTCAGGCCGTTTGACCCACAATGTTTGCACTGAACATGATGCCAATTTAAACTGAAGTCATCGGCCTATACAAGATCTATTTTACCTCTATTCATTGCACTGCCATGTGCCTATCTAAAAGCCTCGTAAACTCCACTATCATATCTGCCTCCACCAACACCCTTGGCAATGTGTTCCAGGACTATAAAAAAAACTTGTCCCACACAACTCCATTAAACTTGCCCCTCTCAACTTATAGCTATGCCCTCTAGTGGCACACATTTGCACACTGCGGAAAAGATTCTGACTGTCTACACTATCTAGGCCTCGCATAATTGTATATACTTCTATCAGGTCACCCCTCAACCACTGACATTCAAGCAAAAACAATGCAAGTTTATCCACCCTCCCCTTGTAGCTGAAATCCTTTAATCCAGGTGGCATTCAGGTAAACCTCCTTTGCACCCTCTCCAAAGCCTCTACATCTTTGCTATATTGGGGTGTCGAGAACTGGACAAATTACTTTAAATATGGCCAAACTGAAGTTTTAGAGAGAGTCTTCATGACTTCCAGACTTAGACTCAATGCCCTTAACTAAGAAGGCAAGCACACCATACACCTTCTTCTTTACCACTCTATCTACTTGTGCTTCACCTTCAGTGAGCTGTGAAGTTGGACTCCAAGATCCCTGGCGCCGAGAATAGGAAGGTTCTGGATAGGTAGAGACAAGAAACTGCAGATGCTGGTTTAAAAAAAAAAGTGTGGAATTACATAGAAAACATAGAACATAGAAACATAGAAAATAGTTGCAGGAGGAGGCATTTTGGCCCTTCGAGCCAGCACAGCCATTCATTGTGATCATGGCTGATCGAATTAACTCAGTATTCCAGGCAGCATCTCTGGATAATATGGATGGGAATGGGAAGAAAGTTAAAAAGGTTAAATGGATTAAAGGACACAAAGTGCTGGATCTCCTCTGCAGGTCAGACAGCATCTGTGGAGAACATGGATAGGTAACGTTTCAGGTCGAGACCCTTCTTCAGGCTGATTGCAGGATGGGGGGGGGGGGGGGAGTGTAGAGAGCTGGGGAAGGGAAGAGGCAGAACAAAGTGTGACAGATAATAGCTCAACACAAGTGGGGCGGGGGGTTTTGGAACAAAGGCCAGTGATAAGAAAGAAAGGTATGAGACAGCTTTGAGATGTCACTCCCTTTTCCAGCATTTTATTCCCCTGCCCCCCCTGCAATCAGTCTGAAGAAGGGACTTGACACAAAACATCAACTATCCATGTTCTCCAGAGAAGCTGCCTGACTCGCTGAGTTACTCCAGTATTTTATGTATTCATCAGCATTTGCAATTCTGTTTCTACTGGTTAAGTGGATTACCAAATTAATGAAGAATAAAGTCCCCCACAAGAGACTATCCTAATGTGGGAACTCATGAAGACAAATAATTAAAGGTTAGGAAATTGATTAGAGATACAGTGGCTTGCAAAAGATTTCATACCCCTTGAACTTTTCCACACTTTGTCACGTTACAACCACAAACGTAAATGTATTTTATTGGGATTTTATGTGATAGACCAACACAAAGTGATACATAACTGTGAAGTGGAAGGAAAATGATACCTGGTTTCCAAATTTTATTACAAATAAAAAACTGAAAAGTGTGACGTGCAAAAGTATTCAGCTTTTCCCTGAGTCAATACTTTGTAGAACCACCTTTTGCTGCAAGTACAACTGCAAGTCTTTTGAGATATGTCTCTACCAGCTTTGCACATCTAGAGACTGAAATTTTTGCCCATTCTTCTTTGCAAAATAGCTCAAGCTCAGTCAGATTGGATGGAGAGCGTCTGTGAACAGCAATTTTCAAGTCTTGCCAGAGATTCTCAATTGGATTTAGGTCTGGACTTTGACTGGGCCATTCTAACACATGAATATGCTTTGATCTAGACCAGAAGGTGCTCTCATCAGACCAGAGCACCTTCCTCCACATGTTTGCTGTGTCCCCCACATGGGTTGTGGCAAACTGCAAACGGGACTTCTTATGGCTTTGTTTCAACAATGGCTTTCTTCTTGCCACTCTTCCATAAAGGCCCGATTTGTGGAGTGCATGACTAATACCTGTCCTGTGGACAGATTCTCCCACCTGAGCTGTGGATCTCTGCAGCTCCTCCAGAGTTACCATGGGCCTCTTGGCTGCTTCTCTGATCAATGCTCTCCTTGCTCGGCCTCTTAGTTTAGGTGGACGGCCATGTCTTGGTAGGTTTGCAGTTGTGCCATACTCTTTCCATTTTCGGACGATGGATTGAACAGTGCTCCGTGAGATGTTCAAAGCTTGGGATATTATTTTATAACCTAACCCTGCTTTAAACTTCTCCACAACTTTATCCCTGACCTGTCTGGTGTGTTCCTTGGGCTTCATGATGCTGTTTGTTCACTAATGTTCTCTAACAAACCGCTGTGGCCTTCATAGAACAGCTGTATTTATACTGAGATTAGATTACACACAAGTGGACTCTATTTACTAATTAGGTGACTTCTGAACGCAATTGGTTGTACTGAATTTTATTTAGGGGTATCAGAGTAAATGGGGTTGAATACCTTTGCACGCCACACTTTTCAGTTTTTTATTTGTAAAAAGATTTGAAAGCCATGTATCATTTTCCTTCCACTTCACAATTATGCGCCACTTTGTGTTGGTCTATCACATAAAATCCCAATAAAATACATTTACGTTTGTGGTTGTGACGTGACAAAATGTGGAAAAGTTCAAGGGGTATGAAAACTTTTGCAAGCCACTGTAATTACCAGTGCAGATATTGGCAGGATCTGCAAATTGATTCAACAAGGAACAGCACTGAAGCCTGTCTAGTCGTTATTTATTATCAGCTTACGTGATCCATTACAAAGTGACATATCGTCATGGCTGATCTATCTTTCCCTCTTCACCCCATTCTCCTGCCTTCTCCCCATAACCCCTGACACCCGCACTAATCAAGAATCTATCTATCTCTGCTTTAAACATATCCATTGACTTGGCATCCACAGCCTCCTATGGCAATCTCTTTGGCATCGGGGAATAGGCCGGGTTTGACAGTAGCCACCACAACATTTGCAGTAGGGTGAACTCACGTGATAAATTTTATTTACAGCGGTACAAACGTCCAGGACTGCTGTCCCTCACCATCAGGCCACATGTGCGGTGACTCTGGCGATCTCAGGTTGTCCCGGCAGCTCAGTCTTGGTCTTCAGAGGAGGAGGCATGGTGATCTCAAGCTTCTTCCTGCAGAAGAAAGGAGGCACTGGTAGTATCAGGTTTTTCCTGGCAGCTCAGCTTTGGGCTTCAAGCGAGGACAGTGGCAGTCTCTGGATTATCCTGCTGGCTCAGTCTTTGCCAACACTCCCCTGTTGACGATGGACAGTACAAGGCACTGGCATCTCAGACTTGCCCCAGCTCAGTAAAAGCACAGGGCATCTTCCCATCAGTCCAGTCCTGACCACACGTGGTGCTGGTGGTCTCGTGTTTGTCCCAGTGGCTCTGTATTCCTTGAACCTGCAACAGGGAGCAGGGAGGCACCCAATTTTATCCTCTTCGTAGAAAGCGATCTCTCGCATACAAAACTATGCTGACCATCCTTAATTAGCCTCTGTCCACCTAAATGCATATATATATCTTATCCGAATACTCTCCAGTAACAGATATTAGGCTCACTGGTCTATAGATTCCAGTCTTTCCCTGCAGTCCTTCTTAAATAGAGACATAACATTGGCCACCCTTCAGTCATCCGGCACTTCACCTGTGTCTAATGACGAGTCGTATATCTCAGGCAGTTTGCCTTCTTCTCAAGCTTCCCACAGTGTCCTCGGATATATCTAATCAGACCCGGGAGATTCATTTACCTTCCTATGGCATAGGATGCCGAGCACCTCCTCACCCGTAATATAGTCTGTTCTCAAGCCATCTCCATTAACTGTCCCAAGTTCCCCAATCTTCATGTCTCCACATTATATTCTTTATATAAGAAATATGTTATATAGTCTTTTTATAGTCTTTATATTCCCAAGTCTCCATGGTAAAAACAGAGGAGAAATACTCGACAGGGAATTTGCCCATCTCCTGCGGCAGCACACAGAGATAATCACTTTGGTTTCTGAGGGACCCTATATTCTCTCTGGTTACTGTCTTTCCCTTAATATATTTATATCATCTTTGTCATTTCCTTAATATTATCAACCAGAGCTAACTCCAACCTCTTTTTGGTTTTCTTGATTTTCTTCTTAATTATGCTCCTCAGTTCCTGAAACTCCTCCAGGGATATACTTAACCACAGCTGCCTATACATCCTATGCCTCCTTCTTTTTCAGTCCAGAGTCTCAATTTCTCTCATCATCCAAACTTCCTTCTTCCTACCTGCTTTGCCCTTCGTTCTAATAGGGACATGCATTCCCCGAACTCTTGTCATCGCGCTTGTAAGAGGATCCCACTTTTCAGACATTCCTTTGCACACAAACAATGAACTTAGGCTAGTTGCTGTCTAACATCATCAAAGTAGTCCTTGCCCCAATTCAGTATATTCATTCATGTGCCCGCCCTGTATTTATCCATAACTATTTTAAAGCTAATAGAACAGTGGTCACTAGCCCCAAAAGGTATACCACAAACACTTCTGTCACTTGCTCTTCCCAATTTCCTAAAAGTGGAAACGCTTTGCCCTCTCATTTGTAGAACCCTGAGAAAACCTTCCTGAACATATCTGACAAATTCCACCCTGTCTAAAATCTTTGCACTATGACAGGCCCAATATATATTGAGAGAGTTAAAAGCCCTTACTCTGATAACCTTATTAGTCTTACAGCTGCTTGCAATATCATGGCATATTTGCTCTTTCATTTCTGTTAGCCATTTGGGGGCCTGTAATACACTCCCAATAAGGTGATCATCACCTTTTTTTATTTTTCAGTTCCACCCATATAGCCTCACTGGATGAAAAATCAGTAATGTAATCTTGGGCTATTGCCATGACATTCTCCTTAACCAATAAAGCAACTCCCCCTCCACTTTTACCGCCACCTCTATCTCTCCTGAAATGCCTAAATCATGGAACATTAAGCTGCCATTAATCTGTATACAACATTTTTCGATTAGAAGACTGAACACAACAAACCTGAACTTTAAAAGTGTTGAAAGCACTCAGGATGGGTGCCTGACTTCATAACTCACAGGAGAAAATTTGGGCCATTCAGCCCATTGAGCCTACTCCGCTATTCATTCAGTCTGACCAGAGCCTTGTAAAGCCTCAGCATTATATTGCTGTTTTCATATTCTAGTCCATATAACTATATAACCATATAACCATATAACCATATAACAATTACAGCACGGAAACAGGCCCTCTCGGCCCTTCCAGTCCGTGCCGACCATTTGTTTTCCCCTAGTCCCATCTACCTGCACTCAGACCATACCCCTCCATTCCCTTCCCATCCATATACCTATCCACTTTACTTTTAAATGTTAAAATCGATCCTGCCTCCACCACTTCTGCTGGAAGCTCATTCCACACAGCCACCACCCTCTGAGTAAAGAAGTTCCCCCTCACGTTACCCCTAAACTTCCGTCCCTTAATTCGCATGTCATGCCCTCTTGTTTGAATCTTCCCTACCCTTAATGGGAAAAGCTTATCCACGTCAACTCTGTCTATCCCTTTCATCATTTTAAAGACCTCAATCAAGTCCCCCCTTAACCATCTGTGCTCCAAAGAATAAAGACCAATCTTGTTCAACCTTTCTCTGTAACATAGTTGCTGGATCCCAGGCAACATTCTAGTAAATCTCCTCTGTACTCTCTCTATTTTATTGACACCCTTCCTATAATTAGGCGACCAAAACTGTACACCATACTCCAGAATTGGTCTCACCAATGCCTTGTACAATTTTAACATTACTTCCCTGCTCCTATATTCAATGCCCTGATTTATAAAGGCCAGCACACCAAAGGCTTTACCACCACATCTACATGCAATTCCACCTTCAGGGAACTATGCATAATTATTCCTAGATCTCTCTGTTCCACAACATTCCTCAATTCCCTACCATTTACCATGTACATCCTATTTTGATTTGTCCTGCCAAGATGTAGCACTTCACACTTATCAGCTTTAAACTCCATCTGCCATCTTTCAGCCCACTTTTCCATATGGCCCAAATCTCTCTGTAGACTTTGAAAATCTACTTCGTTATCCACAAAACCACCTATCTTAGTATCATCTGCATACTTATCCAATTTTCCACCCCATCATCCAGATCATTGATGTACATGACAAACAACAGTGGACCCAACACAGATCCTTGAGGCACCCTACTGGTCACTGGCTTCCAACCTGACAAACAGCCATCCACCATTACTCTCTGACATCTCCCATTCAGCCACTGTTGAATCCATCTTGCTACTCCAGCATTAACACCCAAAGATTTAACCTTCTTAACCAACCTTCCATGGGGAACCTTGTCAAAGGCCTTACTGAAATCCATATAGACAATATCCACTGCTTTACCCTCATCAATTTCCCTAGTAACCGCTTCAAAAAATTCAAGAAGGTTTGTCAAACATGACCTCCAGGCACAAATCCATGTTGGCTGTTCCTGATCAGACCCTGTTTATCCAGATGCTTATATGTATTATCTCTAAGTATCCTTTCCATTAATTTACCCACCACTGACGTCAAACTAACAGGTCTATAATTGCTAGGTTTATTCTTTGAACCCTTTTTAAACAATGGAACAACATGTGCAGTACGCCAATCCTCCGGCACTATTCCCGTTTCTAATGTCATTTGAAATATTTCTGTCATAGCTCCTGCTATTTCTACACTAACTTCCCTCAATGTTCTAGGGAATATCCTATCAGGACCTGGAGATTTATCCACTTTTATATTTTTCAAAAGTGTCAGTTCTTCCTCCTCTTTGAATCTCATAGTTTCCATAGCTACTCTACTTTTTTTCCTTACTTCACATAGTTCAATATCCTTCTCAAAATTCTCAAGTCCACTCAAAATAAATGGCAACATTCCACTTGCCTTCCTTACTACCGATTCAACTTGGGAATCCTGCAAACACACTCCCAAGTCCCTTTGCATTTCCAATTTTTGAAAATCCCCATTTAGAAAATAGTCTATGCCTTTATTCCTACTACCAAAGTGCATGATCGCACACTTTGCTGCACTACATTCCATCTGCCACTCCTCTACCCACTCTCCCAACCTGTCCAAGTCCTTCTGCAGAATCCCTCTTCCCCTACACGACCTGCCCCTCCACCTATATTTGTTTCATCTGAAAACTTGGCCACAAAGCCATCAATTTCATCATTCAAATCATTAATATACAACATGGAGTAGCGGCCCCAGCACCGACCCCTGTGGAACCCCACTAGTCACTGGCAGCCAAGCAGATAAAGCTCCCTTTATTGCCACTCTTTGTCTTCTGTACTCCAGCCAACCTGCTGTCCATGCTAGTATCTTAATACCATGGACTCATCTTCTTTAGCAGCCTCATATGCGGTACCTTATCAAAACCTTTCTGAAAATCCAGGCTCTCCTCTGTCTAACCTCCATTTATTTGCTCAAAGACTTCCAACAGGCTTGTCATGCAAGCTCTCCCTATCACAAAACCATGTTGACTTTGGCATATTTTATCGTGAACTTCTAAGTGCTCCGTAACCACATCCTTTATAATGGACTCTAATATCTTACCCACCACTGACATCAGGCTAACCAACTATTAGTTTCCCCTCTGTTGCTTCGTTCCCTACTTGAATAATGGAGTAACATTTGCTTTGGAACCACTCCTGACTCTAGTGATTCCTGAAAGATGACTACAAATCTCTACAGCCACCTCTTTGAGAACCCTGGGGCATTGTCCACCTGGTCCAGGTGACCAGGTTATCCACCTTCTGACCTTCAGTTTCCCAACCACCTTCTCCTTAGTAATAGCAACTCCACTAGCCTCTTGAATTTCAGGCAGTATTGTAAATACTGATGCAGAAAAGGTATTCAATTCATCTGCCACTTCTTTATTTTCATTACTTCTCCTCCAGTGCCATTCTCCAGTGGCCCGATTTCCACTCTCGCCTCATTTGTACTCTTTATGTATCTGAGAAAACCTATGCTATTTTATATTATTGGCCAGCTTACTTTCATATTTCATCCTTTCACTCCTTATTGCCTTTTTAGTTATCTTCTGTTGGTTAATAAAAGCTTCCCAATCCGTTAGATTCCCATTGGTCTTTGCAACATTACATGTTTTCTCTTCTAGTTCTATCCTGTCAGTGTACTTGTGGAACTTAGTGGCTTTATATTAATATTTCAGAAACAGATATTGTAACATATTGAAAAAAATGAATGAAATGCTAGCCTTTCTGTTGATAACACTGGAATGAGCAAGGCAGAAATTAGTTCGTTCAAGTTACTCACATTGACCAGAAAGTCACATTTCAGCCATTCAACAAATACCCGCCTTTGGTAAACGACATCCCTTTTTGGATTTATTGTCACGTGTACAGTGATATTTGATTTACCATACAGCCATACTAAGTGAAAAGCAACAACACAGTCACATAAAATAAAATTAACATAAACATCCACCACAGTGGAATCAACATTCCTCACTGTGATGGAAGGCAATAACGTTCAGTCATCTTCCACCTTTGTTCACCCATGGTTAGGGCCTTTGAACCCTACGCACGTGCCGCTGCCGACGGTCCGATGTTCAAACCCTCGCGTCGGGATGATCGAAACTCCGGCGTCGGGACGGATCAGATCAGCTCCTGAGGCCACGGTGTTAATGTCCACAGTCGGAGCATTTTCACTGGCGATCCGCGGCAAAGGATAGGCCGCTCCGCGATGTTGAAGTCCGCGCCGCGCCCGCGGCTTGAAGCTCCGGGCCGGTCTTCAGGAAAGGCCGCACCACTCCACGTTGTTTGGCCGCAGGGGGGGCGGAGATGCGACACGGTGAAAAATCGCATCCCTGTCGAGGTAAGTGACTGGAAAAAGTTTCCCCCAATTTCCTCCCGCCCCCCACCCCCCCCCCCCCCCCCCCCCCCCCCCCCCCCCCCCACGTAAAACATACCAAGAAAACTGAAACATACATTTACGACATACTTAAAATAATGAAAACAGAGAAGGGACGAGACAGACTGTTGGTGAGGTGGCCATTGTGGGCACCACAACTGTGGTGATTATACTGCAGCTATACAATGTCCTCATTATACTTCCCCTGTTTTCTTATGTTTGTTTTTGGGCACTTGAAAAGGATATATTTGTTTCTGTTGTTAGTTCAGCTTGTATTTGCCTGAGAGATCGATACACTTCAACATGCAGCACAGCCTAACAGCTGGTGGAGCTGCTGCCATCAAGTGCCAGAGACCTAGGGTTTGATCCTGACAAAGGACAAAGGACATTTATTGTCACATACACCAATTGCTGTAGTGAAATTTCACTTGCCATGCAGCACACAGATAAAGATAAGACACCACACTAAGAATTTAACAATAAACATAGAAACATCCCCCCACAATGGTTCCCAATTTGAGGGAAGGCACAAAGTCCAGTCCCCGTCCTCTGTTCACCCATAGTCAGGCCTATTGAGACCTCTGCAGTCGCCGCTACGGCGGCCCGATGTTCCAGGCCGTTCTCGCCGGATGATGTTGCTCCGGTGTCGGGAGAATCCTCACAGCGGCTTGGCACGCCTGGAGCAGCTGCTTCCTTACTCGAGACCGCGGCTACCAAAGCCGACAGGATGGAGCTCCACCACTGGCGATCTTGGCGAGAGATCCCAGGCTCCTCGGTGTTCAAAGTTCAGCGCTGCCGCCTGCAGCTGGCTGCCACACAGTCCCGCAGCTCCGTGATGTTCACCTGTGGTCTCAGCATGAGCGCCATCAGGCAAGTCAGCGTGGCGACTTCCAGGTGGGTGGAGGCCGGGAGGATGGTCGAAGGTGCAGCCCAAGAAAAAGCTGTCCGACCAGGTTGAAGTAGTTCCCCCTTCCCCCCCCCCCCCATACTTTATCTAACAAAAATAAACGGACAGCTAAGTTATCATTTCATCTGGAGAAGTTTCCTCCAGGTGCTTTGGTGTCCTTCAACATCCAAAGACATCTTTTAGGGTTATATGGAAGCCAGGGCTATATCCCCCAGAATCTGGAAAACAGTGAGTCAACATGTTTAAGACTTTTAGGGGAAGAATCAGAATCACACTTTATTCGCCAAGTATGTTTCACAACATACGAGGAATTTCATTGGCCAGGTCAGTTATACAATTAAAAGCAACAAATCACTCAAAAACACATTTTAAAATGAACATCCACCACAGTGACTCCGACACATTCCTCACTGTGATGGAAGGCGAAATAAAGTTCAAGTCCTTCCTTTTGTTCTGCCTCGGTTGGGGGCCTCGAGCCCTCCGTTGACGGGACGATCTTGACTCCCGTAGCCGGCGGTGTTCGGGCCCTCCGCATCGAGGCTTTCAGCTCCTGCATCAGGGATATGTCAGCTCCCCCGCTCCGGGCGATCGAACCTCACATCGGGGCTGGTCGAGCCTTGAGAGCTCCCGACTAGCCTCTCCCGAGACTGTGAGTCCTTGATGGTAAGTTCACGGTGGTCGTGATGGGAGTGATTCCAGGCAAGGGATCCGCTCCAATGTTAAGTGGGGCTCGCGACAGTCCGAGGATGCCTCCAGCTCCAGCGATGGTAGGCCGCAGAGCCCGGAGAATGTGATCCAAAAATTAATCACATCTCCCGGAAGGTAGGAAGAAGGGGAACAAAGGGGAAAGAAAGAGAACTACAGATATTGGTTGAGGGCATTTCCTAGTCATGGTCCAAGTATAAGTAGGAGGAAGTGTCCGTGAGATGGCGCCTGGCGTCTGAAAAGATTCAGAGCTTTGGAGTATGGTTCATTGAGGCACTGTTTGAGAAGTTGAATTATGAAGCACTTATATACACAAAGATTGTTGGAAGTTTCAATTACCTGTGGAAGTGTCACTTCAAGTTAGGACAATTGCTAATCAGAGGTTAATAGATTTTTGTTAACTAAAGTTAAGAATAGATCTGCTGCAATGTCAGAAATATGAAGTTATATCCCAGACCATTAAATGATGGAATGATGGAATGAGTGGTTAAGTGATCCTTTGCACCTGAGTGATGATGGTTATCCCATTTGATAGCTCCCTCATTTCCATGAATAGAAAAATCTGTAATTCAGCTAATATGCATCTGGATTTGCAAAGACACTTTATCTTGCATGTTAATGCCTGCTAGCCAGGGAACTGTCATGACTCTTTCATCTGCCATCAATCTACTGCGCCGACTTTGATAACTTAAAGCTTGCATGTGGGTAGTTGGCTGCTGATTAGGGTTATCCCCTGAAGTCATGGTTTATGTATCAACATGGTTGCTCCAGGCTGGAAGAGAACAAATATAATGAGGCTGCAGGACTACAAGGAGTGTGTGGAGATATCTTTATGCATTCTGAATCCTTGCTTCCTTGGTTGAATCAAATGGAGCCATACAATGTAGCTGACAGAGTTACAGGCTGGGAAGGCTGAAGTGGGTACGTAGATGGAATTGGGTGGGGTGGGGAGGGGAAGCATATAATGGGGGATTGAGGGGTAGAGATACTTCCGATCTCTATGGCAGGGAGCAAACAGACTTGGAATGGAACAGCCAGGAGCTAGAGAGTACAATTGATTACTCAGAACTCAATTGATAACATGTAATAGCACAAATCATCATTTCAAATGCACCTATCCTTTCTCTTTACCCTCCTGGGCGTATACACATTGAGCAGCTTCTTCCTTCACTGATCCACTGCATGCAACAGACAGGAGACTTTAGTAACATGCTGTGGTAGCTGGCCTCAGAACAGCAGCCGCTGAGTTTACAATCTTTGCAAAACCTTCCTAGGATCGTGCAGAAACCTGGAATCTGATACAGTTCCTGAACCTGGTGGTGTGGGACTTCTGTAAGTCATGCCCAATAATAGCAGTGAGAAGAGCTATGGTGGTGGGTATCTTTGATAATAGATTATAGCTTCTTGTGTCAGTGCCATGTGTAGATGGTTGTGATGGTAAGGAGACCTGTGTACATGATTGACTGGGGTGAGTCGCCCAGACTCTGCAGCCCCTTGCATTCCTGGGCAGTGAAATTGGAAAACCAGGACATGATGCCACAGGTCAGGATACTTCCTACCATACATCTTCCAAAGTTTGTTGTATTTGGTGACATGCTAAATTAATTTAATCTAAGAAAATGTAGACACTGTCCTGCCATCTTCATCATTACATCTACATGATGGACCTAGCACAGTCAACCAAGATGTTAATGCTCAAGAATCTGAAGCTGCTATTTCTCTCTACCATCGACCTACCAATGAAGTCAAAAGTGCTGGAGAAACTCAACGGGTGCTGCAGCATCTATGGAGCGAAGGAAATAGGCAAGGTTTTGGGCCAAAATCCTTCTTCAGACTGATGTAAGGTGGGGGGGGAGGGGAGAAGAAAGGAAGAGGAGGAGCCAGAGGGCTGAGGGAGAGCTGAGAAGTGGAGGAGACAGCAAGGGCTACCGGAAATTGGAAGGTCAATGTCCAAGCCGCTGTGGTGCAGACTGCCCAAGCGGAATATGAGCAGCTGCTCCTTCAATTTGCGGTGGTGCTCACTCTGGCCATGGAGGAAGCCCAGGACAGAAAGGTCTGATTCGGAATGGGAGGGGGAGTTGAAGTGCTGAGCCACAGGGAGATCAGGTTGGTTAATGCGGACCGAGCGGAGGTGTTCGGCAAAACGATCGCCAAGCCTACGCTTCGTCTCACCGATGTAAATCAGCTGACATCTAGAGCAGCGGATGCAATAGAAGAGGTTGGTGGAGGTGCAGGTGAACCTCTGTCACACCTGGAATGACTGCTTGGTTCCTTGAATGGAGTCGAGGGGGGAGGTAAAACGACAAGTGTAGCATCCCCTGCGCTTGCAAGGGAAAGTGCCCGGGGAGGGGGTGGTGCGGGTGTGAAGGGAAGAACTGACCAGGGAGTTACGGAGGGAGCTGTCTTTGCGGAAAGCAGACGGGGGGGGAAGATGGGAAGATGTGGTGAGTTGTGGGGTCACGTTGGAGGTGGCGAAAATGACGGAGGACTATTTGTTGTATGTGACGTCTAGTGGGGTGGAAGGTGAGGACTAGGGGGACTCTGCCCTTATTCCGAGTGGGGGGATAGGGAGAGAGAACAGTGTTGCGGCGTATTGAAGAGACCCTGGTGAGAGCCTCATCTATAGTAGGGAAGGGGAACCCCCGTTCCCTGAAGAATGAGGACATTTCCGATGCCCTGGTGTGGTATACCTCATCCTGGGAGCAGATGCGACGTAGGCGGAGGAATTGGGAGTAGGGGATGGAGTCCTTACAGGAAGCAGGGTGGGAAGAAGTGCAGTCTAGATAGCCATGGGAGTCAGTGGGTTTATAGTGGATGTCGGTCAGAAGGCTGTCACCTGCGATGGAGATAGTGAGGTCAAGAAATGGTAGAAAAGTGTCGGAAATGGTCCAGGTGTATTTGAGTGCCGGATGGAAGTTAGTGGTGAAGTTGATGAAGTCAGTGAGTTGTGTGTGGGTGCGGGAGGTGGCACCAATGCAGTCGTCGATGTAGCGGAGGTATAGATCGGGGATGGGGCCCTGGTACATCTCGAACCAGGATTGTTCGACGTACCCTACAAAGAGGCAGGCATAGCTGGGGCCCATGCGCATGCCCATAGTTACGCCTTGTATTTGGAGGAAATGGGAGGAGTCAAACAAAAAGTTATTAAGGGTAGGCCAGCACCACTAGGCGGAGGAGAGTATCTGTAGACGGGGATTGGTTGGTTCTCCGGTCGAGGAAGAACCGGAGGGCTTTGAGACCCTCCTGGTGGGGATGGAGGTGTAGATTGACTGGACGTCCATGGTGAAGTTGAGGGGATGGGGTCCTAGGGAATGGAAGTCCCTAGGACGGAGAGTGTCTGAGGTGTCTTGAACATAGTTCGGGAGGGATTTAATCAGGGGGGATAGGATGGATTCGATGTATGTGGAAATAAGTTTGGTAGGACATGAACAGGCAGAGACAATGGGTCTACCAGGACAGTCAGGTTTGTGGATTTTGGGGAGAAGGTAAAATTGGGCAGTGCGGGACTGGGAAACGATGAGGTTGGAGGCTCAGGAGGGCAGGGAGCCGGAGTTGATGAAGTCAGTGATGGTGCACGAGATAGTGGCCTGGTGCTCGTCTGTGGTTTCATGGTCCAGGGATAAGTAGGAGGAGGTTTTCGAGAGTCGGCGCGTGGCCTCAGTTTTGTAGAGATCAACACGCCAGACTACCATGGCACCTCCCTTATCGGCGGGTTTGATAACCCAGTCTGAGTTGTTGCGCAGTGAGTCGATGGCTGTACGTTCACGGGGAGAGAGGTTAGAATGAGACAGCGGAGTAGAAAAGTTGAGGTCAGGGGGGATGGTGAACACACGGCAGGTTGGGGCCGGAGGAAGGCAGGTAAGTGGACTGAGGCCGAGGCAATGTCTGGTGGGGGAGTGGTGGGTGGTCAGGGAGGAGGGGGGGCATGAAGACTGTAGTGTGGGTGGGGAAGAGATGGGGGTCACATGATTTGAGGGGGATGGGGAAGACCCAGTGCAACGGCCACTGAGGTTACCAGCGTTAGGGGGACTAGCACTAGAACTGGCACCTGGTCTCCTAACTTCCCCTTTCTGAAGCTGGTTGTTGTTCAGGCACTACCCAACCAGCTGTACTGTTTCTGTCCTTTACACAGACTCAGCACTACCTGTGATTCAGCCAACAACGGTGGTGTCATTGGCATATCTGTAGGTCTTGGGCTCGTGTTTTCTCATGTCATCCAGGTATATCATACCAAACACGACTACAAATAAACCATGCACGAGTACAGGGTGTGGGAAAGGAATAAATAACATAGTGACCTATAGAGTCTTGCTGCTACAGGGGCAAAGCAGATTAAGAGTAAAAGCAAGGTCCGCCAATTAATTCCTGCTGATTGCGATGCCCCATCTAAGATAATCTGATTTCTGCGTGTTCGCTAATATCCGTCTAAATCTTCCCTATAGTATCCTATCCCATTCGCACAAGGTTGTTATTCCTCCTATGGTACACAAAAAGCTGGAGAAACTCAGCGGGTGCAGCAGCATCTAAGGAGCGAAGGAGATAGGCGACGTTTCGGGCCGAGACCCTTCTACCCTTGTTATTCCTCCTACTTGGCTGTTAGTGAGGAGGAGGCTTTGAAAACCTCTTCCATTAGACACAAACCGTCCACTTACAAGGGGATAGAGGTATTTAAAGTGCAAGTGGATTTATTTTGAAAGATCAGAGGATTGAGAGCTATAGAGATCGTTGGCCATATTTAAGAGGGAGTTGGATTTGGCCCTTGTGGCTGAAGGGATCAGGGGGTATGGAGAGAAGGCAGGTACAGGATACTGAGTGGGATGATCAGCCATGATCATATTGAATGGCGGTGCAGGCTCGAAGGGCCGAATGGCCTGCTCCTGCACCTAATTTCTATGTTTCTATGTTTCTAATGAGGAAGTGAGACCTGGGTGTAGACCAGTCATGATAATTTTGAATGAAGGGCAGGACTGATGGGACAAGTGGCCTACTCCTACTATAGACACAAAATCCTGGAGCAACTAAGTGGGACGGACAGCATCTCTGAAGTGAAGGAATGGGTGACGTTTTGGGACAAGACCATTCTTCAGACGGATGTCTCAACCCGAAATGTCACCTATTCCTTCTCTCCAGAGATGCTGCCTGTCCCGCTGAGTTACTCCTACATTTTGTGCCTATCTTCGGTTTAATCCAGCATCTGCAGTTCCTTCTTACACATTTGGCCTACTCCTACTCCCATGTGACTACTGAGGTGAATTTTCCCCTTCTAGCCCTTACTTCATCATGTAGGATATATGTGAGCTTAAGGCATTAGATTCCTTGACTTACATTTCCTGCAGCTTAGGCGATCATTTCAAGATGTTAAAAATGCTTGGTGGAATTTTACCCTGTAGATTCATGAAGAGTTAGTTAGGGGACAGCCAGCATCAGTTAAAACGAGTGCTTGCCATTTATAAAGCTCATAGGTGTGGTGTAGAGTTGCACATATATGGCAATAAGCTGGAGGCATGAAAACAATTTTTTTTTTCAAGGTTGAGATGAATATCTGTCGGTGATAGAAGGGATCAAAGGATATAATTCAATTTATTTATCCACAAAATAAAGTTAGGGCTTGGATCAACTATAATCTAACTCATGACAGAACTAGCATCAGTGTGGTATTGGCTATTTTTGCTTCAGTTTCCCCGTCTTTGTCACACCCTCCACAGCATTGTGATGGGTGTTGAGATTTTGGTACCTGGAAGTACGGCAGCTTTATCTTTCACACCCTCTTGTGGCGGTCGGCATAATTACATGCCCAACCTCAGCTGATGAAACTAAAGCATAATTCAGATAATGTCAATCTTAAACAGAAACAGAAACATTGGAACATTCAGCAGGTCCGGCAGCATTGGTGAGAAGGAGAAATTTCATCTAAGGATCCTGGACCTTAAACATTGACTTAGTCTCCAACGACAGACGCTGCCTGATCTACTGATTGTTTTAGCGTTTTCTACTTTGTCTGTCACATGACTGAATATGTGCTCAGCGACCCCTTCAAAGGATCAATATGTGAGACTTCAAGTCACACTGAGTTTATCGTTACATGCACAATTGTAGTGAGGTACAGGTACAATGAAAATCATGCTTGCAGCAACATCAGTGCCACCTACAGGCAGACAGTACACAAAACATAAATCATATCATATCATATATTCATAAATATCTATTAAAACTGTGTGTTTGTGTGGGTGTGGGCGTCTGTCATTTTGCCTTTGAAATGTATTTTCTCGACAACCAGACACAAATACGCTGAGATTTTTACTTATTTCGGTGTAGATTTAACTTACGATTTTGGAATTCGACTCCTCCCTAAATTTGATCAATTATTTCCCCAGATTTTTAATAATGTTGTTCACAAAACGGACTGTTTCTTAAAAATCAAACCGTTGCGGCAGCTGGGGATGTCACAATGCCCTTGCTCGTGGCACCAACCCCCGCACTCGATTAAAGCAGATGCTCTCAACGAGCAGGCGCACTTTCCACCACCCTCCCGCCCCCCCAGTCATTTTTTCGCCTCCCGCTGTGCTGCGGACCAAAGATCCAGAGGGAGCAATGGCCGCCAGGGCCACCTTCTCATCACGTGCCCCGCGCGACGATAACGGCTGCTACCGCCCGGCTCTCCTCCACTACACCCTCCCCCCCGGCCCTGACACGCTGGCGGAAGTCACGATCGGCTGGTCCCTCTGCTGCTTTTCACCGTCCTCAGATATTGTAGCTCCGTGCCTCGCTGGCGACCCGCAGTCTCACATGGGTCCACGCCCCCCGGCCCGCCCACTCCCCCCTCCCCCCCCTCCTCTCCCCAATACTCGGGGTCTGAAGCGTTTTCGGGAATCGTTTTTTTTTGTGACGGACCTGGAGATAACTGGCTAGGTCCTGGGGTACAGAGAGGATGCGCCGAGGATGCGAGCCCATGGAGCTGAGGCTCACTCTGAGGCTGACAGCTGCTGGGGCGGCCCTAACCCTCTCCTCCCGAACTCCCTTCTCCCCCCCCTCCCTTCCCACCCTCCCTTCCCACCCCTCCCTTCTCCCCCTTCTCCCTCCCCCTCCCTCTCTCCCCCTCCCCCCTCTTTCTCTGATCCCTCCCCCGCTTTTCTCTATCCACCTCCCCCTCTCTCCTCCCTCTTTCTCTCCCCCCTTCCCCCTCTCTCTCCCCTCTCTCTCTTCTCTCCCCTCTCTATCTCTCCCCCTCTCTCTCCACCCTGCTTGTCCACCCTCCCTCTCCCCCACCTCCCTGCCCTCCCTCCCCTAAACCCCCTCCAGCCCACCCCTACCCACCCTCTCAGCCCACCTCTACCTCCTCCCATCTCTCCTCCCATCTCTCTCTCTCCCCACCCTCCCTCTCCTTCTCCCCTTCACCACCCTCTCCCTCTGTCTCGTGTCCTTCTGTCTCTGTCCCTCTCTCTCTGTCTCTCCCCATTCTCTCTCTGCCCATTCTCTCTCTGCCCTCACTCTCTACCCCACCCCCTCTCTTAATAATATTAATATAATATCAAGGGGGGGTAGTTAGCATGTGTGTGGGGGTGGTTAGTGCATGTGATACCACATGCCCCCCCACCACCGCAAACGGGCGTTAGAGGAACAGAGCCTATGGTTCTGCACTTGGTCTAGTTATCGATTAAAAACAAATGTTTTAAATATTTTTATTTATTCGAGGTACAGTAAATTACATCAGTGTACATCCCGTATATATTATTACAATCATTGTACCCCTTAGTTTTTAAAGCTATTAAAAAAAGAAATAGAAACAGAGAAAGTAGAGAAGTGAGAGAGAATTGTGAAAGTGAAGAAGCGTGACAAAGGGAAAGAAGAGAGAACCCTTAGTCGAAGAGTTAGAGAAAGGAGATTAAGAGATAGACCCTAGAAAAAAAGAGAGAGAAAGAAGAAAAAAGGAAAAGACAGTTACTTTATTATAAACATCACCCAAAAGGAATTTACCAACTCGGCAATTTTTCATCCCCCTTTACCAAGACCTGACGCCGGTACCTTTTCGAGGTACTCTTACACCCTATCCTTATAGTAGATCTGTAAATGCAGACCATGTCTTATAAAAGCGATCTGATTTTCCTGCCAGGCGGAGTCTCATATCTTCCAGATGTAGTGTTTCAAACATAGTTGAAATCCATATATTTTACTGTTGAAATGGGGCATTTTTCCAGAATTTTAAGATTAGCTTTTTTCCAGTTATTAACCCGTATTCAAATAGATTATTTTGAAACGCATTTAATTCAGGGCTACCTTCCGTTGTTCCAAAAATAATCCATTCTGCTTTTGCTGTCAGTTTTATTTTAAATAATTTTGTGAAGATTTCAAACATTTCAGTCCAAAATTTTTGAATTTTTATACAAAAGACAAATGAGTGCGCTATAGTAGCTTCTTGAGACTGGCATTTATCACAGATAAGTGAGACGTTGGGAAAAAGTTAGCATGTCCCTGAGGGTGGGAGAGGGGTGGGGGAAGGCGGAGGGGAGATTAGAGGGGAAGGTGAGAGGAGAGGGCGTTTAGGGAGAAGGGGAGGAAGAGGGGTAGGGGAGAGGTGGAGAGAGAGTGGATGGGGGAGAGGAGGGAGGGAGAGAGGTGGGGAGAGAGAGAGAGGGGGGTGGAGAGAGGAGGGGGAGGAGAGAGAGAGGAGGGGGAGGGAGAGAGAGTGGGGGGAGAGGGGAGGGTGCAGGGGGGGGGAGGGGAGTGGAAGGGGGGGAGAGGGGAGAGGTAGTTAGAGGGAGTTGTGCAAGATGGAGTGGAAGGAAGGGGTGGGGGAGAGAGAGGGACGCGAGGTTGTGAGGAGAGAGGGAGATGGAGAGGGAGGAGGAGAGAGGGGGGTGGGGGGAGGGTGTGAGAGGGTTCAGGGAGGGGGTGAGAGGGGTGGGGGAGTGGTTGGGGAGTGGTGGGGGAGTGGGGAGGATAGAAGGGATGAGGGGTGGGGAAGGGGAGAGAGTGGGGAGAGTGTGGAGGAGAGGGGGAGAGGGGTAGGGGAGAGGGGTAGGGGAGAGAGAGGGAAGAGTGTGGAGGGAGGGGGGGAGAGTGGTAGGGGGAGGGGAGGGGGAGGGAAGAGTGGGGAGGGAGGATAAGGGAGGCAGGGGGGTTGAGAGAGGGGTGGGGGAAGGGTGGGGGGTGGGGAAGTGAAGTGGAAGAGTGGGGAGGGAGGGGAGAGGGGTATGGGGAGTGCCACAGGTGTTGGAAGTGGGAGAGTGGGAGGTGGAGGGGGTTAGGGGGGAGTGGTAGAATAGAGGGGGAGAGGGTGGGGGGGGAAAATGGGGTGGGGGTGAGGCTGAGGAACGGGGGGGTGGGGGGGGAGAGGGATGGGGTGGGAGGAGGAGGGGGGAGAGGGGAGGAGAAGGAGATGGAGAGGGGAGGAGAGAGGTGTGAGAGAGGGGAGGGAGAGGTGTGGGAGAGGGGGGAGGAGTGGAGGGGGGGGGGAGATAGGGTAGGCGAGAGAGGGGGAAGAGTGTGGAGGGGAAGAGTGGGTGGGGGAGAGAGGGATTGGGGGTGAGGGAGAGGGACAGGGAGTGTGGGGGAGAGAGGGATGGGGGTCGGGAGGAGGAGGGGTAGGAGAGGGAGAGGGGTGAGGAGGAGGGAGATGGGGAGGGGAGGAGAGAGAGGGTGGGGGAGGAGAGGAGGGAGATGGGGAAGGGTGAGGGGGGGGTTGGGAGGGGAGGAAGGGAGATGGGGGTAGGGGAGGGAGGGGGAAGAGTGTGGAGGGAGGGGGATAACTGATGGAGAGGGGTGGGGGAGAGAAGGGAAAGTGGGGTGGTAGTGAGAGGGAGGGTGAGGGGGGAGGGGGCCAGTCCATCTATTCCCCACTCCCTATCATCCCAATCCTCTTCTCTCTATTCCCACACACGTGATCAAGCGCTTCGACACAGGCTGTGGGGTGGGGGGGGGGGTGGGTGGGGGGCTGGTGAAGGGCAAATGTAAATGAGATCCATTTGTGAGCATTGTGGCATTGTGACATCTCGTGATGGAAAATTTACCATCATTCTATGGATGAGAGCAGTTTGATTTTTGTAAGATTTTGAAATATTTGGGGGGGGGGGGATATTTTATTAAAAATGTGTGCGTAACAGTGTCAAAATGTAATGAGGAGTGCATTAGTGAATGTAAAAGCGTAATCTCTAGTCACACACTAAGCGGGGAAGGGGGAGAGAAGTGAAAGCGTAGGGAGGGAGGGGGCGAGGGGTAGGGGGAGTGGTTGGAAGAGGGACAGAGGGGGAGGGGGGGGAGGGGGAAAAGAGGGAAAGGGGGTGGGGGAGGAGGGAAAGGATGGATGGGAGGGAGGAGGAGGGGGGAAGACGGAGGGGGAAAGAGGGAAGGATGGATGGGGGTGGGAGGAGGAGGGGGGAGGGGTGAGGAGAGGGAGATGGAAGAGGGGGTGAGGGGGGAGAGAGAGGTGTGGGGCAGGGGGGAGGGAGGGAGAGGAGGGAGATGGGTAGGGGATGGGATGGGTAAGAGTGTGGAGGGTGGGGGAAGAGGGGTGGGGGAGAGAGGGGAAAGAGTGGGGAGGGTAGTGAAAGGGAGGGGAACACACTCCCAATCCTCTTTCTATATTCTCCACCCGCACAAATGATCACGCACTTCGACACAGGCTGCAGTGGGGGGGGGGGGGGGGGGGGGGGGGGGGCTGGGGCTGGGGCAGATGCAGATGTAAATGAGATCCATTCTGATTGGACATCTGTGAGGGATGGCATTGTGACATCACACAATGGAACGTGCTGGAACATCAGGCGGGGGGGGGGGGCGGGGCTGGTGCAAGGGCAGATGTAAATGAGATCCGTTCCGATTGGACATCTGTGAACATTGGGCATTGTGACATCACATGATGGAACGTTCACCAACATTCTATGGGTGAGAGCAGTTTGATTGTTTTGAAAAATTGGAGGGGGGGGGGGGAAGGACTTTATTAAAAATTGTGTACTTAAAGATGTCTAAATGTAGTGAGGAGTGCCTTTGTGAATGTACAAGCGTAATGTCTGGCGAAATGGAAAAAACGGCGGCGTCTGAGTGTCCGGTTTTGGCTGAACAGGGAATCAAAGGCCGAAAATGTTATCTGAAAAAAAAAACGGAATGTGGCAGCCAGCTGGCTGCATGGCAGTCAGCAGACACACACACAGTTTTAAAAGTATATAGATTATATATATATGATATTACATTTGCTGATGCAGCCTCTGTCTTCATTGCTTCATCCCGTAGATCTAATGGCATATTGTAATATTCTTGTGCATATTTTTTCAGATAGTCACATATTTGAAAATATTAAAAATACTGATTGTTTCCCAAATTGTACTTTAGTTGTAGTTGTTTAAATGATAATAATTTTCCCACTTCATACAAGTCTCCCAACGTTTTAATTCCTGCTCTTTCCCATTGTATAAATGCTTTATCTATAATTGAGGATTTAAACGATGGGTTTTTAACTATAGGAGATAAGAGAGATAAATGTTTTAATTTTAATTTGTATTTTATTTGTTTCCAAGTTCAAATTGTACTATATATAATTGGATTTTTGTGATAGTTTGTATTATTCAACTTCATTGGTGAGAGAAGGATCGCTCCAATATTACAAGGGGAGCAGTCCTCTTTCTCCATAATAATCCAATCCAGCTGCTGGACAGAATTATCCAGCAGTTGAATCATATATCTAATATTTACAGACCAATAGTAATACATAAGGTTAAGGAGTGCTAATCCCCCTACTACTTTGGGTTTATTCAAGTGTATTCTTTGTATTCTATGGGATTTATAATCCCATATAAAATTTGTAATGTCTGAATCCAGTTTAAAAAAAGCTTTTTTGGTTGGTATATTCAAATTGATTGGAATAGGTATAAACTTTGTGGTAGAAAAATCATTTTTATACCATTTATTCGGCCTATTAAAGACATCGGAAGTGTTATCCAGAATTTAATTAAATTATATAATTTCTTAAGTAAAGGATTATAATTCACATTAAACATATCTTGATATCTTCTGGTGATTTCTTTTTTTTTATATAGTTAACTTTTATTAGAGGCATGTACATATCCTAGTCCAAAGCATTACAAACTTTGTTAAACAGTTACATATTAAATATTCAGGATTCCAGGGACTCCACTACCAATGTAGCAGGAGTCTACATTTATCGGTTACATATTAACATTGACTCTAATTATTATTTTTTTTTAATAGATAGAAAAAATAAAGAGAAAGAAAAAAAAACACTTAGAAACATAAAATAAACTATCCATAATACAACTTAGGAGATAGGTCCGTAGGTAAGAAAACACAACTATTCGTCTAGTCCTGGGTTCAAGCTTCCATCAAGCCTCAGCGCTGGCCCATTCTACCCCTTCAAATAATCTATGAACGGCGACCATATTCTAATAAATAATTCTGGTTTGTCAATTAAGACAAATCTAATTTTTTCCAGATTTAAGGTCTCCGACATCTCCATAATCCACATTTTTATTGTAGGGGATGCAGGGTTTTTCCAAAATTTTAATATTAGTTTTTTCCCAGTTATTATACTATAATCAAGGAAATTTCGTTGGTTTATTGTCAGTTTTAGGTATTGTTCAGATATGCCCAATATTATTCATTTAGGATCGGGATCCAGTTGAATATTAACCTCTATGGAAATAATTTAAAAAATGCCCACCCAAAATGTTTTAATTTTTATGCAACTTACAAAGGTATAGGTTAAATTAGCCTTAGAGTATTGACATTTATTGCAGATAGGAGAGATATTAGGAAAAATTCTATTTAATTTTGTTTTAGAATAATGCAATCTGTGTAATATTTTAAATTGTATTAAAGAATGTCTGGCGTTTAACGAACATTGATGTATATGTTGAAGACTTTCATCCCAAATATCTTTCGTTATGGGTTGAACTAATTCATTTTCCCATGCTTGTCTATGTGATTCCAATGACGGATTCTCGCTATCTAACAGAATATTATAAATGTAAGATATTAATTTGACTGTGTTGGGGTGTTTATTCAAACATTCATCTAGAATCTCTGGCTCTCTAGTTCTGTATTCTTGTGTATGTGAGTTAACATAATCTTTCAATAGTAAATATCTAAATAAATTATTTGAATGTAATCCATAATTCTGTTGTACCTCCAGAAATGAGAGGAACACACCTTTTTTTATAAATATGTCCCATCTTTTTAAATCCATAGTGTTTCCATTGTGTAAAGCCTTTATCCAATAACGAAGGTTTAAATGAAGGGTTATTTGCAATAGGGAGCGAAAGTGATAAATTATCCAATTTTAATGTCTTTTTATTTGTTTCCAAATTCGAATACCGGAATTATTACTATTGTATTATTGGATTTTCACAATAGACCTTTTTATTCAATTTTGTAGGAGACGGAAAATCAGGCCAATTTCAAATGGCAGACAATTCCCCTTTTCCATCTTTAACCAGTCTGGTTGTTGATCCATATCTTCCAACCAGAAATTTAAGTTTTTGACATTGACTGCCCAGAAATAAAATAAGAAATTTGGTAAGACTAATCCTCAATTTGTCTTAGATTTACATAAGTGTTTTTTACTTATTCTGTGATTCTTATAATTCCAAATAAAACTTGTTACAATAGAGTCAATTTTTTTTTAAAGAAATATTTAGGGAGGTATATTGGAATTGATTGGAAGAGGTATAGAAGTTGAGGAAGGAAAACCATTTTACTTGCATTAATTTTACCAAGCATTGAAATAGGAAGCGTTTTTCAATATTGAATATTCTTATGCAATTTATTAAGTAAAGGCACGAAATTTGATTTAAATAAAGAAGTATATTTCTTGGTCACATAGATTCCTAAGTATTTAAATTTTTCATTCACTATTTTAAATGGTGATTGTTGCAATATATATAAATTAGGTTCCATTATTGGCATAATCTCACTCTTCTTCCAGTTGATTCTATATCCCGAGAATAAACCAAATTGAGTTATAAGATTTAACAGGTTAGGGATACTAATTTCTGGATTTGTAATATATAGTAATACATCATCTGCATATAGAGAAATGTTATTAACTATATTTTTAGCATTATACCCATATATTTCTGGATGAGCTCGAATTCTTTCTGCTAGTGGTTCTATAACAAGGGCGAATATTAACTGTGATAACGGGCATCCTTGTCTACAACCTTTAGATAAATCAATTTTTTTTAATAACATTTGATTTGTCATTATTCTGGCTGTTGGATTGGTATATAAAAGCTTAACCCATGTACAAAACTTCTCACCTAATTGAAATTTTTCCATCACCGAAAATAAATAGGGCCATTCAATTTGATCGAATGCTTTCTCTGCGTCTAGCGAGATGACTGCTAAGTCTTCATTAGCTATTCGATTTGAGTATATAATGTTGAATAATCGTCTCAGATTATAATATGAATAACATTTTGGAATAAAGCCAGTTTGATCGGGGTGTATTAATTTATAAATCACTAAGCTTAATCTGTGTGCTAAAAATCTGGCTTCCATTTTCTGATCGATGTTTAATAGAGCAATTGCTCTATAAGAACCTGGATCTTCAAGGTCCTTATCCATTTTTGGAATAAGTATTATAGTTGATTAATTTAAAGTTTCTGGGAGTTTCTGTTGCATGAATACTTGAGTATATAATGTCTGTAGGTGTGGCGAGATCAAGTCATGAAATTTTTTATAAAATTCACTACTTAAACCATCTGGTCCAGCGGCCTTTCCATTTTTTAAATAATTAATAGATTCCTCAATATCTTTTACTGATATTTCGGCCCCTAACTATTCCCTCTCTTTCAAATCTAAACCAGTAAGGTTACAATTCTGTAAGAATAATTCTATTCCTACAGAACCCCCTGCTGTTTTGGTTGAAAAAAATGTTTGATATTATTGAGAGAATCTATCATTAATATCCTTGGGTAGTGTTAATATTTCTCCCGTATCTGATTTAATTTTATATATTGTTTTTTCCCCTTCCTGTTTCCGGAGTTGGCGTGCCAGTAATTTTTGTGGTTTATCACCAAATTCAAAGTGTAACTGTTTAGTCTTTTGATAAAATTTTATGAATTGGTCTGAGTATATTTGGTTTAACATATTTGAGTACAGCAATTTTATTATGTATTATTATAGAAGGCGCGATTGCATTTTCCATATCTAATTGCCTTATTTCCATTTCCAATACCAGCTATTTGGCATGTTTCTCTTTATTACGAAAGGCTTGTGCGGAGATTAACACTCCACGCATAAATGCTTTAAATGTTTCCCAAAGAAGGGAGGCAGAAATTTCAGGGCAGTCATTTGTCTCAAAAAACATATTTATCTGTTTGATAAGATATTCATAGCATGCTTTATAATTTAAAATTTGAGGATTAAGTCTCCGTTGTATCTGCTTGTCAGTCATACCACTTAGTTTGGTCATGAATGTTAAAGGTGCATGATCCGAATTATAATATTATGATATTTCGAATTATAAGTAAATGAGATCAGTTTAGAATCTACTAAAAAGTAGTCTATCCTTGAATAAGTTTTATGTACTGAAGAGTAAAATGAGTATTCCCTTCCAGATGGATTTTCAATTCTCCAAACATCCTTGATATTGGTGGTATTAATATATGAGTTTAATAATTCACTTGATTTGGATTTTGCATTTATTTGTCTCGTTGATTTATCGAGATAGGAATCTAATGTACAATTTAAATCTCCACCAATTATCAAATTATGGTGTGTGAGCTCAGGGATAGTATTAAGTATACTCTTAAAAAACATTGGATTATCAAAATTTGGTCCATAAACATTGAGAAAAATCACTTTTTTTGATATAATTCACCCACTAGTATAATATATCTACCATTGATGTCCCCTATAGTTGATATGTGTTTAAAAGATCTCTTTACGAATTAAAATTGCGACACGTCTGGCCTTATGGGAAAATGAAGAGTGATATGTTTCATCGATCCATTTTGCTTTCAATCTATGTTGTGCGTCTTTTTTAAGGTGAGTCTCTTGAAGAAACGTTATATCTGCTTTGAGTGATTTTAACATAGAAACATAGAAACATAGAAATTAGGTGCAGGAGTAGGCCATTCAGCCCTTCGAGCCTGCACCGCCATCAATATGATCATGGCTGATCATCCAAACTCAGTATCCTGTACCTGCCTTCTCTCCCATACCCTCTGATCCCTCGCCACAAGGGCCACATCCAACACTCTTAAATATAGCCAATGAACTGGCCTCATACCCTCTGTGGCAGAGAGTTCCAGAGGACTCACCACTCTCTGTGTGAAAAAAGTCTTTCTCATCTCGTCTTAAGGATTTCCCCCTTATCTTTTAAGCTGTGACCCCTTGTCCTGGACTTCCCCAACATCGGGAACAATCTTCCTGCATCTAGCCTGTCCAACCACTTTTTTGTAAGTTTCTATAAGATCCCCTCTTAACTCCTAAATTCCAGAGAGTATAAAGGCCGAGTCTATCCTGTCTGACAGTCCTGACATCCCAGAATCAGTATGGTGTTCTCCTGCACTCCCTCTATGGCAATAATGTCCTTCCTCAGATTTGGAGACCAAAACTGCACGCAATATCCAGGTGTGTCTCACCAAGACCCTGTACAACTGGTACAGCTCCTGTACTCAAATCCTTTTGCTATGAAAGCTAACATACCATTCGCTTTTTTCACTGTGCTGCCCCTGCATGCTACTTTCAATGACTGGTGTACCATGACACCCAGGTCTCGCTGACTCCCCTTCGGCACCATTTAAGTGTGCTAATACCATACCTCTCTTGATTAGCTCATTAACTCCCTTGACATTCCAACTACAAAACGTAATTCCTTGACCCCCGTTTTTTCTATTTACATCTTGCATCTTGCTTTTAGGGTGGTCTATAAAAGAGCAGATAGGTCAGCACCGTAGACCCGACCTTCCACCCGAACACTGGACAGACATTGTAAATCTAATTCATATAAATCTCCACAAATAATATTTGTAAATAAATTCAAGATTAATATAATAAGTAAAAAATACAAAAAGTAAAACAATAGAAAATGAATAAAATGTGAAAAGAAAGAAGAAACTACATCTAAATTTAGTGTAGTTAGTGCTAGCCACACTAATGTGGCTGTCCATCTAAAGACTTCTGTAGATTAAAAAAATATATATTCCTAGCTCCATGCTTACAAGAAAAATTTGAATATGAGTAATTTATGGGATTATATTAAAACTATTTTGGACCAGAGTATTGGTAATTCATATAGTGAAGAGACTAATTACTCTCTTTAGTTAGTTATTAATCCAGTGTTAGTCTAATGTAGATAAAGGATGAACATCACAAATTCCAATGAATAAGATATCTAAATTATAACTTTTATTTGTTGGTTTTTTATATTTAACATATCATGTTTTTAACTAATTATTCCAATAATAATAACAAGTGTTTTTGATGATTAGTAATTGTTAGTAAAAATTCGTACTAAATATTTAAAAAAATAATATGTCCCCTAACAAGAGGGCAGCACGATTGTCGTTATCAACTTTTGAATAGTCCTTGGAATTATAACAAATTAAAGTCGCCTCCTTTTGTTTCTCAGCAAGATGACGGTATTATATGTAAATTATTCAATCCTCTCTCGAACCCACAATCTTCTGGGCATACGCCAGTGCTTTCTTGTGATCAGTGAAAAAATGTTCCTTCTGCAGATAAGTGACTCGCAGTCTTGCAGGGTACAGCAATCCATATTTCAAGTTGTCCATCTTCTTTGGAATCCCTCTTGTCTCATTGAATAACATTCTCCTTCTGACCACCTTTGCAGGGTAATTTGAAATATGCTTATTTTGTCTCCATCAATCATAAGATTTCTTGTGCCAGCAATTTTTCTCATGATATCCTCCAACACGTGATCGTATTGGACCTTCACTATCAGCTGCCTGGGGGGGCGTACGAGTCCGAGCGATGTCCAAAAACTCTGTGTACCCGCCCCAATAAGGGCTTTTGATCTAGATTCAAGACTGTTTTTTAATAAGTCTGCAGCAAAGTCACGGAGATCTTTATTTCCTTCTTTACCCTCATGAACGCCCACGATTCTCAGATTCTGTCTTCTCTGATGGCCCTCCAAGTCAATGCATTTTTCAGTTACTTTAAGCAGTAAATCTGATAAACGCTTGTTCTCGGCAAGGAGTGTCTCTGTTGTTACTTCCAGATGAGTTATGGCATCAGCCTGTTTCTCCATTTGTTGCTGCATTGTAGTGAAGGTCGCTTCCAGATTATGAGTTATGGCATCAACCTGTTTCTCCATTTGTTGCTGCATTGTAGTGAAGGTCGCTTCCAGGTTATCATTAGTGTTGGTTTCATTCGACTTAATTTTCTCCTATACTTCATTAATTTGTAAGTCGAAATTTGCTGACATTTCCTCCTTCATGTTAGTCAGTTTTGTACGCACAAGATTTGTCATTTTATTTTCAAACTCTAAGAAATCTTCTTTAATCTCTGTTTTAAGACTTTTCAAAATTTCTTTAATATTCAATTCGTTTTTAAAACTTATCAATTCTTCTTTTATACTTGCAATTTCCATTGTAATGCTGTTGCGAAGTTCATCCATTTCTCTTTTCTTTATGTATATCTTCTGGGCCACTGAGACGTCCTCCTGGGACGATGTTAAAACTGAGCCCCAGGAGGACGTCATGTGGAGCTAGTTGGCACTCACTCCACTCCATCATTAGCGCCAACGGAAGTCTCATCTTCTGGTGATTTCAATACCCAAGTATTTACATTTTTCTATAGCTATTTTAAAAGGAAACTGTAAGAGGTGTGTTGAATTTTTCGGTTTTATTGATATGATTTCGCTTTTGTTCCAATTTATATTGTATCCTGAAAATGATCCAAAATCCTCAATTAAATTTAATATATTTGGTATAGTGATATGAGTACATCATCAGCATATAATGATATTTTATTATTTGAATATTTTGTATTGTAGCCGTGGATATTTGGATGAGTTCTAAATCTTTCTGCTAGGGGTTCAATTATAAAAGCAAATGACAGTGGTGATAGTGAACATCCTTGTTTATTACCCCTTGACAATTGAAATTTCGTAGATAAAATGTCATTAGTTAATATTCTGGCCGTTATTATGTAGCAATTTAATCCATAGAATGAAATTCTCTCACAGTTGGAATTTTTGCAATACTTTAACCATATAATCCCATTTCACCTGATCGAATGCTTTCTCTGCATCCAACAAAATAATTGATAATTCTTGATCTTCAATTTGATGTGAATGCATTATGTTGAGCAGACATCTCAAATTATTAAATGATTGTCTCTTAGGAATAAACTCCATTTATCCGGATGTATTAATTTACTAGCATACTTACTTAATCTTCTAGCTAATATTTTCGCTAATATTTTTTATCTGTGTTTAACAACGCAATAGCTCTATATGATCCGGGTTCTTCCACATCTTTATCTTTCTTAAATATTAATGTAATCGTTGATTCTGCTAATGTTTCAGGTAGTATTTGTTCTTTGGAGGCATATGTATACATTTTCTGTAGGCGTGGTGTAAATATGTCGTAAAAACTTTAATAGAATTCTTTACTAAATCCATCAGGACCTGGTGTTTATCTTTTCTTTAATGAGATTATTGTTTCTTCTATTCTTTATTTGAGATTTGTGCACACAATTCCTCATGTTCCTGCAACTCTAGTTTTGGAAGATTACGATTATCCAAGAACTCTGTGACTTTATTGGTGTCCGTTGTCGTTTTAGATGTATACAAATTCTCATAAAATTGCGCAAAACTTTTATTAATATCATTTGGTAAAGTTAATAATTCCCCTCTATCTGATTTGATCTTTGAGATCGTGTGTTCTTTTTCTCGTTTTTTTAACTGACGTGCCAAAAGATTATGGGGCTTATCCCCAAATTCAAAATGTTCCTGTCTTGTAATTTGGAATAATCTTATAACTTTAGCTGATAATAATTTATTTAATTTAAATTTCAGTATTAATATTTTATTGCGTTTATCCATAGTTGGGTCTTTAGCATTGACTATATCCAGTTGTCTAATTTGTTCTTCTAACTGTCTTTGTTCGTTCTTGTTTTTATTATTTTGAAAAGCTTGGTATGAAATTATAACACCTCTAATAAATGCTTTGAAAGATTCCCATAATAATGTAGGTGATATGTCTGGAGTGTCATTTAAAAAACAAAAGAAATCCATTTGCCATTTTAAATATATACTCCCTTGCGGGTCTTTTAAAATTTTAGGGTTATTCCTCCAAAACGATTTATTCTTAGACATTCCTTCCAATCTTAAAAAGAAAGTTAGTGGGAAGTGATCTGAAATCGTGTTGGTATGGTATTTTGGATTCAAAGTATACGGAATTAATTAATTTTGTATCCACCAGGAAATAATCTATACGTGAATATGTCTTGTGTACCATTGAATAAAACGAGTATTCCCTACTGGTCGGATTTGCGATCCTCCAAACATCTGTTATATTTGTATTTTTTATGTATGTGTTTAAAAGTTCGCTAGTTTTAGATTTCGTATTACCTCTCTGTTTTTGACTAGATTTATCTAAATAAGGGTCTAAAACACAATTAAAGTCTCCACCGATAAAATATCATCATTCCATTTTCTTTCCATCCACCTTTTCATCTTTCAGTTCTCTTACCGATTGCTTTAAATCCTCAATTTCTTTGTCCTTAGCCATATCTGCCTTACCTCTTGTAACCATTTCGGAGAACACTTCTTCCTCACGAGCCACTTTAAACGTAAGTTCTTCAGGCTTCGTCTGGCTTCTCCAGAGATGTTTTGTGACTATTCTTTGAGGACTCTGACCAGTGGACGGATTTTGCATTTAAAGTGCTTTAAACCTCCGTTAAATTCACAGCGCTTACTGATGACGTCAGCAGCGCGACGTCCAGAGGCTCCGGTAAGTTTTTAGAATCGGTCCCGAACAGTAGACCCGATTTTAACGTGAAAAACCACAAATTTTTGGGAGCGGAGCTATGTGCAGCATCTGTTGCTAGAACATGGCACCACCGGACGTTAGTTATCTATACATTAATCATAAATTCGACTAGAGAGTGAACAGAAAAAGAAAATGCAAAAAAGAAGATATTTGTGCAAACCACAATTACAAACCAAGTCCATGCTGGTGGAAGGAGTGCATAGTGTTCCATTACTTACGTATAATTAGGGTTGTGCATGTCGGCTCATGAACCTGATGGTCATAAGATGTGTTGGCTAATGCCAGTAGTTCCAAATACTCATTCTAAATGGTCCTGACTCTGCAAAGTTCTCCATATTCACTGGAAGCAGAAGTAAACTAACATCAGTGTTCTCTCCCACATAAACATCTCCTATATTGAGATCCTAGTTCTTCTCAATTGGCTGCAGTTAATTCTCTTCTCAATTGGAGCGTTAGTGTGGGTATTGTACGCTGAAGGAACTGGTTTCCAGAGGGCTAGTCTGGACATTGGGGGCACATGGATTCTTGGGGTGACAGCTCAGTCACTCAAGGCTGATGTGGTGGCAGCTCACTCACGGCTGGTGGGCGAGAAGTTGACTCATGACTATTCCTTGAAATTCCATTTCATGCAGGGTGCAAGGCCACCAAATTCAAATGCAGTTTCATACCATTTCATGCAGAATGAAACCACCATAAAACCGACATATAGATAAATGTGATGGCAAAAACCAGGGGACAGATTATTATCTCAATGGGGTTACGTTAGGTAAGGGGGTGGTGCAGCGAGACCTGGGCGTCCTTGAAAGTTGGCTTACAGGTACAGCAGGCAGTGAAGAAAGCTAATGGAATGTTGGCCTTCATAACAAGAGGATTTCAGTATAGGAGTAAAGAGGTTCTTCTGCAGTTGTATAGGGCTCTGGTGAGACCACATCTGGAGTATTGTGTACAGTTTTAGTCTCCTAATTTGAGGAATGACATCCTTGTGATTGAGGCCGTGCAGTGTAGGTTCACGAGATTGATCCCTGGGATGGCGGAACTGTCATAAGAGGAAAGATTGAAAAGGATGGGGGGGGGGGGGGAATTTAATAGAAACATATACAATTATAAGTGGACTGGACAAGCTAGATGCAGGAAACATTTTCCCAATGTTGGGTGAGTCCAGAACCAGGGGCCACAGTCTTAGAATAAAGCGGTCATTTAAGACCGAGGTGAGAAAAAACTTTTTCACCCAATGAGTTGTGAATTTATGGAATTCCCTGCCACAGACGGCAGTGGAGGCCAAGTCACTGGATGGATTTAAGAGAGTTAGATAGAGCTCTAGGGGCTAGTGGAGTCAAGAGATATGGGGAGCAGGCAGGCACGGGTTATTGATAAGGGACGATCAGCCATGATCACAATGAATGGCGGTGCTGGCTCGAAGGGCCGAATGGCCTCCACCTGCACCTATTTTCTATGTTTCTTTGTTTCTATGACATAAAACCACATAAACACCACACTCACAGTTCAGTAGACATTCAATGTGTTCAGTTGATTTACAGCTCAGACAGTCGTGACCTCTCCCTCCCCATCTTGCAGAGACTGAGCCACACCCACACTTACAGGTTTTAAAATCCCCCCCACTCCCACTGGAAGGGGCGTGGCCTTCATGGCGTGATTGACAGGAGAGAGATTCTCAACATTTTTTTAAACACTAATAACACTTTTATTTTTCATTGATGGCAAGAATCCTCTGCACCTGATGAGCGGAGGGGGACTGAGTAAGATGGCCAAAAACTACAGCTGTAAGTGGTAGCGTTTTATCTAAAATCAACATAAAATGCAAACAGGAAGTTGTCCAGTTACCACAATCAACAACCATTTGCAGTGAAGAATTTCAAAGCACTTACCAGCACCAATAACCATTTGCAGTGCAGTGTTTCAAAGCAGTTACCAGCACCAACAACCATTTGCAGTGCAGCGTTTCAAAGCAGTTACCACCACCAACAACCATTTGCAGTGCAGCATTGCAAAGCCGTTACCACATTTTCATTTTCAAACCACATTACGGGCACTCACAGTTGAGTAGACATGTGTTCAGTGTTATTCACAGTTCAGAGAGACATGACCCTCTCACTTCCTCCATCTTGCAGAGACTGAGGCACAACACTTCTGGGTTTTATAGTCACTCCCACCAGCAGGGGCAGCAGAGAGAATATCGACATTTTTTTAAACATTAATAACTCTTTTAATTTTCATTGATGGGAAAAATCCTCTTGTCCTGCGCAGCGGAGGGGGACTCTGATGGCCATAAGTGGCAGCGTTTTAAAAAAAATCATGAAACAGAAAAACAGGAAGTGGTCAAGATCTTACTTTTAGTAATATAGATAAGTATGTCTAGTGCATTTTAGTACATCTTTCCTCTGACTGGTTAGCACACAACAACAAAATTTCACTGTACCACAGAACACTAAAACTGAAAATGTATAATCAGCTATTTGAAAAAAAAAACTTAATTTTTAATATTATTCTGACGACTTTGGCAGCCAGGGGGATGGGTTTGGTGCTTATCAAGTCTTTGTGGGTGTGATCTTATCAGTGCATCCCTGATGCTGAATAGACCACGGAATCTGGGAGTTGTTGTGACACGAGGAATCCTCTGATGGACACAAAATGCTGGAGTAATGCAACGGGACAGGCAGCATCTCTGGAGAAAAGGAATGGGTGATGTTTCGGGTCGGGTCTAAAGGATGGGTGACGTCTCGACCCGAAACGTCACCCATTCCTTTTCTCCAGAGATGCTGCCTGTCCCGCTGAGTTCCCCAGCATTTTGGAGCTATCTTCATTTTAAATCAGCATCTGCAGTTCCTTTGCACACATCCTATGGAGATTAACAGGGTAGATGCAGAGCTGATGTTTCCACAGACCCACAGGATTGTCCAGATCCAATTATTATGTGTTCCACAGGAGTGTCCAGAGGAGTTCCACAGGAATGTCCACAGTTTCCACAGGAGTGTCCAGACCCAAATATTATGGTCCCAAAATAAGGATACAGAGATACATAGATACAGTGGCTTGCAAAAGTATTCATACCCCTTGAACATTTCCACATTTTGTCACGTTACAACCACAAACGTAAATGTATTTTATTGGGATTTATGTGATAGACCAACACAAAGTGGTGCATAATTGTGAAGAGGAAGGAAAATGATGCATGGTTTCCAAATTTTATTACAAATAAAAAACTGAAAAGTGTGGCGTGCAAAAGTATTCAGCCCCCCTGAGTCATTACTTTGTAGAACCACCTTTCGCTGCAATTACAGCTGCAAGTCTTTTGGGTATGTCTCTACCAGCTTTGTACATCTAGAGACTAAAACTTTGCCCATTCTTCTTTGCAAAATAGCTCAAGCTCAGTCAGATTGGATGGAGAGCGTCTGTGAACAGCAATTTTCAAGTCTTGCCACAGATTCTCAATTGGATTTAGGTCTGGACTTTGACTGGGACATACTAACACATGAATATGCTTTGATCTAAACCATTCCATTGTAGCTCTGGCTGTATGTTTAGGGTCGTTGTCCTGCTCGAAGGTGAACCTCCGCCCCAGTCTCAAGTCTTTTGCAGACTCTAACAGGTTTTCTTCCAAGATTGCCCTGTATTTGGCTCCATCCATCTTCCCATCAACTCTGACCAGCTTCCCTGTCCCTGCTGAAGAAAAGCATCCCCACAGCATGATGCTGCCACCACCATGTTTCACAGTGGGGATGGTGTGTTCAGGGTGATGTGCAGTCTTAGTTTTCCGCCACACATAGCGTTTTGCATTTAGGCCAAAAACTTCAATTTTGGTCTCATCAGACCAGAGCACCTTCCTCCACATGTTTGCTGTGTCCCCCACATGGCTTGTGGTAAACTGCAAATGGGACTTCTTATGGCTTTGTTTCAACAATGGCTTTCTTCTTGCCACTCTTCCATAAAGGCCCGATTGGTGGAGTGCACAACTAATAGATGTCCTGTGGACAGATCCTCCCACCTGAGCTGTGGATCTCTGCAGCTCCTCCAGAGTTACCATGGGCCTCTTGGCTGCTTCTCTGATCAATGCTCTCCGTGCCCGACCTTTCAGATTAGGTGGACGGCCATGTCTTGGTAGGTTTGCAGTTGTGCCATGCTCTTTCCATTTTCGGATGATGGATTGAACAGTGCTCCGTGAGATGTTCAAAGCTTGGGATATTTTTTCATAACCTAACCCTGCTTTAAAAATCTCCACAACTTTATCCCTGACCTGTCTGGTGTGTTCCTTGGGCTTCATGAAGCTGTTTGTTCACTAATGTTCTTTAACAAACCTCTGAGGCCTTCACGGAACAGCTGCATCTATACCGAGATTAGAGTACACACAAGTGGATTCTATTTACTAATTATGTGACTTCTGAAGGCAATTGGTTGCAATGGATTTTATTTAGGGGTATCAGAGTAAAGGGGGCTGAATACTTTTGCACACCACATTTTTCTGTTTTTTATTTGTAAAAAAATTTGAAAACCATGTATCATTTTCCTTCCACTTCACAATTATGCACCACTTTGTGTTGGTCTATCACATGAAATCCCAATAAAATACATTTACATTTGTGGTTGTAACGTGAATAAATGTGGAAAAGTTCACGGGGTATGAATACTTTTGCAAGCCACTGAATATTGACAATAGGTGCAGAGGTAGGCCATTTGGCCCTTCGAGCCAGCACTGCCATTCAATGTGATCATAGCCGATCATCCACAACCAGCACCCTGTTCCTGCCTTCCTGTCGTTCCTACCTTCTCCCCATATCCCTTGATTTCACAAGCCCTTGGAGCTCCATCTAACTCTCTTTTGAAAGAGAGAGGAGGAAAGAGAGGGTAGAGAGATGGGGGGGGGGGGGGGGGGGGTGGAGCAAGGTAAAGAGAGAGAGAGAGAGAGAGAGAGAGGAGGAGAGATGGGGAGAGAGAGGGGGAAGAGTAGAGGGGGCAGGAGGTATCAAATATTAGTTTAGTTTAATTTATTATTGTAAATGTATTCTTATAAAGTGGAGGGGGAGAGAAAGAGAGGGGAAAGAAAGAGGGTAGAGAGAGTGGAGAGAATGGGGAAGAGTGGGGAGAGAGAGAGAGGGGGAAGGAAAGAGAGGAGTGAGAACGAGGGGGTATGGCCTTCTCTGCTAAGGTGGACACGGGGGCTGCTGCTAATGTTATGTCAACAAGCCTGTTCAAGAAGATAAGAAATAATGAGCTAGTTTCCACAGACAGTGCTGTTTTGCGTGCCTATGAGGGTGGCGTACTTGTTCCTGTGGGGAAGGCTCTCCACTGCAAGGTGCTGAAGACCTCTCGGCCCCTCTCTTTCTTCCTGCTAGACGGTAAATGTGACCCCCTGCTCAGCGTGGAGGCCAGCCAGGACCTCGGATTGGTGAGCTTCCACAGCGATGTCCGTCTGGTAGAGGCACCCCTGAACCCGCTGGCCGAATACCCTGACCGTTTTGATTCGAAGCTGGGGAAGCTACAAGAATGCCCTCAATCCCGACATCACGCCGGTTATCCGTCCTCCGCACCGTGTGTCCTTCGCCATGAGGGGCAAGGTCGAGTCTGCTCTTCACGAGATGGTGGCCACGGGCATCCTGAAGCCAGTAACGGTTCCCACCCAGTGGTCTCTACTATGGTTGTCTCTGCGAAGAAAGATAAGAGTGAACTACGGATCTGCATCAACCCTAAGGACTTGAACTTGGCCATCAAGCGCCCGCATTATCCCATGCGGACAGTGGAGGATGTTGCTGCACAGGTCGGCCCTGCCACCGTGTTCTCGGTCCTCGATGCCAAGAGTTTCTTCTGGCAGATACCTCTAGACGAGCGATCCTCGCACCTGACGACCTTCAGCACGCCTTTTGGCAGGTAACGCTTCCTCCGCATGCCGTTTGGGATCAACTCTGCCAGCGAGGTGTTCCAAAGGACTATGGAACAACTGTTTGCTGGGCTTCCGTGTGCCATCATTGTCGACGACATCCTGGCCTACGGGAAGAACGTCGCTGAGCACGACCAACACCTTCACCAGGTGCTGCAGCGGGCCCGAGAAGTCAACCTGAAGCTCAACCCAAAGAAGTGCCGATTCCGGGTTCCTGAGGTCACCTATGTGGGGCATGTCTTCACTGCATCGGGGCTGAAGCCCGACCGGCAGAAGACGGCCGCAATATCTGGGATGCCTGCACCTGCTGACGTGCCTGGCCTACAGCGCTTCCTGGGCATGGTCAACTACCTGGGGAAGTTCATCCCCAACCTGAGTGAACTGAGCGCCCCTCTGAGGGATCTGGTGAAAAAGGACACTGCCTGGGCCTGGTTCCCGCAACACCAGAAAGCATTTGACACCCTCAAATCCAAGCTGATCAGCATGCCAACGCTGAAGTACTTTGGCCTCCAGCGCCCCATCGTTCTCACATGTGATGCATCTAAGTTTGGCCTCAGGGCTGCCTGCCTGCAGATCCATGACGGGGTGCAACTGCCTGTGTCCTACGCATCCCGCACAATGACGACCGCTGAACAACGCTATGCCCAGATTGAAAAGGAGCTGCTGGCTGTTGTCTTTGCCTGCTCTAAATTCAAGGACTATATCCTGGGCACCTGCTTCACTGTCGAAACGGACGACCAGCCTCTGGTCACCATCCTCAACAAGCTGATACACATGGCCGCCTCCCGGCTCCAGCGCATGATGCCCCAGCTACAACGCTTCACTTTCACAGTGGTTTATCGCAAGGGCAAGGACATGTTTGTTGCTGACACGCTGTCTCGGGCGCCTCTCTCATCCACAGCCCGACATCTGTACGAGGCGTCTGATCTGATAGTCCTGAACGTCAATTTCATGCCCTCCAGTCAGTTGAAGTCCCTGGCCAAGCACACGGTGGGTGATGCTTCGCTACAACAGCAGGCCGCGATCATCAAGCAGGGCTGGCCAGACCGCCGTTCTTCCCTGCCGTCCGCAGCGGTGCCTTACTTCTTGGTTCGTGATGAGTTGGTGCTGCGTGATGGAGTGATTGTGAAGGGTCACAAGGTGGTGGTGCCCGCAGCACCACGAGAACAATACTTCGAAACCGCTCATCGTGGCCATCCCGGGGCCGAAGCGACCCTTTCCATCGCTCAGAGCCAGTTCTTCTGGCCTGACATGCCTCGCTACTTCCGGGATAGAGTCTCCGCGTGCCCTACCTGCAACAGCCTCGCTCCGAAGCAACAGCGGCAGCCGCTCCTGCAGCAGCCAGCTGCTAACCTGCCCTGGTCTGCGCTGGCAACCGACATCTTCGAGTGGCACGGAAAGCACTTCCTGGTGCTTGTCGACTCTTACTCCAGCTGGTTTGAAGTTGACCAGCTACACTCCCTCTCTTCCTCCGCGGTCATCGAGAAGTTGCGCCGCCACTTTGCCACCTTCGGGTCTCCGGTCAGCCTGCAATCGGACAATGGCAGCCAGTTCACCAGTGCAGAGTTCCGCGTTTTTGCCGAACGATGCAACGTTCGTCATTACACCAGCAGCCCGGAATACCCGCAGAGCAATGGACTGGCCGAGCGCGCGGTCCGCAGTGCCAAAGGATTGTTGGAACGTTGCCGCCTATCCCGCTCCAACATCTACCTGGCCCTGCTGAATCTCCACACCATCTCCCGCGACCATGCCCTAGGCTCCCCGGCTCAGCGCCTCATGTCCCGAGTCACGCGGCCCATGGTCTCGGTGTCTCAACAGTCCCTGTCTCCCTCTGTCCTTAAACCTGCCTTGATCCGGAAACACATTGCCCAGAAACACGGTATACAGAAGCGTTCCCATGACAGGTCCTGCCGTGTCCTTCGCCCTCTTCTTCCCGGCCAGGTCGTCCATATGAGGTCCATTTCTGGCTGCTCCAAGCTGGCAGCGGTCGTCGGTTCTGCCGGCTCCCCTCGTGTCAACCACGACGCCAAGGTGTATCGCCGGTCCCGCCAGCACCTCCGGCTCGTGAATGAGCCTCTCCCTCCCCCTGCGGCTCCGTATGCCCCCCGCTGCCACTTTTGCGGCCTAGTGCCTTGACCGTTCCTCTGGGGTCCCCCCCTCATCCTTCTCCTGTCGGTCTCCCAGCTGCGGTCCCACTTTCTACGGCTTCCTCGCCCTTCTCTTCGCCGTCCCCCCCCGATGCCCTCGTTGCCCAGGGGTTCTCTGTAGATGTACATGTAGATGATATGTGTTTAAACCTTTAATTGATAGTTGCGTTGTCCATGCTAACCACTCCCTCACCACTCCCTCACCTGGCGTCCGATCGGATAGTCATATCCGTGAATCTACTTTACACTATGTAAGAGGGCCATGGAGGCTCAGTTTCTGCAGTATTCAAATAACTAGATTGAGGAATGAGAGGAATGAAGGTTCATGGTGAGTGCGGGAAAGCGATGCTGAGGTAAAAGATCAGCCATGGAATAACGGTTATAAAATAGCTTGTATTATTAAGCTAAGTGTGTTCAATTGTCATATGCCCCAAAAATGGGACAATTCAATCTTTACTTGCTACGCCTTTACAGACTTATTAACATCACAACAAGTTTACAAGTTTAAGTTTACAAGTTTACATTTATTGTCTCATGCACCAATTGGTACTGTGAAATTTGGGTTACCATACAGCCACACGAAAAAAAAAAGAACACAACACACAATAGAATTTAACATAAACATCCCCGCACAGCGGAAGAATCAACGTTTCCCACTGTGTGGGAAGGCAGCAAAGTTCAGTCATCTTCCTTCCTCTTTATTGTTCACCAATGGTCGGGGCCTCCTCAGCCTTCCACAGTCGCCGCTATGGGTGGCCCGATGCTCAGGCCCTCTCGCCGGGATGATCGGAACTCCGACGTTGGAACGGAAGAACATTCTCAGCGGCTTGGAGATCCGAATCGGCCACTTCTTACCGGAGACTCACCACTGGCGGCCCTCGGCAAAGGGATCACCAGGACTCAGCGATGTTGAAGTCAGCACCGCCCGCGGCTGGAAGCTCCACAAACCACAGCTCGATGATGTGGAAGCAGCAGGCCCAACACTCGCTTCAACAACCGATCCCCGGTAAGGCATCACCCGCTCCGCGATGGCAAATCAGTGCTGCGCCGCCGCTGAAGGTCTGGACGGTCACCGGCAGGAAAGGCCGCGCTAATCCAGATGGTAGTGTGCGAGGTGGGGGGGGGGGGGGAGACATGACTCGGAGAATAGTCGCATCCTCGCCAGGAAGTGACTGAGAAATGGTTTCCCCTTACCCTCCCCCACCTCCCCCACATAAAAAGACTAAACTATCTCCAAAACATACTTTTTAAACAGACTAAAAATGACAAAAAGGTGAAAAAAAGATGACTGTTGACAGAGGCTGCCATCAAACAGCGCCCCTGGTGTACAAATGTGTTGTATTATTGTTTATCAGTTAGGTTTGATAACTGGATCATAACAGTGCAGGCAGTGCACGTAAGCAGTGAAACCTTTGGAAAGTTAATGTCTGAGTAGGGTTATGGTTAGGGTTTGAGTCAGAGAGTCATAGTGTCATACAGCATGGAACCAGGCCCTTCAGCACAACTTACCCATTCTGACAAGTTGCCCCATCTACGTTAGTTCCACCTGCCTCCTTTGGCCCATATACGTCCTACCTTCCGTTTCCTACTTAAACCTTAACTACCTCCTTTGGTATTTTGTTCCATATACACACCACCAATAGCTTCCCCTCAGGTCCCTGTAAAATATTTCTCCTCTCTCTTTAATCCTACACAGTGTAGTTCAAGAGCCTGATGATTTGATGGGAAGAAACTTCTTTAACCTGGAGGTAACGGCAGTACGGTGGCACAGTGGTAGAGTTGCTGCCTGACAGCGCTTGCAGTGCCAGAGACCCGGGTTCGATCCTGACTACGGGTGCTGTCTGTACGTAGTTTGCACGTTCTCCCCGTGACTGCGTGGCTTTCTCCGTGATCTGCGGTTTTCTCCCACACTCCAAAGACGTACAAGTTTGTAGATGAATTGGCTTGGTTTAAGTGTAAATTGTCCCCAGTGTGTGTAGGATAGTGTTAATGTGTGGAGATCGCTGGTCAGTGCAGACTCGGTGGGCAGATGAAAATATACGCCAAACATAAGAATATACAATACTAAGAAGGCCCATTGACATTCATATAGTTTTTCTAATAATTGATAGGCAGGCAAATTTCATCCTCCACCATCAAGTTTCCAGTTAACCATGAAACACCATTTATCCGACTTTCTGCTCCTTCTCCTGTCAACGTTAAGTATTGTGAATGATGGCGCTACATTTGTTTGTTGCTCACACAGCAAGAAATGACCTTTAGAGAAGATGAGAGCAATTAAAAACGGGTTGGAAACAAGAAGTATTTGACTGACTGGTTCATGTATTCTCTTGAAGGGATATTAATGAAACATTTATTGGCATGTAATCAAAAATAATTATCACAACGAGGTTGCAGAATTTCCCTATTTAGTTTAATCAATAACAGCAATAAATCCACCAGTGAAATAAATATTTAGGAAAACCAAACAAACATTCCAAAAAATTGCTAATTTGTGGCTTGCTTTAGATTAGGAATATCTCAGGTGCAGCAAAGATACTTAGATCTGCTAACAGATCAACAATTTAATGACATAGTGCTCCTTATTTAAGCCTTACATAAATTCAACGAAGAGGTGAAATCGAACATTGAATATAGAACAATACAGCACAGGAACGGACCCTTCGACCCAAAAATATTGGTGCTGAACATGATACCCAGTTGAGACTGATCTCATCTGCTGGTAAATGGTCCATATCCCTCTATTCCCTGCACTTCCATGCGTCTATCTAAAAAGCTTCTAAAATGCCTCTTCCGGGTTGAACATGGGTTGAACAGCTGTGTGTGAGCGTGGCTCCCGATTACTGCTCAAGTTTACTCATTTATCTTTGCTATATTTCTGAGATAACCCGCTATTAAATGCTATGAAGGACTCAAAGCATTCGCGAGGTTGAAGATGGCCTGAATGACCACAGTGACAGACTGGTGAGCGCCGAAACTGCTATAGCTGCATTACAGAGTGAAAACACACTCCTGAAAATGAAATTAGATGTCCTCGGAGACGCGGAGATCCAACCTAAGGGTGGTCGGGATACCTGAAAAGATGGAAGGCTTGGACCCTGTTAAATGTTTATTTTTTATAATAATATTTTTATTAGAAGTAATCCATCATAACAACGGTATAACAACTTTTCAAATACACAACCAACTTATTTCAATAAGTATATGGATGTTACAAATAATTCTTATAAACTTCTATTTTTTAGAAAGTAGAAAAAGAAAAGAATAGATTGTAATCAATAAGAATGGTGATTAAATAATAATTTTGATTATATAGAGAGAGAAAGAGAAGAGAAAAAAATAAAAAAAGATTATAGTATATATTATTCATCTTAATAGTGAATAACACAATTTCAAATAATGATATCAATAGAGACATGCATACAAATCCAAAAAAAAAGAATTATCTTCATCTAATCCTGCCGGGTACCCATTGAGTTGTGATGCCAAGAACAGCTACCCGTTCAAATATTAACCATATAAACATATAACCATATAACAATTACAGCACGGAAACAGGCCCTCTCGGCCCTTCCAGTCCGTGCCGACCATTTGTTTTCCCCTAGTCCCATTTACCTGCACTCAGACCATACCCCTCCATTCCCTTCACGTCCATATACCTATCCACTTTACTCTTAAATGTTAAAATCGATCCTGCCTCCACCACTTCTGCTGGAAGCTCATTCCACACAGCCACCACCTTCTGAGTAAAGAAGTTCCCCCTCACGTTACCCCGAAACCTCTGTCCCTTAATTCTCATGTCATGCCCTCTTGTTTGAATCTTCCCTACCCTCAATGGGAAAAACGTATCCACGTCAACTCTGTCTATCCCTTTCATCATTTTAAAGACCTCAATCAAGTCCCCCCTTAAACTTCTGCGCTCCAAAGAATAAAGACCTAACTTGTTCAACCTTCTCTGTAACATAGTTGCTGGAACCCTGGCAACATTCTAGTAAATCTCCTCTGTACTCTCTCTATTTTGTTGACATCCTTCCTATAACTAGGCGACCAAAATTGTACACCATACTCCAGAATTGGTCTTACCAATGCCTTGTACAATTTTAACATTACTTCCCTACTCCTATATTCAATGCTCTGATTTATAAAGGCCAGCACACCAAAGGCTTCCTTTACCACCCTATCTACATGCGATTCCACCTTCAGGGAACTATGAACAGTTATTCCTAGATCCCTCTGTTCCACAGCATTCCTCAATTCCCTACCATTTACCATGTACGTCCTATTTTGATTTGTCCTGCCAAGATGTAGCACTTCACACTTATCAGCATTAAACTCCATCTGCCATCTTTCAGCCCACTTTTCCAAATGGCCCAAATCTCTCTGTAGACTTTGAAAATCTACTTCATTATCCACAACACCACCTATCTTAGTATCATCTGCATACTTACTTATCCAATTTTCCACCCCATCATCCAGATCATTGATGTACATGACAAACAACAGTGGACCCAACACAGATCCCTGAGGCACCCCACTGGTCACCGGCTTCCAACCTGACAAACAGCCATCCACCATTACTCTCTGACATCTCCCATTCAGCCACTGTTGAATCCATCTTGCTACTCCGCCATTAACACCCAAAGATTGAACCTTCTTAACCAACCTTCCATGGGGAACCTTGTCAAAGGCCTTACTGAAATCCATATAGACAACATCCACTGCTTTACCCTCATCAATTTCCCTAGTTACCGCTTCAAAAAATTCAAGAAGGTTTGTCAAACATGACCTTCCAGGCAGAAATCCATGTTGACTGTTCCTGATCAGACCCTGTTTATCCAGATGCTTATATATATTATCTCTAAGTATCCTTTCCATTAATTTGCCCGCCACTGACGTCAAACTAATAGGTCTATAATTGCTAGGTTTATTCTTTGAACCCTTTTTAAACAATGGAACAACATGCGCAGTACGCCAATCCTCCGGCACTGTTCCCGTTTCTAATGACATTTGAAATATTTCTGTCATAGCTCCTGCTGTATATATTCTGTATATGGAGACCATATCTGTTGAAAGAGTTCGTATTTGTCCATTAGGACAAATCTGATTCTTTCCAAATGCAATGTCTCCAACATTTCCACTGTCCACATTTTAATTGTGGGGGATAATGTTCCCTTCCAAAATTTCAATGTTAATTTTTTCCCTATTATAAAACAGTAATCCAAAAAAAATTCTTTGGTTTACTGTTAATATTAGATTTGAATCCGGAACTCCTAATATTATTAATTTTGGATCTGGGTCCAGTTTAATTTTAAGAACCTCAGAGATAACTCTAAAGATTTCTGTCCAATAATAATTGAGTTTTATACATGTTACAATGTATGATTTTTTCATACTCAGCGGGCAGGCAGCATCTCTGGAGAGAAGGAATGGGTAACGGCATGACGTTTCCAAATTTGAGTTGTGTCTTTGTGCTCCGCTGCAACTTTAAACTGGCATATGACAATCTTCACTCTTCACATTTTACAGGATTGGATGCGAAATCAGTGATATTCTCGGCCATTCTCCGTCACATATTGAGAGGGGGACGGGGAGCGGGAAACATGGTGGATGTCTACAGGATGTAAACTCCAGGGCACTGCCCCACACACTGACCCTTGACTGAAGCCCAGGGACTGCTCAGAACAGACAAGTCCGCCCTCTTTAACCTGACTCCCCTCCTCGTCCATTCTGCTGGTGCACTTCCTCAAATCCCACCGGGAATAGTTGGGCATCAAAATTGAAAGGTGCAACAGTACAGAGCGATGTCCAGGGCATTTGGTGCCATCTCTCTGACACACACAAGTAGACAAGAAAGCGTCAGGGGCACGGGGATGGTGGTGATGGGCAGACACGGACTGTGGGAAAGTCGCTGTGTGGGGGCTGATCCTGTCTTGATTTAGATTGTGCTGATTGAAATTATTACTGTCTCTCTCTCTGTATTACCCTCTTGATTTCACATTGTTTGTTGCACCAAGGTCCGGAAAGCTCACAATGTGTTCTGGGCTTCCTGTGATTGTGATTGAAATGTAACATTGCGTTTTCATCAGCTCAAAAAACGAGCATCAAAATAAAAAGGATCTTGATGTGAATGACTTGGTGTGTATGTCTCCCCGTGACCTGCGTGGGTTTTCTCCGAGATCTTCGGCTTCCTCCCACAATCCAAAGATGTTCAGGTTTGCAGGTTAATTGGCTTGTAAAAGTTGTCCCTTGTGTGGGTAGGATGGTGTTAATGTGCAGGGATCGTTGGTTGGCACAGACCTGGTGGGCTAAAGGGCCTGCTTCCACGCTGTATTCTCTAAAGTATTTAAATAGACAAGGCAGGGAAGGGTTAAGGACCTAATTTGAGCAAATGCGATTAGTGCGGATGGGTATCAAGGATGTGAAGGGATGGTTCTGTGCTGTTTGACTGTAATTCTATTATCTGGCAATGACCATCTCCAACAAAAGAGATTGGTAACACTTTTCGAACAACATTCACTGACAGTCCCGGGTCCAATGATATGGGCTCCACCACGGTTGGGAGATTCTCCCTGCTGCAGCCTTCTTCCACCTTCTCACCCGCCGGCCAAACACCATCCTCGGCCAGTTCCACTGAGGTCATCTTCTTGGGCCGCACTTTGGCATGGACCTCCCCCTCGACCTTCCTTCCATGAGGCCAGCTTACAGGATCTAAGGCACACGCATATGTCTCCACTATAAGGTGGCGACCCTCAGAGAAGTCCCAGCCTCATCACAAACAACTCAACACAATAAATAATGTAAAGCAGCCTGAGGCAAGATGGTTTGTCCATGATTTAAATTTTAAACGTCAAGCCGTCACCCATTCCATCTCTCCAGAGATGCTGCCTGCCCGCTGAGTGACCATACCGAGGGAATTCCCGCATATATGAAGCAGAGAGAAACATGAGCTCTACACGGCTCTGCCCGACTTTTGAGAATGGATTCGGTGGTTTGTACCCACAACCCCTCCTTGCTCACCTGCTCACCCACCCACCCACCAAGCCAGCCAGCCGGACCCCTCCTCGTTACAGTGGCGGAAGCGACATTTCCAAGAGAATGGGGCAGAGGACTGGGGCAGCGCTGGGATGGGAGCAGGGCAGATGAGGCGCACCAAAGAAACAAATAAGTTGATGCCGCCTGCCCCTTGGCTGCAAGGGGCAGGCGGCAGTGGTCTTGTGCCCCAGCGAGGTAGACCGCTCTTTCCCCTGCTAACACACACACAGAAAGAGAGAGATGAGAGCGGAGAATGATCCCAGCCTAGCTCTGGCACTGGACGGTGCGCATTTTCCCTTTGTAGGTCACATCAATAGACGCGGCCGCGCTGAATTCTATTTTTAACTCAAAGCTGCAGGATGGAGTTGTCTTCTTTTTACACTGTTGCTTTGCCGCCACCACCTCCTTGCTGCACAATGGCAGCGAGTGCGGGGCCGAGATCCTGCCTATTTTATTTAAATTCTGAAATTGAATAACTTTCAATGCTGAATCAGAATATACTCTGTCCAGCTCCTCTATTTGATGCTTTTAAAACAGGCTTTCATTCACGGTTGGCTCAAGAGTAACCTGGGAGAGGAACTTGGTAACTCGGGAGAGGAACTTGGAACATCGCATAAACGGCAAACTTAGTCATATCTGTGGGAACTCGGTTAAATTCTTGTTCATAAACTTGGAGTCTCGTACACAACCACGAGTCTTTCACTCGGGGTACCTCGTGGGTCAACTCACACCATGAGACAGGGACATTACCTGCTGACCTTGTTGCCCACGACCTCTTGTAGAGAAAGGCACCTTACCCTTCATACCGGTGGCAGCCTGCCAGTTCCGATATTGAAGACCTGAACGGGCTGGTTCCTTCTCCTGCATCCACACTAGTGCCTTTCCGATAAGGAACAAACCTTTGCCTTGTTTGCCAGCCGTCTTAATGAGGGCCATGGTTTTAACATCTTCATGACAGTGTTTTACCCTTTTGCAAGGTTACCTCCAAACAGCAGATTTCGTGGCAGTACACTAGTCGGTTTGCACAAACTCGCCGTTAGAATTAATCACTGGCCTTATAGCAACCCTCCTGATATTGTTAATTTCAAAAAATGCACTACACAAAAATCCAAGTGCATCCTGGTGTGCTTCAAGCATATTCGCTGTATCAATAACTTTTACAACAGCCGTGACACCTGCCGACAACAGTTTAAGCACTTTTTGGAATTTCATCTCCTGGGCCCTAGCTGGCATACTCAACTGTGACCAAATATGGTGATTAACCACCGGTACCTTCAGGAGATCACAATTAACAGGAGCTTCAACCATAGCTAGATCCTGTAACTGGTGGGAGAGCATATACTGAATTGCTTCAGCCAATTCTGTTTCAATCGCCTCTCCTGCCTCTCTAAGCACAGGAAATTTTTCAGCAATATTCGGAATTACCTCCAACTGAACTCCTTTACTACTCTCCCCCACCATAGAATCAGTGTCAGCGATGGAACATCCTCCTCACAGGCAGGATAGTCCTGCAGCCCTGTAACAGGTGCTGCTAGCGCAGGCTCTCCCACAGCCTGCCTTGGGCACCACTCCTCCTCACGGAGCTGGTCCCTGTCGAGCATTCTTTTGTAATAAAATTTCGACCTGGGAGAGCCGTGAGCAAATGGACCTCCTATGGAGGGTATAACCTCCAGGCCCGACTCAGGGTCCGCGGGCCTATCAGACTTGCCAGTGGCCTTCCGCCCTACTGGCAAGCCTCCACTGCTCACAGGCAGTGGGTCCGCAACCATTGGCTGTGTAGCCAGCACTGGACCAGGTGTACCAGCAGGCCTCCATCAACAACTCTCTCCTGGTCATTTTCCTTCCTACCTCCGGAGCGCCTCGCCGACACCTTCTTCATTTTCTGCAACATTTCTCCAACAGACCTCCATCCGTCGCAGAAAATGACCACTGGAAAAATTTTAAAACTTACCTCGCATTTTTAAACTTACCTCTTGGAGGAGCGCTGCTGCTCCAACCAGCCGACTGCAATAAATGCGTCTGACGTCATGACGCACAAACGGCTGTACGGGGTTCTTCACGTAGACACTCATGTGACTCCGATGTAAAATTCCCTGTTTTCTCTCTCCCTCCTTTCTTAAAAAGTGGGATAACATTAGCTACCCTCTAATCCACAGGAACTGATCCTGAATCTATAGAACATTGGAAAATGATCACCAATGCGTCCACGATTTCTAGAGCCACTCCCTTAAGTACCCAGGGATGCAGACCATTAGGCCCTGTGGATTTATCAGCCCAGTCCCATCAGTCTACCCAACACCATTTCCTGCCTAATGAGAATTTCCTTCAGTTCCTCCGTCCTCTGGCCACTAGTACATCTTACTTCCAACACAACCTTGGGTCTTCAATGAATAAGCCAGCCTGTCATGGTGCATCCCGTCCAACTTAATCATCTGGATCAGCCTACCATGAGGGGCATCCACCTTCAGCAATCTCATCTCATCACCTTCTCAAAATACTCAGTCAAATTAGTAAGACAGGACCTGCTGCTAAAAAAATTGTACTAGATATCCCAAATTAAGGTTTCAAGGTCAGTTTATTGTCACATGTACCAATTAAGGTACAGTGAAATTTGAATTACCACACAGCCATACTAAAAGAAAAAGCAACAAGATACACAACTCCATAAAAGTTGACATAAACATCCACCACAGTGGATTCCCCACGTTCCTCACTGTGATGGAAGGCAATAAAGTCCAATCTCCTTCCGCTTTATTCTCCAGTGATCAGGGCAGTCAAACCATCCACAATCAGGCGATCAAAGCTCCCACATTGGGGCAATCAAAGCTCCCGTAGCCGGCGATCGAAACACCCGCGTCGGGGCAATTGAAGCTTCCTCAGTGGGCTGGTCGAAATTCCCTGAAGTCGGTCTCTAACCAGAGACCACGAGCTCCGTGATGTTAAAGTCCGCAGGCACCTGCGGTTGGAGCCCCGACAGGGATTGCGAGCTCCGCGATGGCAATTCCACAGGCACCCGCGGTGGAGCTCTCGAAGTCGGTCTCAAGCAAAGGTCGCTAACTCCTTGACATTAGACCGCAGTGCGGATGGATATACGATACAGAGGTAAGAGATCTCCGTCGAGGTAAGAGAATATAAAATGTTTCCCCCAACTCCCCCCCCCCCCCCCCATCCCCTACATAAAACAAGCTAAAGAACACTAAAAACCATACCTTTAACATACAAACAAACAACAAAGAAGGAAAGGACAGACAGATTGTTAGCGAGACAGCCATTGCTGGCGCCATCTGGTGGAAGCCCATTTTCTTCCAAATGAGAGTAAAGCCTATCTCCAATAGTTATTTACCATTGGCATGAGGCTCACTGGTCAATAGTAACCCTGGATTCTCTCTATTCCCTTTCTTAACCAAAGTAACAAAATTGGTCACACTGCAATTCAGTGGGACCTTGCCTGTGGCTTGATCCCATCAGACCCTGGGACCTATCCACCTCAATGTTCTTCAAGAGCCTCAACATCACCTCCTCGATCTCAAACTGCCTCAGCATTATTGTATTCTCTGTACTGATCTCACAGTCCTCCAAGTCCTTCTCCTTGGTGAATACAGATGCAAATACAGAGACAGATACAGGATTAGATCGATAACAAATCCTTTTCTGATTTCCAGCTCCCCACCTCCCTGCATGTTAAATCTAAAAGATTCTCTCTACTTAACAATAAATTTGTGGTTATTCAGACATCTTCTTCAAGCCTCGAAACACATGGGATCTCTCATTCCCTTATTATTCAGAAACTCTTTGCCATTTTCAAACTGCTCTGAGTCCTACAGTCTACAGACCTTTAATAGTCTATCTTGAGGGTTAATCATTCATTACATTATGGCCATTCCTGCAAAAATAGTGATGAAACTAATGGTGCTTATCAAAACAATTCTACAATATGTGCAGTTAGACTCAAAATCGAAACCTGCTACTGAGCTGTACGCCTCCACCACGAATGTTAGGAAGAGCTGACATCTTGAAGATGGGAAATACTTAGAGGGTAGTATTGCTGTTTCACGATTTCAAGGTTTGATCCTGATCTCAGGTGCTGTCTGTGTGGAGTTTGCATGCTCTACCCTGTGACTGTGTAAGTTATTGGGGGGAAAAAACATAAGCACGAGTTTTCAGAACGAAGGATAACCGACCGGTAATGTTAAATGGCCGCCATACTTCACAGCTGTGTATCTCTGGCTTATTAAAAGTAGCCTGGCTTCTTAAAAGTGTCCCCCCCTTCTCCCCTACCCCCTTCTCCCTCCCTCCCTCCTTCACCCCCTCCTTCACCCCCCTTCTCTACCCCCCTTCCTCTCCTCCCCCCTTCTCTCCTCCCCCCCCCTTCTCTCCTCCCCCCCTTCTCTCCTCCCCCCCTTCTCTCCTCCCCCCCTTCTCTCCCCCACTCTTCTTCCCCCCTTGATTGGTGGTCAAGAATCATTTTGGCATATTGGCCTTCATTAGTCAGATTACTGAGTATAGAAGTTGGGAATTTATATTTCAGTTGTACAAGTAAGTAAGTAAGTTTATTGGCCAAGTATTCACATACAAGGAATTTGCCTTGGTGCTCCGCCCACAAGTAACAAGCATAGCATACAGTGACAGTTACGAATAACACAGAAAACACTAAACATTAATAATAATAAAACATTAATGATAAAACACCATTGATCAAGCATGTGAACCAACAAAATACCAGATCAAAGGGAGGCCACAGATTTTTGGCTGTTGATTAGAGCAACAACTCATGGATAAAAACCGTTTTTATGTCTGGCTGTGGCAGCTTTGACAATCCGGAGTCGCCTGCCAGAGGGAAGTGATTCAAAGAGATTGTTGGCCAGGGTGAGAGGGGTCAGAGAAGATCTTGCCCGCTCGCTTCCTGGCCCTTGCAGTGTACAGTTCATCAATGGAGGGAAGGTTGCAGCCAATAACCTTCTCTGCTGATCGGACGATTCGCTGCAGCCTCCAGGTGTCGTGCTTGTTGGCTGAGCCAAACCAGACCATGATGGAGAAGGTGAGAACAGACTCTACGATGGCCATGTAGAATTGGACCATCATTACCTGTGGCAGATTTTGCTTCCTCAGCTGCCGTAGGAAGTACATCCTCTGTTGTGCCTTTTTGACTGTGGAGTCGATGGTAGCCCCCCACTTAAGGTCCTTGGAGATGATGGTTCCCAGGAACTTAAAAGACTCCACTGATGTGATTGTGGTGTTGTTGATGGTGAGTGAGGTGAGGGGAGGGGGAGCTCTCCTAAAGTCTACAATCAATTCCACTGTCCTAAGAGCATTGAGCTCTAGGTTGTTGCGATGGCACCAGGACGCCAACTGTGACACTTCCTGTCTGTAGGCAGATTCCTCCCCATCCTGGATCAGTTCAATCAGGGTTGTGTCGTCAGTAAACTTGAGAAGCTTAACAGAGGTGTCTGTGGAGGTGCAGTCGTTGGTGTAGAGAGAGGAGAGGAAAGGAGAGGAGAGAGTATGCAGCCTTGTGGTGCTCCTATGCTGAGTGTTTGCGGGTCAGAGATGTGCTTTCCCAGCCTCACATGCTGCTTCCTGTCTGTCAGAAAGCTGGTGATCCACCAACAGAGGGTTTCAGGCACAGTCAACTCGGAAGGTTTGGAGTGTAGTAGCTCTGACGCAATGGTGTTGAATGCAGAGCTAAAATCAACAAACAGAATCCTCGCATAGGTCCCCTGGTGGTCTAGGTGCTGGTGAAGACATTGGGGAAGCCACACTTGGAGTACTGTAAATCCTTGCTATAACAGACCATGGGGTGGGGTAGGGTTGTTGTCCGTTATTGCTGATTGTCCACTATAACCAAGTTGGGTATTATCATTGTATGTAGTAGAAACAAAGAACTGCAGATGATGGTTAATACACTAAAGGACACAAAATATGGGAGTTACTCAGCGGGTCAGGCAGCATCTCTGGAGAAAATGGAGAGGTTATATCGGGACCTTTCTTCAGACTGATTAACTCTGCTGAGTTACTCTAGAACTTTGTGTTGTTTCATCATAAAACTAGGTGCCGATGCCACTGGTCTACATCCGTGAGTCTTTATTACTGGTTCACAAGGCTGATGTTGCAGATCATATTGTAGCCCCTGGCTGGCAGTGCTTTCTTCAGGCCGCTGCCGATGACAGGATGTGCTCAATCATGCTTTACTTTGTCCACTTCCAGCTCCACTGCCGCCTCATGCTCCTTCTTCTCCCATTGCTTTGTCCATTTCACTGCTCCCCGCTCCAGCACCACCTCTTCCTCCTTATCCCCCTAAGTCACCAACATCGTCCAAGGTTGAGTGCACGGCCACTCCGGGGGAGAGGGAGGAGGTGGCGGCGTGGTCAAAGCAATGGGAGAAGGAGGAGGAGGCAGCGGTGGTGAATGGGGAAGCGGACAAAGTGATGGCTGACAGGAGGCAGCGGTATCTGATGGGAGGGCGATCTATTCCTCTCATGATTTTATACACTTATAGAGATATCTTATAGAGGTTAACACTCATCCTCCTGTGCTCCAGGAATACAGATCCAGCCTACTTAACCTCTTCCTATAGCTCACACCCTCTAGTCCTGGCACCATCCTCGTAAATATTTTCTGAACCCTTTCAAGCTTGACAATATTTTTTCTATGACATGGTGCCCAGAACTGAACACAAAATTCTAAATGCGGTCTCACTAATGTCTTATACAACTGCAACATGACCTCCCAACTTCTATACTCAGTACTCTGACTGATGAAGGCATGAAATTTCGTTCAGACTGAAAGGTCTGAATGACAATAAAGGATACTTGATACTTGAATGTGCCAAAAGCCTTTTTGACAACCTCAACCACCTGCGACTCGACCTTCAAGGAACTATGCACCTGTACTCCTAGATCCCTCTGCTCTACGGCACTCCACAGAGCCCTACCATTCACAGTGCCAGTCCTGCTCTTGTTAGACTTCCCAAAATGCAACACCTCACATTTCTCTGTATTAAATTTCATCAACCATTCCACAGCCCATCTGGCCAATCGATCCAGATCGTGCTGCAATTTTTCACAACCATCTTCACTATCTGCAAAACCACCCACTGTTGTATCATCAGCAAACTTGCTAATCTTGCCATGTATTTTCTCATCCAAATCATTGATGTAGATGACAAACAGTAATGGGCCCAGCACTTAACCCTGATGCACACCACTAGTCACAGGCATCCAGTCTGAGAAGCAACCTTCTACCATCACCATTGGCTTCCTTCCATTAAGCAAATTTAAAAAATCTATTCGGCTATCTCTCCTTGGATCCCATGCGATCTAATCTTCCAGAGCTGCCTACCATGTGGAATCTTGTTGAATAGCTCACTGAAATCCATGTATACAGCATCTATAGCTCTTCCCTCAGCGATCTTTTTGGTCACAACTTCAAAAAACTCAATCAGATTTGTGAAACACTACCTCACACATATAAAACCATGCTGATTATCCCTAATCAGCCCTTGCCCATCCAAATGCCTGTATATCCTATCCCTCAGAATAACCTCTAGTAACTTTGCAACTACAGATGGTAAGCTCACTGGCCTATAGTCCCCAGATTTTCCTTGCAGCCCTTCTTGAATAGAGGCACAATATTTGACAATATACAGTCTTCCAGCATCTCTCTTGTATTTAAAGATGACTCAAAAATTTCAACCAGGGCTCCAGTAATTTGCTCTCTAGATTCCCACAATGTCCTCAGATGCAGTATATCTGATCAGGCCCTGTAGATTTGTCCACCTTCATACACGATAGTACCTTCAGCACCTCTTCGACCATAACACTGACTGCTCTCAAGACACTTCCATTGACTGCCCCGTCCCTCCATCCTCCTGACTTTCGTCTCTGTAAATAGAGAGGAGAAATACTCATTGACCTTGCAAGCCTAGTTGATGCAATTTCTCCTCAAGAAGGGTCTCAACAAGAATTGCTTTGTTATTAAATCCTGAAACGCCGCCTGTTCCACTGAGTTTCTCCATCAATTTGTGTCTATCTTCAGTATAAACAAGCATCTGTAGTTCCTTCCTACACGTAGTTCCACAATCCCAGGCTTCAATCTGTCAAACCTTTCTTGTACCGTCTCAGTGATGTACTGTATATTATTTTAATTAAGGCTACTAAAACGGTTTCCAACTTACCAAAGTATAAACACTATTCCCCACATTCCCACATAATTTATTTATCCTAAATGAATCAAGATTTGGATGAAAACAATTATCAGAAACTAATAGGTGGAACATGGAACACACTTGGCAAAATACAGGTAAATGGCAGTGGTGCATCAGCAGATACTGTCAATTAGATTCTACAGAGCTGTTTGTCTGTGTTTTTGTGGAATGTGAACATGATGGTGAACTGTCAAGCAGATTAAAGATTAGGCGGAAGGGTTACTGCACTGTGTCATGCTGTTCAACCTTGAGGGAAGATGCAAATAATTCATGAATAAATGCAAGGTGCAAGGTGAAGCCAGAGAGCATGGAAATAGCTGAAAGATATTTGGTAAAGGGTCAAAGCATTAGATTTGAACAAATTTAATCACTTAGATGGCATGCACAATTTGCAGGACCTGAATTAAATCTAAAACTGGTTTGATAAAGAAGGAAAAGTACATTGCATTTGCCTCATGGTAGACAATGGCCTGGTACATTGGCTCAGCATCAAAATGACATGTTTGGTTTTGTTGAAGCACAGCACACCTCCCCCTGAATGTTGGGCCTGACTTTAAGAAATGTCTTTAGGAAGAGTGTGGTGAATGAGTGGGATTCTTTGCCACAGAAAGCTGTGGAGGCCAAGTCTTTTGAAGGCAGAGATAAATACATTCTTGATTAGTACAGGTGTCAGAGGTTATGGGGAGAAGGCAGGTGAACAGGGTTAGGATGGAGAGATAGATCAGCCATGATTGAATGGCAGAGTGAACTTGATGGGCTGAATGGCCTAATTCTACTCCTATTCCTTATGACCTTTTGACTTGATTGAGCAGATATGGAACATCGCTGTGCTTCACAATAATAAACATTAAATCCTGCCTATCTCAGTGTCTCTCTCATTCACCCTCTATGCTACTGGAAAGAAGACTGTATTTCAACATCAACAAAGCAACTTCATCAATAGTAAAAGCTTACCAGGTCAGGCACATTTTTTCCTGTGGCTATCTCCCTCACACACTGCCTCTGGTACTTTAAATCCCCGTTGCTGCAGACCAGAGAGGATTTAACCACATGATACAATCCTTGAGTAGTGACAGCATTAAAGCAAACATTGACCACAAATCAACATTACATATTACATATAACACATACTGTGATCTCCCTTAATAATGAAAAGCAAAAGAAAAAGAAAAATAACCATGCAAAGAACTGTACAGTGGCCACGTGCTTTACTTAGCATAAAGTCCTTCAAATAACTGGAATGATGGAGTATCTTTTGGATAAAATGACATCTCTTCCTCCAAATATGAACTTCCCTTATTTGGGGCATAACCTCATCTGATCTTGGGTGCTGTATGTTTTGAGTGATTACTAACTTCTGCCATATCTGACATGATGTTGTGTCCCACACCCACACTGTCGCTATAACACTTTGCTTTATCGGGTTTTTTTTGGATCTGAGTGAGTAAATTACTTCTCTGCTTTTATGGGCCTCCATTGGTCTTCTTCTACACTTTTGCATTTAGGATCCCAGCTTTACATTTGCTGGGAGTGTCCAATCATCAGTGTCTGCTCACCATTCCTTGTGCTAGAGTATTTTGGTGCTCAATTGGAGGTTGGGCTGTAACGATTTAGCCTTCTTCAACATTCACAAGTTCTCTGTCTATGTCTTTGTTTTTCTTTTACCAAAGATCATTATGTGGCCTTACCCATCGGAGACCTTGAAATGAGGCACCCAGTCTTTACAGTCGTTCCTCTGGTGCTGTGTTGATTCCATGTGTTAATTCCATGTTAATTCCACTGAAGAAGATTTCCTCCATGAGCCCAAACACATTCTGTGCATCAGGCATATAGAAACTTTTTGTTTTAATCAGACAAAATATCTTTGACCTTCTTCATAGGGTAGTGTATTTGTTTGAGTTCCAACGAGGTCACTTAGGACCAGGTCAGTCTCAGCTTGCCTCTTCATTTCTCCACACTGAGGATAGTTGTGTCTACTCGTACCTCCAGCAGAGGTACCGCATCAACCCAGCTTCCTCCTTTGGAACCGTTGCAACATGTATTGGTGATGCCCCAGTGGCTGCTTGGTCGCAAAATGAACAGATGGTATTTGTTGTCTTGTTTCACTGTTCTCTACATATTCAGCAGTAAGTTACCTACATGAAAAGATTCCACTTATGATTCTGTTGCTTTTAAAAAATCAGTTGAATTCCAGCACTGAAATTTCTCTGGCGCTATGTTTAAGAGTAGTGTAATATCCTTCTGGAATACTGCATTGAAATCCACAATTTAATCACCTTGATCCTTTGTGTTCACCACCTTCAAAAAGTTGCTTCCGGCTTGTTACAGTGCCATATTATGCATATCACTTGCATCTGACTCCCCCGTTTAAACGACATTGCCTCCAGATTGATCACTTGCTTACATGTTGCTCCCAATTCAATGTGAAGTGATTTTGCCAACTGCTCAGCACAGATACATCGAATGACAGATACATCTATTGACCTTCTTGCCAGCAGCTCCACGATGTTAGGTTCCAGTGCAGATGGAGATACGATAGGGAAACAATTGCATCTCCGTCGAGGAAAGAGATTAAAAACGTTTCCTCCATCGCCCCACCTCCCCCAACATAACACAAAACAAAAGATAAACTAAAACATAGATTTTACAACAAACTAAAAACACAAAGAAGGAAAAAGACGAGACGGACCGTTGGCGAGGCAGCCATCTTACCGCACCTCTTGATGTACTCCCAGATCCCTTTGCCCTCCAACACTCCCTAGAGTCCTAGCATTCACTGTGTAGGTCCTGCCCTGGTTTGTCTTCCCAAAATGCAACAGCTCACACTTATCTGTATTAAACTCCATTAACCATTCCACAGCCCACCTGCCCAATTGATCATGGTCCTGCTGCAATTTTTGATAAGCATCTTCACTGTCTACCTTGCCACCACTTTCATTACATCTGAAAACTTGCTAATCATGCTTATACCTTCTCATTCAAATCATTGATATGAACCACAAACAGTAATTGACCCAGCAGCGATCCCTGAGGCACACCACTAGTCACAGCCTCCAGTCTGAAAAACAACCTTCCGCCATCATCCTCTGCTTCCTTCGTTGAAGCCAATTCTCCATCCAGTCGGCTGGCTCTCCCTGGATCCCATGTGAACTAACCTACCAGAGCAGCCTATCATGTGTAACATTATAAATGCCTAACTGAGGTCCATATGGACAATGTCTATAGCTTCAACTTCAGTTACTTCCTCAAAAAACTCAGATTCATGAGACATGATCACCCATGCACAAAACCTTACTGACCAATGTTAATCAGCCCCTATCTATCTAAATACATATATATCTTATACTAGACTATGTGGGGCCAGTTGGGTCCCATGTTCACACGGGAGGGCTGGTTCCCCAATGCAATATTCCACCTCTCCACCAATTCCAATATTGGTGGCCAGTGGGGGGGTGGGGGGAGGGGAGCTTTCTGGAGCACTAGTGTTGGTATTGTGCGCTGAAGGGACTGTTTTCCAGCGGGCTGGTATGGACGTTGGGGGCAAATGGATTCTTGGGGTGACAGCTCATTCACTCAAGGCTGATGTGCTGGCAGCTCACTCACGGCTGGTGGGCGAGCAGTTGACTCATGACTATTCCTTGAAATTCCAGTTCAAGCAGGGTGCAAGGCCACCAAATTCAAATGCAGTTTCCTACCATTTCAAGCAGGGTGCAAGGCCTCCAAATTCAAGTGCAGTTTCATACCATTTCATACAGGGTGCAAGGCCACCAAATTCAAATGCAGTTTCATACCGCTGCGCAGGCCCCGAGGATTTTCACCATCTATGAAAAATAAAAGATTTATTAGTGTTTAAAAAATCTTGAGATTCTCTCTCCTGTCAATCACCACCATGAAGGCCACGCCACTTCCAGTGCGAGGGGGGAGGGGCCATAAAACCTGGGGCATGGCTCAGTCTGTCTGCAATATGGCGAGGGAGAGGTCAGGACTCTCTGTCTGAGCTGGGAAACTACAGAACACTGTGAGTATGCAATGTATTTGAATACATGATTTATTACCCCTTAATGAAAATGAAATGAGTTGTTTGGGCTGCCCTGTGCTTGAAATTGCAATGGCAATGGAAATGAAATTAAAATGCAATGAGCTGTTTAGCTTGGGTCTGTTCTGTGCTTGAAACTGCAATGGCAATGGAAATGAAGTGAAAATGCAATGAGCTGTTTGGCTTGAGCCTGCCCTGTGCTTGAAAGTGCTATGGCAATGGAAATGAAGTGAAAATGCAATCAGCTGTTTGGCTTGAGCCTGCCCTGTGCTTGAAAGTGCTATGGCAATGGAAATAAAGTGAAAATGCAATCAGCTGATTGGCTTGAGTCTGCCCTGTGCTTGAAAGTGCAATTGGAAATGAAATGAAATAAATTGTGTGGCCTGCCTGAAACCACTAATTTCGACCCACAAGGACCCTATTAGCTGAGAAACCAGTCCCTTTTGCCCAAAATGCCCGTATTAACCCAGGAGGAGCATTTTGGCCCAAAAGGCCCGTACCAGGCCAGGAAAAGTCCAGAAAAAGTGCCTTTCACTGAGATTTCACTCTGATTTTTTTTTTTAAATAAGCCCCTTCGGCACATCAAGCCTGTACTAGCCCAGGAGTCCCTTCGGCCCATCAGTAAGTATTCATAGAAACACAGAAAATAGGTGCAGGAGGAGGCCATTCGGCCCTTCGAGCCAACACTGCCATTCATTGTGATCATGGCTGATCGTCCCCTATCAATAACACGTGCCTGCCTTCTCCTCATATCCCTTGACTCCACTAGCCCCTAGAGCTCTATCTAACTCTCTCTTAAATCCATCCAGTGAGTTGGCCTCCACTGCCTTCTGTGGCAGGGAATTCCATAAATTCACAACTCCACAACTGGTTCTGGACTCGCCCAACATTGGGAACATTTTTCCTGCATCCAGCTTGTCCAGTCCTTTTATAATTTTATATGTTTCTATAAGATCCCCCTCATCCTTCTAAACTCCAGTGAATACAAGCTTACTCTTTTCAATCTTTCCTCATATGACCGTCCCGCCATCCCAGGGACCAATTGGATAATTGTGATAATAATTGCAATTGTGATAATAATCTGCCCCCTTGTTTTTGCCGCCAAAGTGGATAACCTCACATTTATGTACATTATACTGCATCTGCTACGCATCTGCCCACTCACTCAACCTGTCCAAGTCACCCTGCAACCTCCTAACATCCTCTTCACAGTTCACACTGCCACCCAGCTTTGAGTCATCTGCAAACTTGCTAGTGTTGCTCCTAATTCCCTCTTCCAAATCATTAATATATATATGGTAAACAGTTGCGGCCCCAACACCGAGCCTTTCGGCACTCCACTCGCCACTGCCTGCCATTCTGAAAAGGACCTGTTCACTCCTACTCTTTTCTTCCGGTCTGCCAACCAATTTTCTATCCATGTCAACACCCTATCCCCAATACCATATGCTCTAATTTTAGTCACCAGTCTCCCGTGCGGGACCTTATCAAAGGCTTTCTGAAAGTCTAGATACACTACATCCACTGGTGTAGTGTATCAAAATTCCAGAAGATTAGTCAAGCATGATTTCCCATTCATAAATCCATGTTGGATCATAAATCATAAATACTCCCCCTGCAAGTATTAAACCTCACCCCAGTATTTTTCTCCATCCCTTCATTTGCTCCCAGTGAGAACCAGGCTGGGATAGACTTTCCTCCTTCATTGCTGTGATCTGCAGAAAACGATGAAAAATGTCTAAAATTAATTCTCCACCACCTTCTCTCTCACAGTCTCTCACCTGTTTTGGGCAGAATTTTTGGCAGAATTTCTGAGCTGCCAGCCCACCAGGCCTGAGTGACTGAGCTGCCAGCCCACCAGGCCTGAGTGACTAAGCTGCCAGCCCACCAGGCCTGAGTGACTAAGCTGCCAGCCCACCAGGCCTGAGTGACTGAGCTACCAGCCCAAGAATCCATTCGGCCCACAATGTCCAATCTAGCCCTCTGGAAACCAGTTCCTTCGGCCCACAACACCCGTACTAGTGTCCCATAAAGCCTCCCCCCTCCCCCACTGGGCAGCTATATTGGAATTGGTGGAGAGTTGGAATATTGCGTATCATAAATCTTATCTATATTACTATGTCTGATCTTGATCACTTCCTGTTGTTCTGTATATTGATTTTAGAAAAAACGCTGCCACATACGGCTGTGATATTTGGCCATATTACTGAGAGTCCCAGAGTCCCCCTCCGCTGTGCAGGACACAAGGAATTTTACCGTCGATGAAAAATAGTTGTTGGTGGTGGTTGATTGGTTTGATATAAAGCACAGCAAATGGTTGTTCAGTGATGCACTTGAATTTTGTGGCCTTGCACCCTGCTTGAAATGGTATGAAACTGCACTTGAATTTGGTGGACTTGGACCCTGCTTGAAGTGGTATGAAACTGCACTTGTGTTTGGTGGATTTGCACCCTGCATTTGAGTATAAGAGCATTTGAGTATAAGAGTCAAGAGTATAAGAGTCAAGAGGTTACGTTGCAGTTTTATACGACTTTGGTTAGGCTCCATTTGGAAAATTGCATGCAGTTCTGATCGCCCCATTATAGCAAGGGTGCAGAGGAGGTTTACTATAATGATGCCTGGATTAGGGAGTATTAGCTACAAGGAGATGTTGAACATACTTGGACTGTTTTCTCTGGAATGCCAGAGGTTGCTGGGAGTCCTGATGGACAGATTTATGAGAGGCATAGATAGGGTAGATAGTCAGAACATTTTTCTCAGGATGAAAATATCAAAATTAGAGGGCATAGCTGTAAGGTGAGAGGGGCAAAGTTTAAAGGTGATATGCAGGGCAAGACCATTACAGAGAGGGTTAAGAGTGCCTGGAATGTGCTGCCAAGGGTGGTGGTAGAGGCGGATATTATTGTGGCATTTAAGAGAGTTTTGGATAGGCATATTGATTTGCAGGGAATGGAGGGATGTGGTAGATGTGCAGTCAGATAAGAGTTGGCCTTGGTATCATGTTCAGCACAGACATTGGGGGCTAAAATGTCTGTTCCTGTGCTGTGCTGTACTGTTGTATGTTCTTGTTCTATGACTGCACCCTTATGGCCCTGTCTCACAGTGCGAGTCCACCCATGAGTGATCCCGAGTGAAAGAAAAAATCAAACTCGTGGTTGTCTATGAGATTCCAAGTTTATGTTCACGAGTTTAAACGAGTTCCCACGTGTATGTCTAAGTTTGCCATTTACTTCTCATTTCTGCAATGTACCAAGTTCCTCTCCCGAGTTACCAAGTTCCTCTCCTGAGTTACTCTTGAGCCAACAACGACTACCGACATGTGGAAAAATCATCACATGGTAAAAATTATGTCATGCAGTTTTTTTTTCCCTATAAAAAGACCCAGCCTGAAGAACGATCTCGACCTGGAACATCATCTATTTCTTTTCTCCAGAGATGCTGCCTGACCAACTGAGTTAGTCTATCATTTTGAGTCTATCTTTGGTTTAAACTAGTATCTGCAATTCCTCCCTTCAAACTTTTAAAGCAGTTTGTTTCAAGAAACAATCCTTCCAAAATTGTATTCAAAAGTCATTTGAACTGCATTTGTTCAAGGTCTGGCATCAATCATTGAAAGGCATAGGCTGTTTTGTGTCGGGAGGAACTGCAGATGCTGGTTTACTCCAAGACAGACACAAAATGCTGGAGTAACTCAGCGGGACATGCAGCATTTCTGGAGAGAAGGAATGGGTGATGTTTCTGGTTGAGTCCCTTCTTCAGATTGAAAAAAACATTTTGCCCCTTCTCTCCAGAGATGCTGCCGGCTTGGCTGAGTAACTCCAGCTTTTTGTGTCTAGTAAGATTGTTCTATTCCCTTAATGTATCTCTCTCATTGGTAAACTTCTAACAAAAAGATTAGGTAAATTAAACATTAACGTTATTTTTCCCCCCCAACAGCAAGTTCCGTAGACCAGAGTGTAGCAGTGTGTGTCCCTCTACTCACCCAGTAACTCCGTCAGAGCAGCCGTCCCACCGTCGCGACTTAAACCATATAAAAAGCAGCGGCTCAAAACATTGCCGATTGGGGGAGAGAGAGAGGGGGGGGAGAGAGATGGGAGAGAGACGGGGAGAGAGAGAGGGGGAGAGAGAGAGAGGTGGGGAGAGGGGGGTGGTGTGGAGGTGGGGGGAGGGGGAAAGGGGGGGAGGGGGGGGGGGGGGGGAGGGGGGGAGGGGGTGAGGAGGGGAGAAAGGGGAGGTGTGAGAGAGGGGGGAGAGAGGGAGGGGGAAAGTGAGGGGAATGGGGAGAGAGAGGTGGAGAGAGAGGGGAGGGGGAGAGAGAGGGGACGGGGAGAAAAGGGAGGAAGGGAGAATGGTGAGGGAGAAGGGGGGGGGGGGAAGGGGGGGAGGGGGAGAAGGGAGGGGGGAGAAGGGGAGGGGGGGAGAAGTGAGGGAAGAGAGGAGAGGGGTAGTGCCACCCAGCAGCCGTCTGCCTCAGTCAGCCTCAGCTCCTTGGCCTCGCATCCTCGGCGCAGTTGAGGCCGCCGGCGCAATGTTCTAGAAGCCGAGCCGAAACGCGAGCGGACTTGATGTCACTAAGTACGCTCGCGCCACGCCTCCCGCAGCTGGACTCCCCCAAAAGAAGTCCATTCATGCTGGGCGCGGGGCGCGGAGAGGGGACGGGATGACTTAACTCGTGCAAAACAACAGATGTTTAATCCAGAGCCGGGCCGGGGGTGGGGAAGGACATGGGGAGGGACATGGAGTGGGGACCCAGAGAAACAATAAAATTCAATGGTATGAAAAAAAGAAATAAACAATGCTTTAATCAACAGCAGGGGGGGATCACCTGTACACTAGTTCTATCTTGCACACTAGCCAGAAATTTCCAGGACCAGACAATATTTCCCCCTCTACTCTCAAGCTCTGTGCCGAACAACTGGCACAGTTACACAGATATTTTCAACCAGTCCCTGCAAACCTTTACTGTCCCAGCATGCTTCAAAGTCTCCACTATTGTCCCTTTACCCAAAAAAGGCAAGGATTACTCGTCTTAATGACTGCAGGCCTGTCACACTGTAGTCAGGAAGACACTTGAAAGGCTTGTGCTGGCCAAGGTGAAAAATATCACAAACCCCCTGCTGGACCCTCTACAGTTTGCATATCGGGCCAATAGATCTGTGGATGATGCAGTCAACCTGGGCCTGCACTTTATCCTCCAGCACCTAGACCACCAGGACACCTATGTGAGGATTTTGTTTGTTGATTTTAGCTCTAGATTCAACACCATTGTGCCAGAGCTACTACACTCCAAACTTTCTAAGTTGACTGTGCCTGAACCCCTCTGTCAGTGGATCACTAGCTTCCTGACAGACAGGAAACAGCATGTGAGATTGGGAAAGCACATCTCGGAATCGCAAACCCTCAGAATAGGAGCACTGCAAGGCTACGTAATCTCCCCTCTTCTCTACTCTTTCTACACCAATGACTGCACCTCCACTGACTCCTCTGTCAAGCTTCTCAAGTTTGTGGACGACACAACCCTGATTGGACTGATCCAGGATGGGGAAGAATCTGCCTACAGACAGGAAATGACACAGCTGACGTCCTGGTGCCATCACAACAACCTGGAGCTCAATGCTCTTAAGACAGTGGAATTAATAGTAGACTTTAGGAGAGCTCCCCATCCCGTCACCCCACTCACCATCAACAACACGACAGTCACATCTGTGGAGTATTTTAGGTTCCTGGGAACCATCATCACCAAGGACCTTAAATGGGGGGGCTACCATCGACTCCACAGTCAAAATGGCACAACAGAGGGTGTACTTCCTGCGGCAGCTGAGGAAGCACAAGCTGCCTCAGGCAATGATGGTCCAAATCTATACAGCCATCACAGAGTCTGTCCTCACCTTCTCCATCATGGTCTGGTTTGGATCAGCCACCAAGCACGACACCAGGAGGCTGCAGCAAATTGTTCGATTAGCTGAGAAGGTTATTGGCTGCAACCTTCCCTCCATTGACGAATTGTACACTGCAAGGGCCAGGATTCGAGTGGGTAAGATTATCTCGGACCCCTGTCACCCTGGTCACAAACTCTTTGAATCACTTCCCTCTGGAAGGCGACTCTGGACTGTGAAATCTGCCACAGTCAGACATAAAAACAGCTTTTTTCCACGAGTAGTAGCTCTACTTAATAATCAAAAAAGTGTAGCCTCCTTTTGCACTGGTATTTTATTTAATCAATAATGTTTTATTATTAATGCTTAATGTTTTATGTGTCATTCCTAACTGTCACTGTATGCCATGTTGTCACTTGTGGGCAGAGCACCAAGGCAAATTCCTTGTATGTGAATACTTGGCCAATAAACTTATCCATTCATTCATTCTTATTCATTCATTCATTTACAAAAGCCAATTAACTTACAAACCTGCGCGTCTTTGGAGTGTGGGGGGAATCCGGAACACCCAGAGAAAACCCAGGCAGGCCCCGTGGTCAGGAGCAAATCCAGGTCTCTGGCGTTGTTAGGCAGCAAATCTACTGCTGCACCACTGTGCCACTCAAAGAATGAACTGGGACATGGGATCAGCTTAATTATAGGATGGGCTCATTATTATTCCATGAGACTCAGTGCCATGAAACTCAATATTATAGTGAATTCAGAGAAACATGTTTACTCTGAAGGGCACACGAGAATCTGATCTTACCACATCTGAAATAGTCAAAGCAAATATTAAAGATGCATCGAAGATGGAACGAAACTCATGTTAGAGAAAGAAATGGCAAGATACATTTTGAGGATTTGATTGTTGGAGAATAATGCAGAGCAGAATGTTTCCGATGAGAATGAATGGCCAGCTCATGAGCTGCAGACACAAAATTGTTCCATGCAATGCAGTAAAATGACCATAAACTAAACTTTAGTGGAGCAACACTAGCATGTTTGCCAGACTATTGATGTTATCCTTATTAACATTCCATATTCTGTATGTAATTATTATATGTTACAAAAGTGAACTGATTTGGAGTATTCCATTTTGTTTTGGTCACCCTGCTCTGGGAAAGATATTGTTACACTGGAAAGAGTTCAAAGAAGGTTTGCAAGGATGGTACCAGGACTTAAGGTCATAAGGTCATAATGGATAGGAGTATAATTAGACCATTCGGCCCATCAAGTCTACTCCGTCATCCAATCATGGCTAATCTATCTCTGCCTCCCAACCCCATTCTCCTGCCTTCTCCTCATAACCTCTGACACCTCAGACTTGAGGGCCTGGACTAAAGGGAGAGGTTGGGCAGGCTACAACTTTATTCTTTGGAGCGCAGAAGAAGGAGGAGTGACCTTATAGAGGTGTATAAAATCATGAGGTGAATTGATAGAGAAAATGCACAGTTTTTAATCCAGAGTAGGGAAATCAAGAGCCAGTGGACATAGGTTTAAGGTAAAAGGAAAAGATTTAATAGGTGTCTGAGGGGCAACATTTTCACACAGAAGTTGGTGGGTATGTGGAATGGGCTGCCAGAGGAGATAGTTGAGGCAGATACTACAACAACATTTAAAATGCCTCTGTAAAGGTAAATGGACAGGAGAGGTTTAGAAGGACATGGGCCAAACATGCGCAGGCTACTGTAAATGGGGCAGCTTGGTTGCCTGAGCAAATTGGGCCTAAGAGTCTATCTGCCTAATGGCTCTATGACTCTGTGACTCTAATTTCCAAGTGAACTTGTTGAATGTAAAGGAAGCAGAAAAAGGGCATGTATGTTTCTAAAGGAAGAGTTGGAAGCATAACCCTTATGTTTTTGAAAGGAGCATAGAAAATATGGACCTGCTGCGTCCAGAAGGATTTTAGGAAACTGAGCCCTGAGGAGATACAAGCAGAGGAATGCATAAAGTAGGGTCACAGTGTATTTAAAGGAGCACCTCAAACTGGGACGCTGTGTGTTTAAAGGGAGTGCTGGAAACAGAGTCCAGCGAGCCAGCTACCACATCATTGGGATTTGTAAACAAACTATCAACAGATCATTGGAGTTTTACAGTCCAGTTATGACAAATGATTTATGCTTCCTTGAACCAATTCAACACACAATAGATTAATCCGTAGCTTACTTGTACAGAATCCAATGAACAAGCTGTACAAGTCAAACAGAGAGATTCAGAGCAGTTTAATAGCTTGACGCAAACTTACATTCCGATCACTGGAAATAATTGATTTCTTTTTTTTACAAAGGTTGCTGTGACGTTTTTGGTTGATCTTGCTTGCCCTCTGGAGGATAGAGGCAATACAGCTGTTCCAACATGGCTCTGCCCCGTAAATGGTTTAATGATATATTCACGTCATTACTTAGAGATATAGTACATGTATTAGTTGGCTTTAAACAAGGGCACCACATGCATTTTAATTTTAAAATGATTTAGTGCAGATGCAGGAATTGTAAGGGTAAACAGAGCCTAATGGGAGTTATCTACAGGCCCCCAAACAGTAGCCTGGATATAGGGTGCAAGTTGAATCAAGAGTTACAGTAAAATTGGCATATCGCAAAGATAATGCTACGGTGGTTATGGGAGATTTCAACATGCAGGTAGACTGGGAAAATCAGGTTGGTTCTGGATACCCAAGAAAGGGAGTTTGTGGAGTGCCTCCGAGATAGAGCAGCTTGTACTGGAGCCTACCAGGGAGCAGGCAATTCTTAATTTAGTGTTGTGTAATGAATCGGATTTCAATTCAATCTCAATTCAATCTTTAATTGTCATTGTGCAATGTACAATACAGAGACAACGAAATGCAGTTGGTATCCATGAAGGGCGAATTTACGAATAAACAAGTAATACATATACATATGCAGTGGTATCCATGCAATTTGCTGGTGATTGGATAGTCCGGGGGGGGGGGGGGGGGTGGAGACAGGCAGTCATTGAGGTGCAGCGTTGAGAAGTGTGACAGCTGCAGGGAAGAAGCTGTTCTTGAGCCTGCTGGTCCGGCAGCGGAGGGACCTGTAGCGTCTCCCAGATGGGAGGAGGGTAAACAGTCTATGGTTGGGGTGTGAGCTGTCCCTGGCGATGCTGTGCACCCTGCGCAGGCATCGTTTACTATGGACAGGATGCTCTCGATGGTGCAGCAGTAGAAGTTCACCAGAATCTGGGGAGACAGGTGGACCATCTTAAGTTTCCTCAGGAAGAAGAGACGCTGGTGAGCCTTCTTGATCAGCGAGGATGTGTTGTGGGTCCAGGAGAGGTCATCAGAGATGTTGACCCCCAGGAAACTGAAGCTGGAGACACGTTCTACCTCCGTCCTGTTGATATGGATGGGGTTGTGCGTGCAGCCTCTCGATCTCCTGAAGTCAACAATGAGCTCCTTGGTCTTCTTGGAGTTGAGGGCCAGGTTATTGTCGGCACACCATGCTGTTAGGAGCTGAACCTCCTCCCTGTAGACCGACTCATCGTTGTCACTGATGAGGCCAATCACCGTCGTGTCATCTGCATACTTGATGATGGTGTTGGTACCATGTACAGGCATGCAGTCATAGGTGAAGAGGGAGTAGAGGAGGGGGCTCAGCACGCAGCCCTGGGGTACGCCAGTGTTCAGGGTGAACGTAGAAGAGGAGTGGTTATCCAACCTAACAGACTGTGGTCTGTTGGTTATAAAGTCTAGTAACCAATTGCAGAGGGAGGGGTTGATGCCCAGGTCATCGCGTTTGGCGATCAATTTCGAGGGGATAATGGGTTGAATGCTGAGCTGTAGTCGATGATCTTGATAAAGAGAACTCGAGGTAAAGGAGCCATTAGGAGGTAGTGACCATAATATGATGTTTTAATCAGCAATTTGAGAGGGAGAGGGGAAAATCAGAAGTGTCAGTATTACAGTTGAGCAAAGGGGACTATGGAGCCATGAGGGAGGAGCTCGCCAAAGGTGACTGAAAAGAGACCCCAGCAGGGATGACAGTGGAACAACAATGGCAAGTATTTCTGGGAATACTACAGAAGGTGCAGGATAGAAACATAGAACACATAGAGAATAGGTGCAGGAGGAGGCCATTCAGCCCTTCGAGCCAACACCGCCATTCATTGTGATCATGGCTGATCGTTCCCAATCAATAACCCGTGCCTGCCTTCTCCCCATATCCTTTGATTCCATTAGCCCCTAGATCTCTATCCAACTCTATCTTAACTCCATCCAGTGATTTGGCCTCCACTGCACTCTGTGACAGGAATTCTACAAATTCACTAATCTCTGGGTGAAAATGTTTTTTCTCACCTCAGTCTTATGTGGCCTCCCTTTATTCTAAGACTGTGGCCCCTGGTTATAGGAAACATAGATATGATAGAAATAAAATGACCTGAAACGATTCCCGTTCTCACCTTCCTTCCTTCCTTATTTATCAGAATCTAACACTTGTATACTTTGTGCCTCATCTTACCACCATCTAGCAGCTGCTCCCACATTCACTTTAGAGATGGCACCAAAAAGGCAGCAGCGCAGGTGGAGGGTACAACCCTAAAAAAATAAATGGCCATGCATGTGTTGCCCACCCAGGAGGAGGAGTGGCAGGAGGTGATGCCACAGGAGGTGATAGTGTAGGAGGAGGTAGCCATGCATGAGAGACCTCTGGAGGAGGAGACCACCTCAGTCCTAAATGGCCTCCCCTTTATTCTAAGACTGTGGTGCCTGGTTCTAGACTCACCCAACATTGGGAACATTTTTCTTGCATCTAGCTTGTCGAGTCGTTTTATAATTTTATATGTTTCTATAAGATTTTCCCCTCATCCTTCTAAACTCCAGTGAATACAAGCCTAGTCTTTTCAATCTTTCCTCATATGACAGTCCTGCCATCCCAGGGATCAATCTCGTGAACCTACGCTGGACTGCCTCAATCACAAGGATGTCCTTCCTCAAATTAGTTCATTCCAAAGAGAAAGAAAGATTCTAAGGAATGTAAGAGGCGACCGTGGCTGACAAGGGAAGTTTAAGACGGTATAAAAATAAAAGAGAAATATAACACAGCAGAGATGAGCGGGAAACCAGAGGATTGGGAAACTTTTAAAGAGCAACAGAAGATAATTTAAAAAAACTATACGGGGAGAAAAGATGAGGTACGGAGGTAAGCTAGCCCAAGAATATAAAGGAGGATAGTAAAAGCTTCTTTAGGTATGTGAAGAGGAAAAAATTAGTTAAGACCAAAGTTGGACTCTTGGAGACAGAAACAGGAGAATTTATAATGGGGAACAAGGAAATGGCAGACGCGTTGAACAGGTACTTTGGATCTGTCTTCACTAAGGAAGACATAAAAAATCTCCCAGTTTTACTAGTGGCCAGAGGATCTAGGGTGACATAGGAACTGAAGGAAATTCACATTAGGCATAAATGGTGTTGGGTAGACTGATGGGACTGAAGGCTGATAAATCCCCAGGGCCTAATGGTCTCTATCCCAGGGCACTTAAGGAAGTGGCTCTAGAAATTGTTGATGCATTGGTGATCATTTTCCAATGTTCTACAGATTCAGGATCAGTTCCTGTGGATTGGAGGGTAGCTAATGTTATCCCACTTTATGAGAAAGGAGAGAGAGAGAGAAAACAGGGATTTATAGACCAGTTAGCCTGACATCAGTGGTGGGAAAGATGCTGGCGTCAATTACAAAAGACGAAATAGTGACAAAATCATACTTGACTATCTTCTGGAATTTTTTGTGGATGTATCTAGGAAAATGGAGAAGGGAGGGCCAGTGGATGTAGTGTACCTGGACTTTCAGAAGGCCTTTGATAAGGTCCCACATAGGAGATTAGTGGGCAAAATTAGAGCACATGGTTTTGGGGGTAGGGTATTGACATGGGTCGAAAATTGGTCTGGAGATAAGAAACAAAGAGTTGGGATTAACGAGTCCATTTCAGAATGGCAGGCAGTGACTAGTGGGGTGCCACAAGGCTCGGTGCTGGGACCACAGCTATTTACAATATATATTAATGTTTTAGATGAAGAGATTAAAAGCTGGGTGGCAGTGTGAACTGTGAGGAGGAAGTTATGAGAATGCAGGGTGACTTGGACAGGGTGGGTGAGTGGACAGATGCATGGCAGATGCAGTTTAATGTGGATTAATGTGAGTTTATACACTTTGGTGTCAAGAACAGGAAGGCAGATTATTATCTGAATGGTGTCAATTTAGGAAAAGTGGAAATACAACAAGATCTGGGTCTCCTTGTACATCAGTCACTGAAAGTAAGCATGCAGGCCCAGCAGGCAGTGAAGAAAGCGAACAGCATGTTGGCCTTCATATCAAGAGGAGTTGAGTATAGGAGCAAAGAGGTCCTTCTGCAGTTGTACAGGACGCTGTTGAGACCGCACCTGGAGTACGGAGACGAGGAAACACTTTTTCTCACACAGAGTGGTGAGTTTGTGGAATTCTCTGCCTCAGAGGATGGTGGAGGCAGGTTCTCTGGATGCCTTTAAGAGAGAGCTAGATAGGGTTCTTAAAAATAGCGGAGTCAGGGGATATGGGGCGAAGGCAGGAACGGGGTACTGATTAGGGATGATCAGCCATGATGACATTGAATGGCGGTGCTGGCTTGAAGGGCCAAATGACCTACTCCTGCACCTATTGTCTATTGTCTATTGTATTTTGTGCAGTTTTGGTTTCCAAATTTGAGGAGGGACATTCTTGCTAATTAGAGAGTGCAGCGTAGGTTCACGATGTTAATTCCCGGGATGGCGGGACTGTCATATGTTGAAAGAATGGAGTGACTGGGCTTGTATACACTGGAATTTAGAAGGATGAGACGGGATCTTAATGAAACATATAAGATTATTAAGGGATTGAACACGTTAGAAGCAGGAAACATGTTCCCGATGTTGGTGGAGTCCAGAACCAGGAGCCACAGTTTAAGTCTGAAGAAGGGTCTCGACCCGAAACGTCGCCTATCTCCTTCGCTCCTTAGATTGCTGCAAGGGTGTACCCCCGCCATTTAAGAATAAGTTTTGTGAATCTGTGGAAATCTCTGCCTCAGAAGGCAGTGGAGACCAATTCTCTGGATGCTTTTAAAAGAGAGTTAGATAGAGCTCTTAAAGCTGTTTCAAGAGAGAGTAATGCCCCTGTCCCACTTAGGAAACCTGAACGGAAATCTCTGGTGACCTTGCCTGCGACCCAAGGTTTCCATGTGGTCTCCGGAGGTTTTGGTCACTCTCCCTAATGGTCGAAAGTGGTTTCCGCGTGGTCGAGGTTTCTTCTAGGTTGCTTCGATTATTTCAACATAATCAAAACCGGCCTCGACTAAAAATAGATTGCCGTTTGGTCGAAGCCAGTGGAGTGGGGACACTATTTACTTACAGGCAGTCAAAGGCAATCTCCTTCCCCGACCAGCCATTTTGATTGGATCATTGGAGTTTCACAACCTAGAAGACCCACCGGAAGGTTAAATGCCCGCTAACTTTATTAAACTTCTTAAAACGGTCTCCGCTCCTTCTCCCCCCCTTCTCTTTCCTTCTCCTCTCCTTCTCCCCACTTCTCACCCCCTTCTCTCCCCCCTTCTTTCTCCCTTTCACCCCAAAGATCCTATAGCAAGCAAGTTAGACCACTCCTTCTAAATGCAATGGGCTGACGTGTAGTACGCAACGGAGCGGAACGTGGGCCTTTTTTCATCCATTTCAGTAACCCGACCCGACCCGACTCACAGAGTAATCAGCGTTGCGAGGGAAAAGTTTGTGTTAATAAATTATAATTCTGAAAATGAGGAGGAGATTTTTCCCAAATAACATTTAATTTTACGAGGATGTTTCCGTAACCGGCTTCCGACTCCGCACTAGTATCCTATGGGATCTTTGGTGTAGAGACGGAAGCCGGTTACGGAAATGGGGCCGAAAATTACCCATGAATCTGCCCATGACTGTACTACGTCCTTTTTATCGACTGATCTATCTTGCTTGCTATAGGATCTTTGCTTCTCCCCCTTCTCTCCCCCCTTCTCTTCCCCCTTCTCTCTCTCCTTCTCTCTCCTTCTCTCACCTGCTCCCCCTTCTCCACCCCCACCCCCCTGCGTTATCTCTAAAGGACTTACCGAGCTCTGTGGCAGCCGTTTACCTTCCTCTTCATCGTGCAGACAGCGCTCCTCTGCTCTCCATGGCCCCCACCTTTGCGATGTATTTGTGTGTGTGTGCGTGTGCGTGTGTGCGGTCGGTAGCAAAGATCCTATAGGATCTTTGGTCGGTAGATGCAGCTCACGCTTCAGTCGATCCAGCTAAAGGCTTTGCAGGCGAGTGACCAAAACCTCTGGCGACCTCATGGAAACCTTGGGTCGTGGGCAAGATCACCAGAGGTTTCCGTTCAAGGTTCCTAAGTGGGACTGCGGCATTAGATAAAGCTCTTAAAAGAGTCAAGGGAGAAGGCAGGAACGGGGTACTGATTGTGGATGATCAGCCATGATCACAGTGAATGACGGTGCTGGCTCGAAGGGCCAAAAGGCCTACTCCTACAATAGGTCTACAATATTTTTCTATTGACTATTATTCTTGAAATAAAATCCAAGCCTCTCTCTACAAAAAGGCTTTTTACAAAACAAATATGATACTTTGTGACATATTGGGAGCTTTAAATTCTGATGGCATCTTGGGCTTCCAGCGGGTCATTCATTTATCCTGATCCATAAAACCATGCTTGAATGGCCAATCTGAGTACTTTCTCCACCCTAAGCTTTTGAGAATCATTCACATTCTTGTTAAACTCATTTCAAGCTGCTCACAGAAATGTAAACATTTTTTTTGCCAAAGTTTGTTCAATCCCTCCAACTTCTCCCTCTTACACCAGATTTCATCTATAACCATATAACCATATAACAATTACAGCACGGAAACAGGCCATCTCGGCCCTTCTAGTCTGTGCCGAACACTTATTATCACCTAGTCCCATCTACCTGCACTCAGACCATAACCCTCCATTCCTTTCCCATCCATATACCTATACAATTTATTTTTAAATGATAAAATCGAATCTGCCTCCACCACTTCCACGGGAAGCTCATTCCACACACCTACCACTCTCTGAGTAAAGAAGTTCCCCCTCATGTTACTTCTAGACTTTTGTCCCTTAATTCTCTAAACATGTCCTCTTGTTTGAATCTTCCCTACTCTCAATGGAAAAAGCTTATCCACGTCAACTCTGTCTATCCCTCTCATAATTTTAAAGACCTCTATCAAGTCCCCCCTTAACCTTCTGCGCTCCAAAGAATAAAGACCTAACTTGTTCAACCTTTCTCTGTAACTTAGGTGCTGAAACCCAGGCAACATTCTAGTAAATCTCCTCTGTACTCTATTTTGTTGACATCTTTCCTATAATTTGGCAACCAAAATTGTACACCATACTCCAGAATTGGCCTCACCAATGCCTTGTACAATTTTAACATTACATACCAACTTCTATACTCAATGCTCTGATTTATAAAGGCCAGCACACAAAACGCTTTATTTACCACCCTATCTACATGAGATTCCACCTTCTATGCACAGTTATTCCTCGATCCGTCTGTTCAACTGCATTCCTCAATTCGCTACCATTTACCATGTACGTTCTATTTTGATTTGTCCTGCCAAGATGTAGCATCTCACACTTATCAGCATTAAACTCCATCTGCCATCTTTCAGCCCACTCTTCCAAATAGCCTAACTCTCTCTGTAGACTTTGAAAATCTACTTCATTATCCACAATACCACCTATCTTAGTATCATCTGCATACTTACTAATCCAATTTACCACACCATCATCCAGATCATTGATGTACATGACAAACAACAGTGGACCCAATACAGATCCCTGAGGCATCCCACTAGTCACTGGCCTCCAACCTGACAAACAGTTATCCACCATTACTCTCTGGTATCTCCCATTCAGCCACTGTTGAATCCATCTTGCTACTGCACTATTTTACTTCGGAGTCACGTGAGTGACTACATGAAGATGGCCATCAGTCCGCTTGCGCGTCATTACGTTGACCTGCTTTGCGCGATCGAGCCAACTGGCGGCAGTATTCCTCTGTCCAGCGGTAAGTTCAACCTGACGGTAAGTCTTACCTTATTTCCAGGTTTCTTGTGTTTTCTTTTTTTCAGGACTCTCTGTTCAGAGACGTACCTGCTCGACATGGGGCGAAGTCCGACCGGGCAGCAAAACTGGTCATGGACCGTGGGGAATCCCGATCTCGGCCACGGATACTGGGACCGAGGGTAAACTGGCTGCAGAGACCACGGAAGTGTGGGTAGCCGGCGGCCATGGGATTCGCCACCCTAAGTCACTGATAACACAGTCAGTGGCTGCCAGACCGGCTGTGGTTCCCCGGAAGGGGGGAAAACTAACCACACGCCGGCAAGGTCTGTGAGCCAGGCCAGGAGGGTTCCCCCCCCCCCCCACATACAGGGGCCAGCTATTTCCAGACCCATGTGGTTCTCCAGGTAGGGAGTAAACCAACAACAGTGGGGCAGGCCTGTGGAAGTCAGGCCAGAAGGGACCCCACCAACATTTAGCGGTCAGCCACTTCCAGACCGCTGTGGGTCCCCAGATAGGGGGTAAAACCAAAGGTAAGATGGTCAGGCCTGTGGACTAGGGGAGTTAGGCCAGGAGGTTTCCTGATGGAGAGGATTCCCTCCTACACGCTCCACAATGATATACTCTAAAGGAGGGAGTTATCAGCCCGGGTATTATGGAGAACCTGCAGGCAGCGGCACTTGTTTTCAGGGCTGCACAATGTCTCCCTCTCTGAGGAGGGGAGCATTCAGGGTCAGTTTCAGTCAGACCCAGAACAAAAACCTGACATAGGGCCGCTGGATGGGCCATGTCAGCGCAGGTATCCTCAGGGGCCTGCGGCAGCACCTGTTTTCAGGGCTGCCTACGAATCTCCCTCTCTGTGGTGGGGATCACAAGTGATCAGTATGGAACTGACTTCAAACTTAAAGTATGTCCGTGGAACATACTGGAGCACGTGCATATGGCTTCAAGAGATACTGCATCAGAGGCCTTTGGGCTTACCATAAGCCCACCGGTAGCTACAGAGGTAGGTGGGTCTGTTTCTTCCAAAACATGGGTTGCGGACCATTTACATGTTAGTAATATTTACACTTGTGTTTTTCTACAAGTGACCATGATTGCATGAGATTCAGATCTGGGTTTAATAAACTGATGATAACATGTGATTAATTTATACTGCACAACATACATAGGTTCCAAGCAGGCTTGGAATTGGGGCCGGAGTTTTTGTCTTTCGAGACAAGCCCAGTATAAAAAAATGGCATGAGGATGCCTTTTGGGACATGGGTGAAAGATGAAAGATGTCAAATTCATCCAGATATAACTCGTATGTGCAGTATAGACTTTCAAACTGGGAAACTACGTTACTGTCTAATTATTAATTCTGTTTCTACCGGAGCTATATGGCCAGGCATCAATCTCAAGATGCATGCTATTCGTTCCCATTCACAGGGATCACCGAGATATTTGAAATTTATCTGGATGGGTCAATGCTAACAGTTAAACCGTTGCAAAATGGGCTAACTTCAGCTCCCAGGTTTATTTTTCCAAATTAGTTAAACCGGTGCTTGGGCTGCTCAGAGCTCCAGAACATTTGCTATCCCCAATCTGGATGATGCTTTACACGCTGTATTTTACTAAATTAACTGGTGCAGCCCAAACTATATTTGAGGAATTGGGGTCCTTTAATCCATCCAGTTAAATTTAAGTTGATACCAATCAGAACAATTGACTGTTGGGATTTACATTTAACAATCAACTTAACAGGACTCTGCCCAGGGGCAAGAGGTGGAATTAACAGAAGCCTGTAACAACCTCATTGTTATTATGCAGCCATCTACTCATCTAGTGTAATTGGCAATATAGCAGCTGTGTTTCAGCGATGCAAATTGGGTCTTTGCATTATCAGAACTACAACGTGCAAAGAATTAACTCCTCAAATACCATGTAGGTCATTGTTAATAGACCCATGCCTATCCCACCTGAAGCTACCGGTCACAATGGTGGCAGTATTCAGCATTGCTCCAGTAAGTTTGGTCAGTAATCATCAGTAATTACAAACTGATGCTAGTCCTCAAAGACGAGAAATTACGACTGCCATCTCCAGTTATGGAGGCGGATGCAGTTTGCATGAGTCACCAATTTTTCAGTTATTGGTATCAACTACCTATAAACACTCGGTGTATCCTATAGGGTAAAGGTTATTGTGCGAATATGCATAATCTGCATGCTCAACTCCAAGTTGATACACTATGGTGGTGGCATATGTTAGTCACATGTGTGCAATAAAGTTAAAGTATCCCATGATATTTACCTCACCTCGTTTGAGGCTATTGTATCAGCAAGTGAAATCAATGACAATACAGAATGGATGTTGGATCACAAAGTGTTTAATATCATCATGGCTCGATAGAACACTGAATATCGATATGTTTACATCCAGGCTCATTTACAAGTTTAAATATGTGGTATACAGTGGCGAGAGATACACTATCGCCACACTGGGGAGGAATGTTTCTTGCATGTCTTTCCTCCATACTGCCATATCAGTCGGGTCTTGCAATAAATCCAGCAAGACACCCCTTCAGGCGTTTCGAACTGCGTGACTGGCATATGCAGCCACAGTTCCCGCTAACGTCGGGAATAATATAGAACCTAATATGGTCATTCAAAACATAAACTTGCTGGTTCTGCCTGTGACAAGGGAAACCAGCCACTGCAAGAAAATCAATTAATTGAATTGCAGACTCTGAGACGAATATGCCTATGGCTCGGGTAGTCTGACCAATGTAGTGCACACTGCGGAGTGCAGGGGAAGCACCATAAGGCAGTATATTTCCATTTCAGCAGATGGGAAGCATTTTGTTTCAAATACACATGTTACATACTACACAACACGGATACTGATGTCTTACAGTTAATTTTCAAATGGGTCTATGACAATAATTAAGTAAAGTGCCATTCACTGTGCCTACGTGCCTTCTCATCATATTTGCTGCAGCTGTGGGACCCACACTGTCGGGCCACACGCTCTGATATCCAGAATAATAAGGATATCTTTAATACAAGTTCTCCCAGGCCAGGTACATGGAAGTATGGGACAATGACGTAATGTTAATATTACTTCACCAGGGGCTCCAGCTACATCCTTAGCTTTAGCCGGCTCTCTAAGGTACTAATCCTCATGGCACTGGCCTCAGTGCACGGGTTCAGTCACAATGTAAATTGTGACTGGACAGGGTGGTAACATCTGTGAATACATAACGTTTTATGTTTTTGATTTAATTAACCAGAACTAACCAGGGGCTTAGGTCTCAAACAAGTTTCATGGCATACCCTATGGACCATCGGTAATGTGTGGTCACACCTTTACTACTATACGACCTCTAAGGCTCCTGACTGGCTATGTTTGTTAGTTTCTAAAAACTTAATAGAAGTATTAGTTCTGCCATCTCCAGGTGGCAAACCGGGGTTTTGGCTATTGCAATATTAGTCGATACTAATATTTACCACACTCACTCCACCAGGGCTGCAACTATATCAGCTCCAAGGGTATGTACATTCCACAGGCGCACATCCTAGCAGCTGCAGGATGGTCAAATGAACATACGTTACCAGCATTTTATATAACCCATTGCCAAACCGGGGGTATTTGCCAACTCCATTTTAGACTATGTTTTATAGTTTTCCCCTTGATGAAACACTATTATTATTATTTTCTTTTTGATAATTAAAGCATCAGCATTTTAACAAATTATGTCATGTCTGAATACATTGATCTTTTTCACTCACCCATGGTCACTTCATGCAGTGTGTAATGCATGGATTTGTTTCCGGCATGAAATCGCAGAGCTTTGAAATCTTCATGTAGTCACTCACGTGACTCCGAAGTAAAATAGTAAGATTAAACGAGAACTTACCAGTTTGAAGTTTGATCTTGATTTTATGAGGGGTTACGACGAGCGATTACGTGCCCACAGCTCCCAACCCTCATATATTAAGGTCATCTGGTAGTTCTACTCTTCTCTAATCTTACTATGTTCAGTTCAACCAGTATCATCTGTGATTTCACACTGCTGCTTTGAAGATTGATGCGCAAGCGGACTGACAGCCTTCTTCACGTAATCGCTCATCGTAACTCCTCATAAAATCAAGATCAAACTTCAAACTGGTAAGTTCTTGTTTAATCTTACTATTAATACCCAACAATTGAACCTTCTTAATCAACCTTCCATGTGGAACCTTGTCAAAGGCCTTACTGAAGTCCATCTTGACAACATCCACCGCTTTACCCTCATCAATTTCCCTAGTAACCTCTTCAAAAAATTAAAGAAGATCAGTCAAACATGACATTCCAGGCACAAATCCATGTTGACTGTTCCTAATCAGACCCTGTTTATCCAGATGATTATGTATATTATCTCTAAGTATCCTTTCCATTAATTTGCCCACCACTGACATCAAACTAACAGGTCTATAATTGCTAGGTTTACTCTTAGAACCCTTTTTAAACAATGGAACAACAATGCGCAACATGAGCATTGTTGGCTCGCCTTCAACAGAGTGCTTCGAGCACATGCGGCTGTTGCCTTTGGGACAGCCTGCCAGCTCTTGCCTTTCTCATCCTTTTGGACCAGTTTGGACCAACGCAATCGGGCTGCTCCATCCCTCCTCTCTGTCGGAAATGGGTCGAGTTTGAAGGGTGGTGGGTAGAAACAGTTTCCCGTTGCAAATTTACAGTTGTGGCAGTCACACACATTCTGTACTTATTCAGGTGACACGAGCTGCTCCCACACCCCAACATTGCACAAATGTGCATGGCTTTGGACAGTAACATATAATACAAAATAAATAACAAAGTCAATCATATGTTAATTCAAATAGGGTCCTGTAAGCTTGTCCATTATATACCGGTAACAGTTACAATGCAAAAGAAAGTGGTGCAAGTATATTGAACTAATTTATACAATCACAAAATTATAACAGATTGTCAAATACTGATTAAAATTATCCATTGCTATCGGAATCAGAAGAGACATGATTATTCAGGAGACTTGTGGCTAAGTTTTGAATTACACAACTTTACTTACACATGTACATGTAGAACTCATTCAGAAGTCTACTGATAGTTATGGAAATCATACATTTCATTATTCTCACCCCCTCCGAAACAAAAACAATAAAAAATGCGTGTTATTCATCATCACGATCTCACTCACTCACCAAAACATGAAGCAATAAAACTAACACAATCATCGTAGTTATGTACAAACGAACCATAAATACACCTAGTTAATAGTTTTGAAAGCAGTATTTTCTCACCTCATAGAAACATAGAAACATAGAAAATAGGTGCAGGAGGAGGCCATTCGGCCCTTCGAGCCAGCACCGCCATTTTATTGTGATCATGGCTGATCGTCCCCTATCAATAACCCGTGCCTGTCTTCTCCCCATATCCCTTGACTCCACTAGCCCCAAGAGCTCTATCGTAACTCTCTCTTAAATCCGTCCAGTGATTTGGTCTCCACTGCCCTCTGTGGCAGGGAATTCCATAAATTCACAACTCTCTGGGTGAAAAAGTTTTTTCTCACATCAGGTCTTCACATGACATCCCCTATTATTCTAAGACTGTGGCCCCTAGTTCTGGACTTCGCCCAAATTGGGTACATTTTTCCTGCATCTGCTTGTCCAGTCCTTTTATAATTTTATATCTTTTCTATAAGAACCCACCCTCATCCTTCTAAACTCCAGTGAATACACAGCCTAGTCCTTTCAATCTTCCTCATACGACAGTAACCGCCATCTCAGGGATCAATCTCGTGAACCTACGCTGCACTGCTCTCAATCACAAAGGATGTCCTTCCTCATATTAGAGACCAAAACTGCTACACAATTCTCAGATTGTGGTCTCACCAGAGCCTCTATACAACTTGCAGAAGAATCCTTCTTTCTCCCCTTACTGAAATACCTCTTGTTATGAAGGCCTACATTCCATTAGCATTCTTCACTGCCTGCTGTACATGTACAGGGCCCCCAACTTTCAGTGACCGGTGTACACGGACGCGCATGTCTCGTGCACCTCCCCCTTACCTAACCGAACCCCATCTGAGATTAATAATCTGCCCCCTTGTTTTTGCCACAAAGTGGACTATCCTCACATTTATCTTAATATAATACTGCATCTGCCATGATATTCCCTCTCCCTCAACCTGTCAGGTCAACCCTTGCAACTCCTAACATCCCCCCCCTTCACAGTTCACACTGCTACCCAGCTTTGTGTCATCCGCAAACTCGCTAGTGTTGCTCCTAATTCCCTCTTCCAAATCATTAATATATATGGTAAACAGTTGCGGCACCAACACCGAGCCTTGCGGCACTCCACTCACCACTGCCTGCCATTCTGAAAACGACCTGATCACTCCTACTCTTTGATTCCGGTCTGCCAACCAATTTTCTATCCATGTCAACACCCTACCCGTTTTGCTCGAAGAATCAAAACTGGAAAATACGGATGAAACACAGGCCTGTATACACGCAGCAGCCCAGCCGGTGCAAATGTTTATTGCGAATGACCTATGACCTGGGCATGTACAGTTGAAATACCAAACTCGCTTATTCTTACTCGCAGTGGCAGAGATAATAGAATAAACAAAAAAAAAGTTTTAATAGATATAAAACCCAAATATGGTGCAAAACCAAATCAAAGCGTTGTTGGTAGTCCAGAGTTTAGTGAAAGTCCATTGTGTGTTATAATCTGATGGGCATTGGGAAGAAGCTACAATGTTCCTGAACCTGGACGCTACAGTTTTCAGATTCCTACACCTTCTTCCCAATGGCAGGAGTGAAATGGGAGTGTGGCCAGTGTGGGTTGAGTCCTTGATGATGGCTCTCTCCATCTCCAGCCATTGATGAAGATAGGGTTGTGGATTCTCATCCTTCCTCTTCTAAAGTCAACAATCAGCTTCTTGGTTTTTCTGACGTTGAGGCAGCTCCTTGGTTTTTCTGACATTCTGGCACCATTCAATCCAAGGATTGATCTCCCTGCTATACTCTGACTCATCAATATACATAATTCATCCAACAACGGTGGTGTCATCAGTACATTTATCAGTGACAGGCATAGAGTAAGTACAGCAGGCACTGAATACACAGCCTCGAGGTGCCCAGTGTGCCAATTGTTTATGAGGAGGAAATGTTGTTGCTTATTCATACCGATTGTGTTCTGTTGATGAGGAAGTACAGTTACAAATAGATGCACAGAGCCCCAATTCCCAGAGCTTGGTAACAAGTTTCGAGGGGATGATGGTGTTGAACGACGAGTTGTAGTCTATGAACAACTGGCTGATGTATGTGCTTTTATTGGTCCGAGTGATCCATGCAGTATGAAGAGCCAGTGAGATTGCATCCCCCATTGATCTATTGTAGTGATGGGCAAATTGTAAGGAATCCAGGTTCTTGCTGAGATAGGAGTTTATATGCACCATAAATAACCTCTCAAAGCAGGTCATCACCAAGTTAGTAGTCATTTATGCAAGTCAACTTACAATTCTTGGTATTAAGCATTATTGATGTCCTTTTAAAGCAGGTGAGAATGTCAACCCTTACTAATGAGATGTTGAAGATGTCCACAAAATCTCTAACCAGTTGGTCTGCGCAGGTTTTTAGATCACGGCCAGGTACATAATCAGGACTAGATGCTTCCCATGAAGGATCTTCTGTTTTTATTTTTTTCGGCCTCAGTTATGGTGTTAATTTCAACACATTGGTAGGGGTTTTGAGAGGCCCACAAAGCAGTTAGGACTGGAAAATTGTTAACTTCTCAGAGGTCCCATGTCTTTTTCATGTGAGTGACTTCATGACGACCCCGCCAGCAGGCATGCGCGGCCATATCGTCGCCACGCATCTGCAGCGGCAGCTGGGGGGGAGTGCGCTCTCTACACGGCTCCCTTTCACCAAGGGGGGACAATAGGGGGGGGGGGACGGGCCCAAGGTAAGTTTTACCTTCCTTTTGCAGCATGGACAAGGGCCGCAGGACGACGCTGTCGGGGTAGCTGAGTTGTGCTGCGGCCAGGCCGACGGCCCTTGTCCCCGGAAGACTTGCCTCCTGGAACGCCGGCAGCTTTAACGCTAACAGCATGGCAAGGGCCGCAGGACGACGCTGCCGAGGAGCGGAGCTGAGCTGCGGCCAGCCGACGGCCTTTGTCCCCGGAGCTGCACGGAACGCCGGCAGCTTCAAAACGATGCGGAAGTCGGGCGCGGTGGAGCCTGAGCTGCGGCCAGCCGACGGCCCTTGTCCCCGGAGCTGCGCGGCGAACGCCGGCAGCTTTAACGCACGGTGGGGCAGGAATGCGGAACTCGGGCGCTCCCGCTGATACAGGGGCCGACTCACTACCGAATGGGTTACCGCTATGGAGCTGCAAGTAACAGGTCCAGACTCCGAGCCCCCGTCCCCCAAAGAATAAGGGGGGATACAGGTACGTGGCAAGGGGTCTTGTTTTCTTTACAGGCAAACCTCTCCCCGAGCTCCAGTAGACCCGAGGGGGCTGGGCCGGGGACAGCCGCACGACAGGGGAGCCCTGCAAAGTGCATTGCGTACCGCAGGGGCCAGGGATATCTGCCATCGTGCAGCCCGGCATAAACACTGCTGCAATCGTGTAGGCCTGCTGGAGCAGATACCACCGACACACAACACCCCCAGTTCAGGCTGCGGTCAAGGGCTGGAGGTGGCAGCAGGAAGCGGTCGGTCAGGCTCAGCGCTGCGAGCGGCCGACCATGCGCCTCCACGCCAAGTAATGGTGTAAGTGTGGAGGTAAGCTTGCACGGACTCGGGGGAGCCAGGTCCGGGGAGCCGGCGCGGAGTCAACTCACCTGCCTTCTTATCTGCCAGGTGGGGCCGCTACACAGTCTGGGAGAAGACAGACTAGCGGAGAGTCCGTGCGGGAGTCGTATGACCCTACTTGGGCTGTAGGTCCACGACGACCTGCCATTGGACCATAGACCCTAAGGGGGTGAGGTCCGATGGTGGAAGCCCCAGTGAATTCGCAGGGCCTGGGGAAGTCAGCTTGTCACGCACTGCATACTCGCAGGGACGGTCGCATTGAGCGGTTTGGAGCTCTTAAATGGTCCAACATCTCCAGACGGGGAGACCGAGAACGAGAAGAACGGCATCCTACTAGCCGTGCAAGGACAACAACCGCTCAGCTCACTCATCGTCTCCAGCCAGAAGCATTAATGATTGGCCCAGCTGCTGAGTTTGACGACGACCAGGGACAGCCAGTGACCGCTGAACCAGAGCATGAGGAGGATGCAGGATGTGGTGAGTGACTAGTTTGCGTTTCTACCCCAGACACAGGTGAACCCTGCACCACGAATTGGCGGGCACCAATTGATTGCCTACGTATGCACCAACTCTGGAGTCAGATTCTCAATAATACCTTGGAGAAGGTCTCCACGGGCATAACGGCGTTTGCAAAACCCTGATCGGGGATAATGTGTCGCGGGGGGGCAGTAAATAGCATGATGCCACTGGCACTCCTATGCAACGCCCAGTATGAGATATATTGCCTGCGTAAGAGCTCCATATAGAGCCCACCGCTCACTAAACCCCAAATTCGCGGAGTTGTGCCGACCATTACCGCTCCACCGCCGCATCAGTTGCTTGGAGACCTGTACAAACAGGTGAATGGTGACTGGACAAGGAAAGGCCAAAACAGTGGGCCTCATGAAACTCCAAACGGTCAGAGTTCAATCCCATAGGATCACCGGCAACAGCTTATACAACCTGTGAACCAAGGCTGCCGGATAGGGCACAAAGATTCTACCTACCATCCATCTCAATAAATTACAACGACCATTTAGGGCAAGGCCAACAAGCTGCCTGCATGGGAAATGCGGCCGCGACCGGGCCGTCAACCTCCATAACGTCCTCCCTCCCAGAAGCACCGTATGTATGGAACCGCCGTTCACTATGGAGGTAAGGGGGTCTGGCTCCTCTCACGCCGTAGTATCCCTCCTGTACGAATAGGTGGGCGATTGCGGGCGGCCTTGGACATATGGGTCAAAACTGTAACCACAGATTAGAGTTTATTTTACAAAGTGTTCAAGGGACGATATAAATTCGTGGGAGGTATAGATTCCCCATACCCAGCATTCGCCTCGTAGGAATTTACTCTACACCCGAAAAGAGGAGGTGGAGGCAGGGCATGCTGAAATTATTATGGCGAGCAGGGAAAAAGTGGTAATTGGCATAACCAAGCATGGACATATCTGAGTTGAGCCTAATATGTCACCAGCAGTAAAAATAAGAGGAATGTCGGGGTATAATCGATTTAGCTGAGTTGAACACTTTTGTACTACGCAATATACCCATGTCAAAATGGATGCTTTTGGATTATCTCGAACAGGCAAGGTGGATGCTTTACTCAGGGTACTTTTATTAAGGCATGTATCAGTTTGAAAGAAGCTCGTCTATACGGTGCCCATCGCGCCTGAACGCTCACAGGGAAATTCTGAAGTTGTCTGGAAGGGTGCATTGCCTAATGGAACCATCACAGCTTAGGCTGTTTACCAAGTTGGTATTTACCTGTATTGGCTCTAATCTCTCCGCGCGACAACAAGATTATAGTGCGATGGCATGTTGGATGAAATCCTTTTAATGGGGCAGGGATGACCCTCCAATTGGCAAAACTTCATGGAGTGGCACACTGCAACCAAGGCTTTGCTTGAGAAGCTGGGATTGTAATCCATCCAGACAAATCAAAAACTGCACTCGCTACGGGTTATGGATTTGAGGTCTCACCTTAGACACTAATTTAATGAAGTTTATCATCCCCACTAATAAAGCTACTGCTATAAGAATCAGAAACAGAGCACGGCACAATCTTGCTTGCGCCAGGGTATCGACCATATGGCAAACAGCGAAAGTTATTGGTATTGGTAACTCTAAAAGTGGTAACTCCACATTCCCAGCTGCACGATTTGGACCGCTCACACTAAATTCACAAAGGTCAAAAATCAAATCACCACAACAGCGGACTCACAACAGGATTAAAAAACAAATGCTGGCTGCTTTGATCGGCAAACACACACACATTTGGTTACCACCGGAAGCTAGAGAAACAAAGCTATAATGGTGGGTAGATAATATTAAAGAATGTCATTGACCTATTATATGGAGAAACCTGATGTTGTGCTTACTAACTGACGCAAGTGCACCAGGCTGGGGAGCAACTGGTACGATGTCCTGTTGTGGTGGCAGATGGAACTCTCATGAGTCTACATTCCAGGAGTCACATGGGGATAAACTATATAGAAATGCTGGGGTCATTTCATGGACTGCGGGCTACTGTACTAATTCATGGGAATTAACATGTCCGCTTTCGAAAGATAATGCTACAATAATGGTTGACATCAATCATATGGGTAGTATTAGATCGCTAGTTTGCGCAATGAATTGGCTAATACAATTTGGCACTGGTGCATTGAAATAAATATTTGGATTACTGGACCTATTTGCCTGGGAAGCTTAATTCAGTGGCGGACACCAGGTCACGTGTCTTCAATGACAACATTGAGTGGAGATGTTGAACCCCCCAGATTTTGGAGATATTATAGCTCAAATTGGGACACCAATATTGACCTATATTGCGTCCTGGCTGAACCATCGAATACCAACGTATGTGTTGTGGAAACCAGACCCTGGGGTAATAGCATTGGATGCGTTTTTTATCCATTGGGGAAATTGGTTGCTACGGGGAGCGACGGACGCGCGTTTCCCCCATGCTGCCTCACCTAGTCGGGTATTGCAGAAAATTAAACTAGACTAATAGGAGTGGGGTAGGGGAGCACTGCCACTGAGCATATTGATCATTCCGACTGGCCTACACAACCATGGTACCCGATGGTTGTAAGAAATGTACAACAACCATGGCTGTGCGATTGGGAAACATCCCAAATTGATTACTCACTCCATTACAGGGGGGGGTCAGTCATCCTTGCCATGGTCATTAAACTTGTTGGCTTGCAGGTTTCCTGAAAAAGACCGCTCAACCGGGGCAGGCATCTCGTCAAGAGCCATGAACCTTATTGCAGCATTCGTGTCGGGAATCCACCCGCAAACAATATCTTCACTCAAATCAGAAAGTGGGAGGTTTCTGTGCCCGGAACAACAAGTCCTCCAACTCGGCAACAATACTGGATGTGTTGGAGTTTCTAGCAGGCCACATTTTGATGCAGGCTCTCAGCTACAGTGCCATCAACAGCGACAGGAGTACCCTGTATTCATACCTGGATATAAGTATCAGCTCCCACCACCTGGTGTCTAAACTAATGAGGGGAGTATTCAATACCAATCCCTCCACGACCCAGATATACAGTAACGTGGGATGTGGGGATCATGCTGACCCTACTGAGGAGATGGGCTCCAATAGATGAGCTAACCATTTGAAACAGCTCACCTTAAGGTGGTGATGCTCATGGCACTGGCGACAGCCCAACAAGTCCAGATGTTACAAAAAACTGCGACTGGACACCATGGTGGCCAACCCTGTCAAATAAAAATTCTTTGGTAAAGAGTTATTAAAACAGGAGTTGCTACTAACGTTTTTTAAAGTCTTTATTCCACCAGGGCTGCAGCGAGAGCCATGAAGGTGCCCATGGACCACATTTCGCCGCTGCGGGCTGGGCCAGTTCGCAGAAAGCTATCCTGGGGTACCGCTCAGTAAATTCTGGCCCCTGAATTAGGGGTTGTTGTTTAGTTGATTAATAAATTGTTGTTGATTTTTCAGCCACTATCAACTGAACTCCATTAAAACAGTCTTACTCCATCAGAATGGCGGCAGTGGTGATAAGCATGGACGTTGTTCAGGGCGTGAAATCACAGAGCTTTGAAATCTTCACGAAGTCACTCACGTGACTCCGAAGTAAAATAGTAAGATTAAACGAGAACTTACCAAGTTTGAAGTTTGATCTGTATTTTACGAGGAGTCGCGCGGTGAGGGATTTCCGTGCCCACCGCTCCCACCCTCTTCATCAGGTCAAACAGGTAGTTCTACGGTTTTCATCTTACTATTTTCAGTCATGGTTGGTTCTGTGATTCCACACCGCTGCTTTGAAGGATGCCGCGCATGCCTGCTGGCGGGGTCTTCACGAAATCCCTCACCGCGACTCCTCGTAAAATACAGATCAAACTTCAAACTTGGTAAGTTCTCGTTTAATCTTACTATTACTGTTCATTCCACCTGCCTAATTTGCACCAGAATTGAAAGTAACCTATTGTTTACCAAAAAAAAGTTATCCATCTGATCAATTATTCTTCAATTCTTTTCCCAATCAAGCAATGAATCAAAATATATAGTTAATTTCAAAACCAAATGAATAAGTATAATGCAGGGCATACTAATTTTAGTGCTGCATTATTTAGATAAGCAATGAATGCCCAGAGTAAAAGATTCAGCAGGCAGGTAAATTACCAGGACTCAGGAGTTGTTTCAGCACAGAAGTCTAAAGGTTATCATTAAATGTAATTCTCCAGTTGTTTTTGTTGGACAGTTTTTTTTATAAGAGGTTCTATAAATAACAAACCTGTAGATGAAAGAAATGAGTGTTGTATCAAATTGAATTGTTCCCAGCCATAACCTCCATGCAATGAATTACTTTCCAAGCAGTTGTTGATATGCAGTCATTTGTACCAGCATACTTGACTGCAATTATTTGCTCTGAAAGCATCCCAAAGCAAGAGCAATCCATTTACAGGTAGCTCTGTTATAATGTGACATGCTGCATTCCCAGGAAACGTTGTGTTGTAGAAAATTGTTTTTGAAAAACAATTGTGTCAATGGGGAAATGTGGGTTAGGGACTGGGGACTGCTATCAAATTCGCTGCATTACAATCGCGCTCAACGTTGTGTTGTACGCTCTCTAAGACTATCAATTCGACAATAGCTAAGTTTGTATCCCCACATGATTTTCAAAAATAGCATTTTTAATAACTTTAAATTTATTTTTGCTAGTGCAAGCTGAAAATACTAAAGATTATATGTAGCACTATTTAGTAGATTATCTTTGCACAAGTATCAATAGAAGTGATTGCTTGTCAATTTCAATGGACCCCACAGAGAGGAATTCATGATGCAGCTTCATACCACTTTGGGTAGGCTGTATTTGGAGTATTGCATGCAGTTTTGGTTGCCCCATTACACGAAGGATGTGAAGGTTTTAGAAAGGATGCAGAGCAAGATTATCATAATGATTATTCATTTAGAGGGTGTTAGCTACTGGGAGGGGTTGGATAAACTTGAATAGTTTTCTCTCGAACATCGGAAGTAGCATGGAGACCTGTTAGAAATATTAAAACGATGCGAGACTTAGATAAGGTAGACAGTCAGAACCAATTTTACTTTGGAGTCACGTGAGTGATTCCGTGAAGAATTCCGCCAGTCCGCATGTGCGTCATTACGTCTGACGCATGGCACAGCGACTGTCTGGGAGGAGCAGCGCTTCTTCAGCGGTAAGTTTAAAAAGCCTCAGGTAAGTGTCAAACTTGTTGGAGGTCATTTCTGCGCTTGTTAAATCTTGTTACAGGAGGACAAGTCCAAGCATGGAGAAATCGTTGAGAGCAAGGCGAGCCGTTGCAAAAGTAACTAAAGACCGCGGGAGTACGAGTAACGGGCGGCCGCCTAGCCCATCTACTGAGTCGCTAGTAACAAGAGCAGCGACTACAGACTTGGTGTCTGAGGGCACTGTGGCTGCGCCGGAGGGGCGTAAGGCCACCAGAAGGTCTGTACGGCCGATAGACTCGGTTGAGTCCGGTCGGGAGGGTTCTCCCTCGAGAATGGATACCATAGCACGGATATCCAGGATAGAGCTCCTATTGGAGAGGATACTCCATCAAGAGCGCCGGCCTCTCCAAGAACCCGCACCAGCAGCACCTACAGGGCTGCCTACGATTCTGACGCCTAATCAGTGGGCTTAGCATTGGAGGCTGCCCCACTGGACGAAGGGCATGAGCCAGACGGCCACGTTTGCCATCCCAATAGACTCCGGAGAGCCGCTGGGGGAAGAGCTGGTTGCCAGTATAAATTACTTGGGCTCGCACCAGCTTCAGGAGCTGGCCATGGATACAATGGCCAAAAAGTATGAAACCCCTGGCGAATTGTATCCTGCTTAAAGTACAGGATGCAGGAGATAAAACTGCAAAGGGTGCTGAAGCTGCTCGCCTCGGGCATTATGGCTTTCAGTCGGTCGGTGGATGGTGGGCACCTGACTGAAATTCAGCAGGATGCCCTGGCTCTCATGTGTAATGTGCACTTTGAGATAAACTGCCTTAGGAAGAGCGCCATCCGCCCTACCATTAACCCGAGATTCGCTGCCCTGTGTAAGCCTAGTAACATCCAGCCACCGAACCTGCTGTTCGGGGAAGACCTCGCTAAGCGGGTGAAGGAGCTAGACGACGAGGCAAAAGCCATCGGGCTCGACTTCTGGTGGTGCTATGGAGGACTAGAAGGCAACGCCAGCCACCTCCATGAAAAAACGAGGAAAAACCAGGGAGAAAACGGGGAGAAAACTACCTGCTGCTGCTGTTTCTGCACCTGCTGTTTCTGCACCGGCTGCCGTGAGTGACGTCATCAGGAGCGCGACCCGTAATGGCAACACAGCGCAGCCCACCTGTGGATAAATCCAAATTTCGGTATAACAAGGAAAAATGGCTGAAACAAGAGCAAGGCCCGACTGAAGCCTCGGCCTCAGGTAGGACATTGTCCCTAGAAGATGTGTCAAAAAAATCGAAGAAAAAATCGGAAATGGAAGAACTCAACATTTTTTTTGTACAAGAAATGGCAGAATTAAAGAAAGAAATGAAGTTGGAATTAAAGATTGAACTGGAAAAAATGAATTTTAGGGAAGAAATGGAAAAAATCAAGATGGAGATGAAGGAGTTAAAGTCGGAAATCAATATTTCGACTACGGAATTATCAGACAAGCTGCAAAAGGAAATTGCAGAAATATTGACGGATCAATCTGCAAGTATAATGGAAGAGTTCCGGTGGCGCTATGGAGGGCTAGTGGATAACGCCAGCCAGCTCCACGAAAAAAAAACGGGAAAAAACGGGGGATTAACGGACCTACCTGCTGCCTGCTGCCTGCTGCCTGCCGTCTCTGCACTGATTGTTGTGAGTGACGTCATCAAGCGCGCGACTAGTTATGTCTACAACACGCAGCCCTACCGAAAAATCGAAAAATCGACCAACCAGGCAGAGACCGGCAGAAGGCCTGACTGAAGCCTCGGACTCAGATAGGACCTCATCCCAGGAAGATGTATCGAAAAGAACAGGGAAAAAAACTGAAAGTGAAGAGCTGAAAACTTTTATTTCACGTGAAATAGCTGGTTTAAAGGAGGAAATAAACCAGATGAATAATCAAATGAAAGAATTACAACTGGAAACTAATTCCAATATTAATAATAAGGCTAAGAAAATATTGGAAGATCTGAAGAAAGAAATCACAGAAATGATGAACGAAATGTCAAAGGAGATGAACGATAAAATTGAAAAGGTCAAAACTGACTTTGAAAAAAGGCTGAATCCTGTGGAGAAGGTACTGGACCAACAGACGGCTGGTATAAAAAGCCTTGAAGAACTAGCTGACATAAGTGCTGGGACTACGGCAAAGCTGGTTACAGAAAATGAACGTCTAACGGATTTACTGACTAAAATAACTGAGAAATGTACTGAGCTAGAAGGTCGCCAGAGAAGACAAAACCTAAGAATCGCGGGTATTCCCGAAGGACGAGAGAAAGATGAAGATCCTCGAGAATTTACTGCGAACCTACTGCAACATGTTTTATCTCTGGAACAAAAGCCTTTATTAGCCCGTGCACATAGAGTGAGGAGACGTCAGACAAGACTAAACGCCCCCCCGAAAGATGTAGTTTTTTCTTTCTTTATAAATGATTATAAAGGTACACTATGACTACGTCTTGGAGGAGATAATGCGAAAAACCTCGAGAAACAGAAACTTGGTATTTGAAGGACAAAGAATCAGTATCTACCGAGATTACCCAGCAGAAGTTTCCAGGAAACGGAAAGCATTTAATGAGGCTAAAAGTCTTCTGAGGGGAGTGGAAAATTTGAAATACGGCCTGACTTACCCAGCTACTTTAAGAGTTACTTTCAACAACAAGGAATACTTCTTCTCCAACCCAGCGGAAGCCCGGGTTTGCCCGGCAGATTAAGACCTGAGAAGCCCCTACCATCGAATATACTGACTTTTATGGACTTTACAAGAATCGTTAAGACTCTGCAACACTTCATAAGACAACGCAGGACTGGATGGAATTGGACAACGCTGGATGGAAGCTGGAGAAAGATGCAGATTGGAAAACCTCACGTGGATACTAATAAATTAGTTTATAATCACATTACTAATATAAAATAACTAACACATATTAAAGTCACACGGTGGTATCTTTATCAGTATCACTTTTACTAATTAAAATTAATCATTATTACTAATAATTAATGTTTATCTATGTTGGAATGATTAGAGTCAAATATAGAGATGAATTTCATTTGGAGACTTTTCTTTTACACCAGCAATTTTCATTTTTACTTCTTGTTTTCCTTTTGTTTTATGTTTTTTTTTCTTTTTTGCCCTTTTTTTATATTAATTAGATTTTTAAATAAGTTTTAGATATGTATTTCTATATCGTTATTTATTATAATTTGAATAATTTTTTTTTGCCTTTTTTTTCCATTCTTTTTAATGTTATACCCCGGTAAAATATTATTATGGAATAATAATTCAAAACCTGGGAGCTGGTTAAGTTACTAACATCACGAACGACGGAAGTCGGTAGATGGTTAGCCATGCTAGTATGGCTAGCACTAACTGCAACAATTCTAGATGTAGTTTTTTCTTTCTTTATGCACAATACTAACTTCTTAATCTATCCCTTGTTTCTTCTTTTTTATAAAACTATAATTGTTTTTTCAGTTTGAATGGAGTTATACATTGGACCAAAGGAGATATATACGTGAGAGACATTCACGAGACTTAAAATTCATCTATTCGATGTTCGGGTGTAAAGTCGGGTCTGTCGGGCTTAACCATAGACTCTATTGCAGACCTCCATAGACAAAAGATGCAAGACTCAAAAATGAATATGGGGAATGAGGGAATAACGTTTTGTAGTTGGAATGTTAAAGGTATTAATGAACCGATTAAGAGAGGAAAAGTATTAGCACATTTAAAAGCAATTAAAGCTGATGTAATTTTCATTCAAGAAACCCACTTAAAAAAAGATGCTGAACATAGGTTGAAAGCTAAATGGATAGATAAAATGTACCATTCTTCTTTTACGCATACATCAAGAGGCGTAGCAATATTATTTCGTAAAGGCATTTTATTTAAACATACATCAACTATAACTGATAACGATGGCAGATACATCATTGTGATAGGAGAAATTAAATACACAAAAAATGATTTTTTGTTAATGTATATGGACCAAATTTGGGATAGTCCATTGTTTTTCAGAAAATATTAATAGAATATTGACTGGCCATTGAGGGGATATGACATATATTGCCTGAAGTAGATTCATATTGCCCGAGTCGAAGACGAGGGCAATATAGATCTAGTGAGGGCAATATATGTCGTATCCCCCGAAATGAGGACAGTCAATATTGTTATTATTACCCATATCAGACATCTAGAGGAAAATTTGAACATCTCAGCTCGGCGGACTTCCACGTAAAATTTAACCAAAATGGACGCGGCAGTCTTCCTGTCTGCCGTTTGAATATTCTAAATTTCCCACGCAGCGTCACGTTGCCGTCACGTTGCCAAGTTCCCGGATGTGAGACCAGGGGAATATAAGACTATATTCCCCGCTGTTTTAAACAGGTAAAGTCCATAGGCGTTCGCAAGAAAGGGGAATACTAGAAAATATTCCCCTGTTACCCCTGCTGGCAGTAAAAACGAAGGGAATACAATTTTGTAAAAGCATACCTCAGATGTGTGATATGGGTAATAATTAACAATATTCCCGGAAATAACACAACATAACTTAATAATTGGAGGCGATTTTAATTGTACACTAGACCCTTACTTAGACAGATCTACAAGGCAAAGGAAAACTAAATCACATTCTAATGACTTATTAAATGCATATTGGGAAACCACTAATATCAAAGATGTTTGGAGAGTAGAACATCCTACGGACGAGAATATTCCTTTCATTCGTCAGTACATAAAACCTACTCAAGAATAGATTATTTTTGGTTGATGCCAAACCTATGTCACTCACTTATAATTCCAAATATCACAATATTATAATTTCAGATCATGCACCGTTAACATTTAAGATTAAAATAAATGGTAAAACAGAAAAATCAGGACAGTGGAGATTTAACCCACAAATTTAAAAAATAAAAATAACTCAGGAATACATTACAGCACAAATTAAGATTTATTTCGAAACAAATGATAAACCGGAAATATCTTGTTCCTTTTTATGGGAAACATTTAAAGCATAAAATCCGGGGAATCATGATTTCCTCCCAAGCATTTTATAATAAAAAGAATCGTAAGGATCAACAAGAACTGGAAAAGGAGATTAAACAATTAGATATAGAGAATGCAGCGAATCCATTTATAATATTACATAATAAAATTGCAGCATTGAAATATAAATTAAATAAAATATATACAGATCAAGTTGTAAAACTTTATCAACATACTAAACAATTACAGTTTGAATTCGGAGATAAACCTCGAAAACTATTGGCTCGCCAACTAAGGAAAATGGAAGCCGAAAAAATAATCCATAGGATTAAATCACATAATGGCGAACTGCTAATACAACCTAAAGATATTAATGAAAGATTTATTCAATACTACAAAAATGTATACACTGCTAAAACAACAGAAAATAAAATAGGAATAGAAGCATTTAAAAAAAAATGTAACCTGAAAGGGTTGGACTTACAAAATAGAGAATCACTAAACGCTGATATCTCAATAAAAGAAATCCAAGAATCTATTAGATCATTAAAAAATGGTAAAACACTGGGACCAGATGGTATTGGCTCGGAATTTCATAAAACATTTTATGATTAGATTGTACCACGTCTGAAATCATTATATGAATATATATATACACAGCAGAAATTACCAGAAACGTTAAATGAATCTACCATAACACTTATACCTAAAATAAACAAAGACCTGGATGAACCAGGATCATTTAGAGCAATAGTTCTTTTAAATACTGATCAAAAGATATTAACCAAAATATTAGCACAAAGGTTAAGCGCAGTTATTAATGAATTAATTCACCCCGATCAAACAGGATTTATACCAAAACGATACTCCTCATACAATTTGAGACGGTTATTCAATATTATATATTTGAAAAGAGGTATTTAAAAAGATCTAGTAGTTATTTCATTAGATGCAGAGAAAGCCTTCGATCAGGTGGAATGGCCTTATTTGTTTTCGGTTATGGAAGCTTTCAAACTGGGAGAGAAGTTCATTACTTGGATCAAATTGTTATATACAAATCCGACAGCTAGAATAACAACAAATCGAATGTTATCAACTAAATTCAATTTATCTCGAGGCTGTAGACAAGGTTGCCCTTTATCCCCCCTACTGTTTGTACTTGCAATAGAACCGTTAGCTCAGAGGGTGAGATTACATCCGGAAATATATGGATACGATACAAGAGATACTAAAAATAAAAATTCCTTATATGCGGATGACGTATTACTTTACATCACAAAACCAGAAATTAGTATCCAAAATTTGTTAAAATTAATAACTGAATTTGGATCCTTCTCAGGATATAGTATCTATTGGAATAAAAGTGAACTTATGCCAATAATGGTAAATAACTTACACATATTACAACAGTTCCCTTTTAAGATAACAAATGAAAAAATTAAATATCTTGGAATTTACGTAACAAAAGATTTGATTCTTTATTTAAATCTAACTTCCCACCATTATTGAATAAATTAAATAAGAATATTTTATATTGGAAAACTCTACCTATTTCAATGTTAGGTAAAATTAATATAATAAAATGATTTTTCTGCCACAATTATTATATCTTTTCCAATTAATTCCAATATATCTCCCTAAAAATGTCTTTAAAAAGGTGGACTCCCTAATTACTAACTTCATTTGGGATTATAAGAGCCATAGAATAAATAAAAAACATTTATGTAAATCAAAAATAAATGGAGGTTTAGCACTACCAAACTTTATGTTTTATTACTGGGCAGTTAATATTAAAAATATGATTTTTTGGTTAGAAGAGACAGATAACCAACCAATTTGGTTAAATATGGAAAAAGAAGATTGTTCTCCTTTTGAAATTAATTCTATAATATTTGCTAATATTAATTTAGGTAAGAAAATCTATAATGAAAACCCGATAATAGAAAGTGGAATACACATTTGGAAACAAATAAAGAAAACATTAAAACTGAAATCTATACCACTATCCCTTACCATTGTAAATAACGTTACATTTAAACCTTCAATGATGGATAAAGGCTTTTTACAATGGAAAACAAGGGAATTATTAAGATGGATGATCTCTATAAGGAAAACTCTTTCCTTTCATTTCAAGATTTACAACAAATTTATGGACTACACTCTAAAGATTATTTTAGATATTTACAAATCAGAGATTATGTTAAAGCAAACACACAGGAACTTAGAAATAGAAAGATAGACATTTTAGAAAAATGCTTAAATAAACATCGGAACACAGAAAAAATGATTTCATATATATATAACACCTTATTGGAAAGTGATGTCCCATCAACAGAAATATATAGACAATCTTGGGAAAACGAACTAGGTCAAATTATTAGACCAGAATTATGGGACCAAAGTTTACAACATATACACCATTGTTTGTTAAATGCTAAACACTCTCTTATACAGTTTAAAATACTACATAGACTACATTATTCAAAATCCAAACTACATAACATCTTTCCAAAAGTATCTCCCATATGTGATAAATGTCAACATTTAGAAGCTAATCTGTCACATTCATTTACAAACTGTGTAAAAATTACAAAATTCTGGATAGAAATATTTAGGATAATTTCAAATGTTGTTAATATAACTTTGATCCCTGATTCAAAGTTAATAATACTAGGAATACTGGAAACAGACCAATTAATAACAACAAATCAAAGAACCTTTATTGATTACGGTCTAATAATTGGGAAAAAATTAATACTAAAATTCTGGAAAGGCCCTACATCCCCCACAATCAAAATGTGGAATACAGAAATGTCGGAGACACTCCATCTGGAGAGATTGAGGCTTGTCCTAATGGACAGGTTGGATCTCTTCAGAGGGATATGGTCTCCATATATTGAATATTTACAGGGTCAAAGTGGCTCGGTGCGAGGGCTTGACTGAGGCCTGAATAATAGAATGGATGAAGAAGTATACATAATAAATCATGCTTATATCTCCAACGACGGATTAATGATTAATACTCCATTCGCTTTCATATTTTCTATATTAAAAAATTAAAAAAAAATAAATAAAAAAAAAAAAGTAAGAGTTGAATGAAAAAATTGAAAATAAGGTGGAAATGGAAATGGAACCTGTGGTGGAAGAAATTAAGGAGCAATCAACATCCATAAAAAACCTTGAAGAACTAGTCAAAATAAGTACTCAGACTACAACAACACTCCTCAAAGAAAATCAACGATTATCTGACTTACTGGGCAAAATCACTGATAAGTGTACTGAGTTGGAAGGATGCCGGAGAAGGCAGAACCTAAGGATCGTGGGTATTCGAGAAGGGAGAGAAAAGAATCAAGATACCCGAGAGTTTACTGCAAACTTATTACAAAAGGTTTTATCTCTGGAACAAAAGCCTTTGCTAGCCCGAGCACACAGAGTAATGTGACGTTATACAAAGCAACATGCTCCTCCAAGACAAATGATAGTAAAAGTCCAGTATGATGGAGGAAATTATGAATAAAATTGTAAAAAGTAGAAATCTTACATATGAAGAAGATTCGATTAGTATTTACCGAGACTATCCAGCAGAGGTCTCCAAGAAACGAAATGCGTTCAAAGAGACCAAAAGAATTTTGAGGGAAGCGAAGAATCTGAAGTATAGTCTGAGATACCCAGCCACACTAAGAGTCACCTACAACCAGGAAGAACATTATTTTAAAAATCCAGCTGACGCATTGAGCTTTGCCCAAGGGATCAAGGAGCGAGAGGTTGACTGAATGAAATCTTCAAAGATGAACTGTACGAACAACTAAACCGTACTTTCAAGATTGGTTGAAGATTGGAATAGACTATGGACTATTAGATGTTTCATCTAAAGAAGATGGAGAAGGATGTTGATGGGAGATTCGAGGAGATACAGATCGAAGACTATTCTATGGATACTAATAATTAGAATACTAACACTACTAATATTAATAACTAACATTTACTAACATATACAAACATATACTAAAATTAATACACTGGTATCATTATTAATTAAAGCTAATAACTACCAATTATTGATTAATAATTAATTATAGCCGATTAACCTAGAGTTAAGTAAATAGTAAATATAAATACACAAAATGTAAACTTTGACTTTATTTATCCCCCCTGGTACTTTTTATTTATTTTTTTATTTTTTCTATGTTTTTTTTTAATACATTCTTATTATTATAGCTTTTAATAAGTATTAAGTATATATATTAGTATATACTTGACTGATGAACTTTGTACACATCACAGTTTAATACTCCTAGTTTAAATATTTTTATGGAGTAATAATCTTAGTGAATCATGGAGATGGATACGTATGTAACATTGACTACGGAAGTCTATAGATTGCTAGCCATGGTAGTATGGCTAACACTAACTACACCAATATTAGATGTAGTTTTTTCTTTCTTTGTGCACCTTACTAATCTCTTAATCTATCCTTTTTTAAATAGTATTTCTTGTTATTATTATTTTACATTTGAGTGGAATAATAAATTAATGCAAAGGAGATATATATGTGAGAGATACTCAAGGGTCTTGAAATTCATCTATTCGGAGTTCAGGTGTAAAGTCAAGTATGTCGAACTGAACCATTCGCTCTATTATATATTCCTTTAGATAAAAGATGCAAGACTTACATACGAATATAGGGAATGGAAGAATAACGTTTTGTAGCTGGAATGTTAAAGGTATTAACGAACCAATTAAGAGAGGTAAAGTATTAGCACATTTAAGAGCACTTAAAGTAGATGTGGCATTCATCCAAGAGACACATTTAAAAAAAGAGGCAGAACATAGATTAAAGGCTAAATGGAATGACAAAGTCTATCATTCTTCTTTCACACACAAATCTAGAGGTGTAGCAATATTAATTCATAAAGGCACTGCATTTAAACATACTTCAACAATAACTGATAGTGACGGTAGATATATTATTGTAATAGGAGAATTATATACACAAAAAATGATTTTTGTCAATGTATATGGCCCAAATTTTGATAGCCCGCTGTTTTAAAAAAAAAATATTTAATACCATCCTGGAATTATGGCTGTGTGGAATGAGCTTCCAGCAGAAGTGGTGGAGGCAGGATCAATTTTAACATTTAAGAGTAAAGTGGATAGGTATATGGACGTGAAGGGAATGGAGGGGTATGGTCTGAGTGCAGGTAGATGGGACTAGGGGAAAACAAATGGTCGGCACGGACTGGAAGGGCCGAGAGGGCCTGTTTCCGTGCTGTAATTGTTATATGGTGTTATAATTATCACAACACAATCTAATATTTGGAGGAGATTTAAATTGTACACTAGATCCTTATTTGGACAGATCATCAAAACAACGGAAACTTAAATCCCATTCCAGTGAGTTAGTAAATGCATATATATATATACTAGTAATATTAAAGATGTTTGGAGAATGCAAAACCCAACAGGACGAGAATACTCATTTTAATCACCTGTGCACAAAACCTATTCGAGGATAGATTATTTTTTGATAGATTTAAAACTTATCCCACTTACATATAACTCAAAATATCACAATATTATAATTTCAGATCATGCACCTTTAACTTTTATGATTAAAATAATGGTAAAACGGAAAAACAAGGACAATGGAGATTTAACCCACAAATTTTAAAAGACGAAATAACTCAAGAATACATCACAAAACAGATCAAGATTTTCTTTGAAATAAATGATACGCCAGAAATATCTTCATCCCTATTATGGGAAACTTTTAAAGCGTATGTTCGGGGAATTATGATATCCTCTCAAGCATTTTATAATAAAGAGAATCGGAGGGTACAACAGGCATTGGAAAGGGAGATCAGACAATTAGACACAGAGAACGCTGTTAATCCAACCATGATAAAACATAATAAAATCTTTGCATTGAAATATAAATTAAATAAAATACAGTCAGACCAAGTTGTAAAACTATACCAATATACTAAACAAATACAATTTGAATTTGGAGATACACCACATAAATTATTGGCTCGTCAATTACGAATATTTTCTCAATTGGAGGGAGAAAAATTAATCTATAGGATTAAGTCAGATAAAGGGGAATTACTGGTATAAACTAAAAATATAAACGAGAGATTTGTGCAATATTATAAACATTTATATTCATCCAAAATGATAGAAAATCGGATGGGAGTAGAAATATTCTTAAAAAATTGTAATCTAAAAGGACTGGATTTAGAAGATAGAGAATTATTAAACGTTGAAATAACTACTAAAGAAATCGAAGAAGCTATTAGATCATTAAAAAATGGTAAAACTCCAGGACCAGATGGTATTGGATCAGAATTTTATAAAACATTTTATGATATGATAGCTCCACATTTGAAGACACTATATGAACACATTTATGCACAACAGAAATTACCAGAAACATTAAATGAATCTATTATAACACTCATACCTAAATCAGATAAAAATCTGGATGACCCAGGGTCACATAGAGCTATATCTCTTTTAAATACTGATCAAAAAAATATTAACCAAAATACTAGCACAAAGACTAAATACAGTGATTAATAAACTAATTCATTCAGATCAAACAGGATTTATACCAAAACGATACTCCTCAAACAATCTGAGAAGATTATTCAATATTATATACTCGAAAAGAAACATTAATAAGGATTTATCAATTATTTCGTTGGACGCAGAGAAAGCTTTTGATCAGATTGAATGGTCTTATTTATTTTTGGTTATGGAAACTTTTCAGTTGGGGGAGAAGTTTATAACATGGGTTGTTACTATATACCAAGCAAACAGCTAGAATATTAATAAACCAAATGTTAACAACAAAATTTAACTTATTCCGAGGCTGCAGACAAGGTTGTCCTTTATCTCCACTACTGTTTGCACTTGCAATAGAACCACTAGCAAAATCCGTGAGATTGCATCCTGAAATATACGAGTATGAAACTAAAGAAACTGAAAATAGAATCTCTTTATACGCAGATGATGTATTACTTTATATCACAAAGCCGGAAATTAGTATTCCTAACTTATTAGATTTAATAACTCAATTTGGATTGTTTTCAGGATATAGAATTAATTGGAATAAAAGTTCTTATGCCAATAATGGGAAATAACTCACATATGTTACAGCAATATCTTTTTAAGATAGCACATGAAAAAAATAAATATCTTGGAATTTATGTAACAAAAAGATATGATTCTTTATTTAAATCCAATTTCCCACCCTTATTGAATAAACTACTTAAGAATATCCTATATTGGAAAACATTACCTATTTCAATGCTAGGTAAAATTAATGCAATAAAAATGATTTTTCTTCCGCAATTATTATACTTGTTTCAACTGATCCCGATATATCTTCCTAAAAGTTTTTTTAAGAAAGTGGACTCTATAGTTACCAAATTTATTTGGGATTGTAAGAACCATAGAATAATTAAAAAACATCTATGTAAATCAAAAATGAATGGAGGTTTTGCATTGCCTGATTTTATGTTTTATTACTGGGCAGTTAATATAAAAAATATGAATTTTTGGTTGGAAGAAGTAGGTAAACAACCAAACTGGTTAAAAATGGAAAAGGAAGACTGTTCACCTTTCGAAATTAGCTCAATTTATTTGCTAACACTAAAATGCATAAGAAAATTTATAGATGAAACCCAATAATAGAAACGGGTATACATATTTGGAAACAATTAAAAAAACATTAAAATTACAGAATATACCACTGGCTCTTCCAATTGTAAACAACATTACTTTTAAACCTTCATTGATGGATAAAGGTTTTTTTTAAATGGAAGAACTATGGAATAAATAAGGTGGGTGATCTCTACAGGGAAAGTTTATTTCTTTCATTTCAGGAATTACAACAAAATTACGGATTACACTCAAAAGAGTATTTTAGATATCTACAAATTAGAGATTATGTTAAATCAAATACAATAGATTTTAGGAATAGAAAGACAGAAATTTTAGATGAATGTCTAAATAAACATCCGAATACAGAAAAATTAATATCATATATATTTATAATATCTTACTGGAAAATGATTTACCAAATATGGAAAAATATAGCCAAGCATGGGAAAAAGAATTAGGTCAAACAATCAACATATACACCACTGCTCATTAATGCCAGACACTCCAATTTAAAGTTTTTACATAGCCACTAAAACGGTACAAAATTACTAATTTTTGACAGAATTTTTAAATAATCATGTAGTTAATGCAAATTTTAACACTAAGATTTTGGAAAGGTCCCATAGGATTAACAGTAATGTCGCACTTCACCTGGAAAGATTAAGACTTGTCCTAATGGACAGGCAAGATCAATTCCTCCATTTATTGAATACCAGTTCGAGGCCCTGACTGAAGCCTGAATGAAGGAATAGATGCAATAGATCAATATCGTAGAATATCCTTTTTATTATTTCACTTTACATCCTACTGTTATAAAATAATAAAAAATAAAGAAGTTTAAATAAGAATGACCATAAATTTTAAAAATATAATGAATGTATGTGACGAATAATATGTTTCCTTTTTTCTGGCCATTGGGCTCATCAAGGTGCTAGTGACCAGCAGAACAGACAGTACACCTACAAGCAGTTTGCTGAAACCGGTCCGGTCAAGGACCAAGCCGGCCATTCAATGTGCGCAGCTCCAGCAGGAGTCCAGTATGGGCAAACATGACTTTTCCCTCCATAACCAGGGGACAAAGAACTCCACCGGTAACCATGGAGATAGGAGGGTCTGGTTCTTGTCGAAACATATTGAGTGAAAATTACCTACCAGTTGGGGGAAGGTTACACTGGTTTCTGAAAGAATGGTATGAAATAACATCAAACTTGTTTTTACTGCAGAATATACGAGGGTTTCAAATTGAATTTATTCCCAATTTGTGTCCAACCACCCAAGCACAAGACAGAATGCGCACTCATTTTTCTCACAAAAAGAGAATTTGGAGATTTTTTTTTTTTTTTTTAATTTTTTTATTGGAAGTACATAATAAAAAACATTTTGTTGTGGTGGTCATACATTATTAATATTGTTAATATTATCAATTATTTATTAGTTGTACTTCTATATATTTTTTTATTTTTTATATAGATAGAAAATAATAAAGAAAGAGAGAGAGAAAAAAACCAAAAAAAAACCCCCCAAAAAAACCAGAAGGTATAATAAAAGAGAATGGATTAATTAACTAATTATACATCATTGGAGATATGTCCGTGAATTATAAAATGTAACTCTTCATCTAATCCTTAATTCGGTTTTCAGTCACGTTCTCGTGCCGAACCAGTTTGCCCCTTCAAATAGTCAATAAATGGAGACCATGTTCTGATACAAAGTTCTTGTTTGTCCATATGATAAATCTTATTCTTTCCAAATGTAGGGTCTCCGACATTTCCATAATCCACATTTTGATTGTGGGTGTTATAGGACCTTTCCAAAATTCTAATGATAATTTTTTCCCGATTATTATACTGTAGTCGATAAAGTTTCATAGAATCATAGAAAATAGGTGCAGGAGTAGGCCATTCGGCCCTTCGAGCCTGCACCGCCATTCAATATGATCATGGCTGATCATCCAACTCAGTATCCTGTACCTGCCTTCTCTCCATACCCCCTGATCCCTTTAGCCACAAGGGCCACATCTAACTCCCTCTCAAATATAGCCAATGAACTGGCCTCAACTGCCTTTTGTGGCAGAGAATTCCACAGACACACCACTCTCTGTGTGAAAAAAGATCTTCTCATCTCGGTGCTAAAAGACTTCCCCCTTATCCTTAAACTGTGACTCCTTGTTCTGGAGTTCCAAAACATCGGGAACAATCTTCCTGCATCTAGCCTGTCCAACCCCTTAAGAATTTTGTAAGCCTCTATCAGATCCCCCCTCATAAAATTAATACTAAGGTTTTGGAAAGGTCCCATATCCCCTACAATTAAAATGTGGATTACAGAAATGTCAGAGACACTTCACCTGGAACGATTAAGACTTGTCCTGATGAACAGGTTGGATCAATTCAGAGGAATATGGTCTCCATTTATTGAATATTTAAAGGGTTAAGATGGTCCGTTTCGAGGCCCTGACTGAAGCCTGAATGAAGGAATAGATGAAGAATTATATACAATAGATCACGAATATATCTCCAATGAAGAATATCTTGCTTAATATTCCACTCATTTTATTGATTTTTTATTTCTTTCTTATTTCTTTTTCTTTTTATTATTTCACTTTACTTCCTACTGTTATAAAATAATAAAAAATATAGAAGTATAAATAAGAATGACCATAAATTTTAAAAATATTAAGAATGTATGTGACGAATAATATGTTTCCTTTTTTTCCGATTTTATATTATTTCTTCTTAATATATATTTACTTCTAATAAAAATATTTTACAAAAAAAAGCCGTTGGGCTCATCAAGGTGCTAGTGACCAGCAGAACCCTTCGGAGACAGTACACCTACAAGCAGTTTGCTGAAACCGGGTCCGGTCAAGGACCAAGCCGGCCATTCAATGTGCGCAGCTGGCGCACTCCAGCAGGAGTATGGGCAAACATGACTTTTCCCTCCATAACCAGGGGACAAAGAACTCCACCGGTAACCATGGAGATAGGAGGGTCTGGTTCTTGTCGAAACATATTGAGTGAAAATTACCTACCAGTTGGGGGAAGGTTACACTGGTTTCTGAAAGAATGGTATGAAATAACATCAAACTTGTTTATACTGCAGAATATACGAGGGTTTCAAATTGAATTTATTCCCAATTTGTGTCCACCCACCCAGCACAAGGCAGAATGCGCACTCATTTTCTCACAAAAAGAGAATTTGGAGATTTTTTTTTTAATTTTTTTTTATTGGAAGTACATAATAAAAAACATTTTGTTGTGGTGGTCATACATTATTAATATTGTTAATATTATCAATTATTTATTAGTTGTACTTCTATATATTTTTTTATTTTTTATATAGATAGAAAATAATAAAGAAAGAGAGAGAGAAAAAAAACAAAAAAAAACCCCCAAAAAACCAGAAGGTATAATAAAAGAGAATGGATTAATTAACTAATTATACATCATTGGAGATATGTCCGTGAATTATAAAATGTAACTCTTCATCTAATCCTTAATTCGGTTTTCAGTCACGTTCTCGTGCCGAACCAGTTTGCCCCTTCAAATAGTCAATAAATGGAGACCATGTTCTGATAAAAAGTTCTTGTTTGTCCATATGATAAATCTTATTCTTTCCAAATGTAGGGTCTCCGACATTTCCATAATCCACATTTTGATTGTGGGTGTTATAGGACCTTTCCAAAATTCTAATGATAATTTTTTCCCGATTATTATACTGTAGTCGATAAAGTTTCATAGAATCATAGAAAATAGGTGCAGGAGTAGGCCATTCGGCCCTTCGAGCCTGCACCGCCATTCAATATGATCATGGCTGATCATCCAACTCAGTATCCTGTACCTGCCTTCTCTCCATACCCCCTGATCCCTTTAGCCACAAGGGCCACATCTAACTCCCTCTCAAATATAGCCAATGAACTGGCCTCAACTGCCTTTTGTGGCAGAGAATTCCACAGACACACCACTCTCTAACCCTAACCCTAATAAAAGATCCCCCCTCAATCTCCTAAATTCCAGCGAGTACAAGCAGAGTCTATCCAGTCTTTCTTCATATGGAAGTCCTGCCGTCCCAGGAGTCAGTCTGGTGAACGTTCTCTGTACTCCTTCTATGGCAAGAATGTCTTTCCTCAGATTGGGAGACCAAAACTGTATGCAATACTCCAGGTGTGGCCTCACCAAGACCCTGTACAACTGCTGTAGAACCTCCCTGCTCTTGTACTCAAATCTTTTCGCAATAAATGCCAACATAACATTCGCTTTCTTCACAGTCTGCTGCACCTGCATGCCTACTTTCAATGACTGGTGTACCATGACACCCAGGTATCGTTGCATCTCCCCTTTTCCTAATCAGCCACCATTCAGATAATAATCTACCCTCCTGTTTTTGCCGCCAAAGTGGACAACCTCACATTTATCCACATTATACTGCATCTGCCATGCATTTGCCCACTCACCCAACCTATCCAAGTCACCTTGCAGCCTCCTAGCATCCTCCTCACAGCTAACACAGCCTCCCAGCTTCGTGTCCTCCGCAAATTTGGAGATGTTGCATTCAATTCCCTCTTCCAAATCATTAATATATATTGTAAATAGCTGGGGTCCCAGCACTGAGCCTTGCGGTACCCCACCAGTCGCCGCCTGCCATTCTGAAAATTACCTGTTTACTCCTACACTTTGCTTCCTGTCTGCCAGCCAGTTCTCCATCCACATCAATACTGAACCCCCAATACCGTGTGCTTTAAGTTTGTATGCTAATCTCTTATGTGGGACCTTGTCGAAAGCCTTCTGAAAGTCCAGATATAACACATCCACAGGTTCCCCCTTATCCACTCTATTATTTACATCCTCAAAAAATTCTATAAGATTCGTCAGACATGATTTACCTTTCATACATCCATGCTCTCTTTGTCTAATGATTTCTCTGCTTTCCAACTGCTATCCCATCTTTAATAACTGATTCTAGCATTTTCCACACTACCGATGTTAGACTAAATGGTCTGTAATTCCCCGTTTTCTCTCTCCCTCACTATTTAAAAAGTGGGGTTACAGTAGCTACCCATAATCCTCAGGAACTACTCCAGAATCTAAAGAGTTTTGAAAAATTATCACTAATGCATCCACTATTTTTGGGGCTACTTCCTTAAGTACTCTGGAATGCAGCCTATCTGGCGCTGGGGATTTATCGTCCTTTAATCCATTCAATTCACCTAACACCACTTCCCGGCTAACCTGGATTTCACTCAGTTCCTCCATCTCATTTGACCCCCGGTCCCCTGCTGCTTCCAGCAGATTATTTATGTCTTCCTTTGTGAAGACAGAACCAAAGTAGTTATTCAATTGGTCTGCCATGTTCTTGTTCCCCATGATCAATTCACCAGTTTCTGATTACAAGGGACCTATATTTGTTTTAACTAACCTTTTTCTCTTCACATATCCATAAAAACTTTTGCAGTACCATTTTTATGTTACGTGCCAGTTTTCTTTCATAATCTATTTTCCCTTTCTAATTAAGCACATTGTCCTCCTCTGCTGGTCTCTGAATTTCTCCCAGTCCTCTGGTAGGCTGTTTTTTCTAGCTAATTTGTCGCTTCATCTTTAGTTTTGGTACTCTCCTTGATTTCCCTTGTTATCCACAGATGCACTACCTTCCCTGAGTTATTATTTTGCCAAACTGGATGAACAATTGTTGTAGTTCATCCATGCAGTCTTTAAATGCCTTCCATTGCATACCGCCAACCCTTTAAGAATCACTTGCCAGTCTATCTTAGCAAATTCACGTCTCATACCCTCAAAGTTACCTTTCTTTAAGTTCAGAACCCTTGTTTCTGAATTAACAATGTCACTCTCCATCCTAATGAAGAACTCAACCACATTATGCTCACTGTTGCCCAAGGGGCCACGCACAACAAGACTGCTAACTAACCCATTACTGTACCCAGTCTAGAATAGCCTGCTCTCTCGTTGGTTCCTCTACATGTTGGTTTAGAAAACTATCTTGCATATATTCCAAGAAATCCTCTTCCTCTGCACCCCTGCCAATTTGATTCACCCAATCTATATGTAGATTGAAGTCACCCATTATAACTGTTTAACCCTTGTAGCACGCATTTCTAATTTCATGTTTGATGCCATCCCCAACTCCACTACTACTGTTAGGTGGCCTGTACACAACTCCCACTAGTGGTTTCTGCCCCTTAGTGTTTCGCAGCTCTACCCATATCGATTCCACATCCTCCAAGCTAATGTCCTTCCTTTCTATTGCGTTAATCTCCTCTGTAACCAGCAATGCTACTCCACCTCCTTTTCCTTTCTGTCTATCCCTCCTGAATATTGAATATCCCTGGATGTTCAGCTCCCAGCCTTGGTCACCCTGGAGCCATGTCTCCGTGATCCCAACTATATCATATTCATTAATAACTATCTGCACATTCAACTCGTCCACCTTATTATGAATGCTCCTTGCATTGAGACACAAAGCCTTCAGGCTTGTTTTTACAACACTCTTACCCTTATACAATTATGTTGATAAGTGGCCCTTTTTGATTTTTGCCCTGGATTCTTCTGCCTGCCACTTTTACTTTTCACCTTGCTACCTATTGCTTCTACCCTCATTTTACATCCCTCTGTCTCTCTGCTCATGCTCCCATCCCCCTACCACATTAGTTTAAATCCTCCCTGACAGCACTAGCAAACACTCCCCCAAAGACATTGTTTCCCTTCAAGACCAGGTGCAGACCGCCCTGTTTGTACTGGTCCCACCTCCCCCAGAACTGGGTCCAATACCCGAGAAATTTGAATCCCTCCCCCTTGCACCATTTTTCAAGCCGCGTATTCATCTGCAATATCCTCCTATTTCTACTCTGACTAGCACGTGGCACCGGTAGGAGTCCAGAGATTATTACTTTTGAGGTCCTACTTTTAAGTTTATCTCCTAGCTCCCTAAATTCCCCATGTAGGACCTCATCCCGTTTTTTACCTATATCGTTGGTGCCATTGTGCACCACAACAGCTGGCTGTTCACCCTCCCCCTCCAGAATGTCCTGCAGCCGTTCAGTGAAATCCCTGACCCTTGCACCAGGGAGGCAACATACCATCCTGGAGTCTCGTTTGCGGCCGCAGAAATGCCTATCTATTCCCCTTACTATTGAATCCCCTATTACAATAGCCATTCCACTCTTCTTTCTCCCCTCCTGTGCCGCAGAACCACCAATGGTGCCATGAACTTGGCTGCTGCTGCCTTCCCCTGATGAGCCATCTCCCCCAACAGTATCCAAAATGGGATATCTGTTTAGGAGGGAGATGACCGCAGGGGACTCCTGCACCACCTGCCTACTGCCACGCTGGCTTATGGACACCCATTCCCTTTCTGGCCGCTTAACCTGCGGTGTGACCAACTCGCTGTACATGCTATTCCTTCTAAGCATCATGGATGCTCCATATGAATCCAACCGCAGCTCCAATCGTTCAATGCGGTCTGCCAGGAGCTGCAGCTGGACACACTTCCTGCAAATGTAGTCACCAGGGACACCGACAATATCCCTGATCTCCCACATGTTGCAGGATGAGCAAACCATGGGGCCGATCTCAAATGACATGGCTTGCCCCAAATTAAATCAACTCACACTATAAAAATCTTAATCCTTTAAACTAACCTTTACTAAAAAGCACTGTACCCTTTAGCTCACTGAACCCTTTAGCTCACTGTACCTTTAACTCACTTTACCTTTAACTCACTGAACCCTTTAGCTCACTTTACCTTTAACTCACTTTATCTTTAATGCAAATCAGGGGCTGCACCCAATCAACTGCTTCCACCAATCAGCTGCTTCCACAGAACAGTTGTGTGGATTGTTACAGGTTGGGTCCTCCTCTTGCTCCAACGGCTCCTGGGCCTCTGTTAAAACAAAGCCCCGCGCTCAATTTTTCAACTCACCGCCCGGAGACTCCTCCTCTTGCTCCAACGGCTCCTGGGCCTCTGTTAAAACAAAGCCCCGCGCTCGATTTTTCAACTCACCGCCCGGACACTCCTCCTCTTGCTCCAACGGCTCCTGGGCCTCTGTTAAAACAAAGCCCCACGCTCGATTTTTCAACTCACCGCCCGGACACTCCTCCTCTTGCTCCAACGTCTCCTGGGCCTCTTTGGTTTCTTTGTTTCTTTGGCTTGTTGTAAATATTTGATTTTGTTCTAATATTCCTAATATTATTCATTTTGAGTCGTGGTCCATTTGGATGTTGACAACTTCTGAAATATCTTAAAAATTTCCATCCAGAAACTATTAATTTTTATACAATTTACAAATGCTTGCATTAGGTAAGCATTTGTAACCTCTAAGTGCTGACATTTTTCACAGATAGGAGATATACTTGGGACAATTCTATTTAATTTCGTTTTTGAATAATGTAATCTATGTAATACTTTAAATTGTATTAAGGAATGTGTAGCATTTAACGAACAGTGATGTATATGTTGTCAGCTTTCGTCCCAAATATCTTGCATTATTGGTTGGCCTAGTTCATTTTCCCATGATTGCCTATATATTTCCATCGTGGGTACATCACTGTCTAATAGGGTATTATAGATATAAGATATTAATTTTTCTGTGTTAGGGTGTTCGTTCAAACATCATCAAAAATTTCTGTATTTCTATTTCTATAGTCCTGTGTATTTGATTTAGCATAATCTCTGTTGTAGATATCTGAAATAGTCATTTGAGTGAATTCCATAAATTTGTTGTAACTCCTGGAATGAGAGGAATGTGCCTTTCCTATAGAGATGACCCATCTTTTTAATTCCGTGATTTTTCATTGTAGAAAACCTTTATCCATCATTGAGGGTTTAAAATGCAGGGTTGTTTACAATGGGAAGGAGTAGTGATAGATTATCCAATTTTAAAGCATTTTTTAATTAAGAGCAGGAAAACAACGCCATACACCTCTGCACATCGATGGAGCTGATGTGGAAAGGGTCAGCAGTGTGAAGTTCTAGGACTCCACTGTCAGATGACCTGACGTCCACGACCAACACCACAGCACTGCTCAAGAGAGCCCAGCAGCGACGACACCCTCTCCGAGGACTACGGAAAGCAGGTCTCCCCATTGCACACCTACGAACTTTTTATAGGGGGACAATCGAGAGCACATTAATCTACGGCATCACTTCCTGGTTCGGGAGCTGCAAGGAGTATGAACGGCACCAACTGGACAGGATTGTGAAGACGCCAGCCGGATTAATGGTGCTCCACTCCCTTTCTGCTGGACATATACAAGAAGAGATGTATCAGCAGAGCCATCTCCATCATCAAATACCCCCACCCCCATGGCATCACATATTCTCCATCCTGCCATCTGGAAGAGGTACAGGAGCATCAGCTGCAAAACCAGCAGGATGCTCCTCAGCTTCTTCCAGCAGGCTATAAGACTGATAAAAGGACTTTGCCATGCCAAAGTATCGCGCACCAACCACCAACCTGGACACACTGAAGCAGAGCCGATTGGAACTCATGATATATGTATTTTTATTTTTATTTCTATTTATTCTTTACCGCACACTGAATGGACACTGGTTGAGCAACGTTTTTTTGTTTCCTCTGGGTATGTAAGTACTCAGGAAAAATGATAATAAAGATAAACAATAAAATTGTTTCCAAATGCATATTCCACTGTATATTATGAGGTTTTTCACTATAGGATTTTTTGCTTAACTTAGTAATAGCAAACAAAATCGAGCCAATTTGAAAGGGTAAAACAGTCTTCTTTTTCCATTTTTAACCAATCTGGTTGCTGGTCCAATTCTTCCATAAGTTCATATTTGAATGTTAACTGCCCAGAAATAGAGCATAAAATTCGGTAGGGCTAAACCTCCATTCATTTTTTATTTACATGAATGCTTTTTTATTTAGTCTATGATTTTTATAATCCCAGATAAAATTAGTGACTATAGTCAACCTTTTCAAAAAAGTTTTTTGGAAGATATATCGGGATTGATTGAAAAAGGTACAGTAATTGCAGAAGAAAAATATTTTTATTGCATTAATTCTACCAAACATTGAGATAGGTAGTGTTTTCCAATATTCAAATGTAATTTGTTCAATAAATGTGGAACGTTTAGTTTAAATAAAGAAAGTATATGTCTTTGTTACAAAAATTCCACTCTTCTTTAATTTTTCATTAACTATTTTGAAAGGAAATTGTTGTAATATTTGTAGATTGCTTTCCATTATTGGCATGATTTCACTTTTATTCCAGTTAATTCCGTATCCCGAGAACGAGCCAAATTGAGTTATTAAATTTAATAGGTTTGGGATACTAAATTCAGGTTTTGTAATGTAGATTAATACATCATCTGCATATAAAGAAATTTTATTCTAAGTGTCTTTAGTATTATACCCGTATATTTCAGGATGCGACCTAACACTTTCTGCTAGTGGCTCTATTGCGAGTGTGAATAATAACGGAGATAATGGGCATCCTTGTCTACAGCCTCTAAATAAATTAAATTTAGCTCATAACATTTGGTTTGTTTATATTCTAGCTGTTGGATTAGTATATAAAAGTTTTACCCATGTACTAAACTTCTCGCCCAACTGAAAACTTTCCATGACCGAGAGTAAATAGGGCCATACCACCTGGTCAAATGTTTTCTCAGCATCTAATGAAATAATTGCTAGATCTTCATTAGTACTTCTCTGTGAGTATATAATATTGAATAATCATTAGGTTATAGGAAGAATAGCGTTTTGGTATAAATCCTCTTCGGTCAGGGTATTAATTTATTAATCACTGTGCTTAATCTTTGTGCTAGGATTTTAGTAAATATGTTTTTGATCAGTGTTTAAGAGAGCTACAGCTCTATATGAACCTGGATCTTCCAGGTCCTTGTCTACTTTTGGTATAAGTGTTATTATAGATTCATTTAGCATTTCTGTTAGTTTCTGTTGAATATAGATGTGTTCGTACAGTGTGTTTAAACGTGGAGAGATCAGATCATAATTTTTTTTAATAGAATTCAGAGATTATACCATCAGGACCCGGGGCCTTGCCATTATTTAGAGATCTGATAGACTCTTCAATTTCTTTTACTGTTATTTCAGCATCTAATAATTCTCTATCTTTCAAATCTAACCCTTTAAGGTTACATTTTTGTCAGAATGCTTCCATTCCTGTCAAGTGATCTATCGTTTTATCTGAGTTGAGGTTTTGATAATATTGCAGAAATCTCTCAATAGTATCCTTAGATTGTACTAGTGGTTCTCCCGTTTCTGATCTCATTTTGTGAATTGTTTTTTTCCCGTCCAGTTTCCGAAGTTGGCGAGCTAATACTTTTTGTGGTTTGTCGCTGAATTCGAAATGTAATTTTATAATGTATTGATAGGATTTTATAACTTGGTCTGAATATATTTTATTTAATTTATATTTCAATGCTGCTATTTTATTGTGTTTTATCATAGTTGGTGCAGCCACATTTTCTATGTCTAATTGTCTTATTTCCCTTTCCAATGCCTGTTGTTTAACCCGATTCTCTTTATTGTGAAATGCTTGGGAGGAGATCATTGCTCCTCGAGCAAATGCTTTAAATGTTTCCCAGAGTAGGGAGGCAGACGTTCCAGGGTGATCATTGGTCTCAAAGAACATATTAATCTGTTTAGTAAGATATTCCTGACATACTTTTTCCTTTAAGATTTGTGGGTTAAGTCTCCATTGTGACTGTTTCTCCATCCTTCCATTTAGTTTAATCATAAATGTTAAGGGTGCATGGTCCGAGATTATAATGTTGTGATATTTCGAGTTGTAAGTAAATGGGATAAGCTTGGAATCCACTAGAAAATAATCTATTCTTGAATATGTTTTATGTACCGATGAGTAAAATGAATATTCTCGTCCGGTTGGGTTTTCAATTCTCCAGACATCCTTAATATTACTAATATCTATATATGCATTTAATAAGTCACTTGACTGCGATTTTAGTTTCCTTGTCTTGATAATGTGTCTAAATAGGGATGTAGTGTACAATTTAGGTATCCTCCAATTATTAAATTGTGTTGTATAAGTTCCGGAATTGTATCAAATATTTTCTTAAAAAACAAGGGACTATCAAAATTTGGTCCATAAACATTAATAAGAGTCACTTTTTTTGCATATAATTCACCTATTAATACAATATATCTACCATCGTTGTCCGTTATAGTTGATATGTGTTTAAAAGGTATCCCTTTACGGATTAGTATTGCACCACCTCTGGATTCATGCGAAAATGAAGAATAAAACGTTTTATCAATCCATTTAGCTTTCAATCTATGCTCTACTTCCTTTTTAAGATGAGTTTCCTGAAGGAATATCATATCTGCTTTGAGTGCTTTTAAATGTGCCAATACTTTACCTCTCCTGATTGGTTCGTTAATATCCTTAAAGTTCCAACTACAAAATGTGATTCCTTCACCCCCTATCTTCATATTCAAATATTGCATCTTTTATTTAGGGTGGTCTATAAAAGAGCGGATGGTTCAGCTCAACAAACCAACATTTCACCCGAACATCAGATAGATGAATTTTGAATCTCTTTGGTCTTTCTCCCGTACATATCTCCATTGATAAAATTTATAATTACATTCAAACTTAAAATTATAATAAAGTATTATATAGAAAGAACGATAGAGTAGGCGGTTAGTAAAGTGCAAAAAGAAAGAAAAAAAACACATACATAATTAGTGCAGTTAGTGATAGCCATACTAACATGGCTAGCCATCTAGACTTCCGTAGAAAAAAAAAAAAAAAATTAACTAGCTCCATGCTCTCTTTAAGATGAAATTTTAATAACAATATTTTACCGGGGAGGTGGAAAACATTAAGTTCCAAGTATTCAAAATCCATTAGTAAAAAGTACAAAAAAAAGGCGACTTACGGTGGCATCATGTTACTGTAACAAACGCAGCACCTAGGTCCGATCCTGAAAATTTGCGATTCTTCGCGTTAAAATCGGGTCTACTGGTCGGGACCGATTAAAAAAAACTTACCGGAGCTCCCGGACGTCGCGCTGCTGACGTCATCAGTAAGCACTGTGAATTTAATGGAGGCTTAAAGCATTTTAAATGAAAACTGTTCAGAGTCCTCAAAGAACAGTCACAAGGCACCTCCTGAAAAGCCAGACGAATCCTGAAGAGCTCACCTCTGGAATGGTCCCTGAAGTGGTCTCTGAAATGGCTACAAGATCCTATTCTCATTTGGCTAAAGACAAAGACAAATAATTTGAGGAATTAAAGAAATTGGTAAGAGAAATGAAAGATGAAATGGTGGATGGAAATAAGATGGAAAAGATGATGGGAACAATGACGGAGAATATGAATGCTGGAAATCAGAAAGTTAATGATTCAATTGGCATCATAAATAAACAAATTGATGGTGTGAAAGAGGAATTATCGGAAAGAATTGATAAGGTGGAAGATGATACCACGAAGAAGTTCAAGGCTGTGCTTGAAACTGTCGCTTCATATCTGACTACAAGGAAATAAATGGAGACAGATATGGTACGAATGGCTCAAGAGATGAATAGTATGAGGTCAGATCAAGACCTCACCACAATACAGATGGCGATTCAGCTGGCGAAAGTTTCGGAAAAAATGCCTTGATTTGGAAGCTCGTTCGAGACGCCAAAATCTAAGAATAGTTGGAGTGACAGAGGGAGCCTAGGGAAATTACCCTCGTGAGTTCGCTGTGGACTTAATTAAAGAAGTTCTTAATCTCCCTAATGAACCAAAAATTGTAATGGCACATCAAATACCGAGATTTAAATCAAGATCACAAACAAGCCCACACCATACACGACAAATCATCGTGAACTTTCGGGACATTTCAGACCTTGAAGAGGTTATGAGGAAAATCAAATATGGAGTGCCTTTGATGTTCAGTAATGTCTCTATCAAATTATTCAGGGACTACGCTTATGAAATTGTGCAAAAACAAAACCAGTTTTCAAAGACCAAGCACATTCTCCAAGGAATTCAAAACGTTAGATATGGTGTTTTTTTTATCCAGCTATATAACCATATAACCATATAACAATTACAGCATGGAAACAGGTCCTCTCGGCCCTTCCAGTCCGTGCTGACCATTTGTTTTCCCCTAGTCCCATCTACCTGCACTCAGACCATACCCCTCCATTCCCTTCACGTCCATATACCTATCCACTTTACTTTTAAATGTTAAAATCGATCCTGCCCCCACCACTTCTGCTGGAAGCTCATTCCACATAGCCACCACCCTCTGAGTAAAGAAGTTCCCCCTCACGTTACCCCTAAACTTCCGTCCCTTAATTCGCATGTCATGCCCTCTTGTTTGAATCTTCCCTACCCTTAATGGGAAAAGCTTATCCACGTCAACTCTGTCTATCCCTTTCATCATTTTAAAGACCTCAATCAAGTCCCCCCCTTAACCTTCTGCGCTCCAAAGAATAAAGACCTAACTTGTTCAACCTTTCTCTGTAACATAGTTGCTGGATCCCAGGCAACATTCTAGTAAATCTCCTCTGTACTCTCTCTATTTTGTTGACATCCTTTCTATAATTAGGCAACCAAAATTGTACACCATACTCCAGAATTGGTGTCACCAATGCCTTGTACAATTTTAACATTACTTCCCTGATCCTATTTTCAATGCTCTGATTTATAAAGGCCAGCACACCAAAGGCTTTCTTTACCACCCCATCTACATGCGATTCCACCTTCAGGGAACCATGCACAGTTATTCCTAGATCTCTCTGTTCCACAACATTCCTCAATTCCCTACCATTTACCATGTACGTCCTATTTTGATTTGTCCTGCCATGATGTGGATTACCTACAATGGAAAGGAAAAATCGTTCATAAACCCGGAGGCTGCATACTAATATGCTCAAACCATCGTGGAAGAGAACAAGTAGTTGGAAGGTATGGACGGTATGGACAAATCTTTCTTTTTATTATTCCACTGTCGTCGGCTGAACATAAGTGGAGAATCATTACTTTTTTAAAAGACTAACATGGAGAAACTTTCCATGTGCACCTGTCTAGACTCATTATCGGTGGAATTTTAATTGAAGGACATTTGGTATTCCAAGCGAAGCAAAGAAAGATAAACACGGGAACGATGAACTGAAGAGCAGAATGTGGAAAACACCAGAAGCAATTACTGTTGTTTAAGAAAGGAAAAGACTAACTCAAATTGTACAGAACTAACACTTCTAACAATATTAACATAGGAATAGTAATGGATGCTAATCAGAATTGCAGAATGGGGAAGAATTAAACCAAGTATCACAAAGAGGGAATATTCCTTTCATAGAGGGTGATAGTTGATAAGGAAATAACTAATAACAAATTAAAAAACTAACACATATAATTCAATAAGTTTCAGTCTTATCTATATTTGGGGGGAGAGGAGGAGAATCGGGCATCTGGCCCAGACCCAGGAGCCCGTTTTAGGTTAACCCCTTCAACCAAAAGTTGATTATTACCGAAGGTAAAACCATATGTTTAAACGCTTAGTAGATAAAAATGTTAGATATATATGAGAAGTCATATTGAAATGTATGCATATATTGTAAATGGGTGCTATACATTTGATATTGAACGGGTCCCGTTCCACTATGCTATGAGTCATTAAGGGAGCGGAGCTAATTGTTTCATATCGACAATGGAAGTTGATACAATGTTTCTCCCACCTACAGGTGGGTCACTTGTTACAATGTTGACAAGTTCAGATACTATATTTTCACTCTTTCAATTTTTTTAAATTATCACAATAGGTCACATGTGTGTGTTTTTTGTTTAAGGATAATCACAAAAGGAATCTACCAATTGAACTCTGTAGCGCAAATGTACCCCCAATATCTAAAGACCTGAAGTATGGATGCACCGTAAGATATAAGGGTATTAAAACCATGCAAAATGCAAGGCGATAAACAAAAGTAACTGGGAGGAATCTCATTCTGCAGTTGGAACATAAGGGGTGTTAATAAACCCATTAAAAGGGGTAAGATATTAGCTCAGCTGAAATTGTACAATACAGACATCATTTGTCTACAAGAAACTCATCTCAAATCCCAAGATCAGGCTAGATTGAGGGCGAATTGGATAGGTCAAATCTATCACGCTTCATATACTTCGAAATCCAGATGTACGACAATTATTATTCATAAAGGCATCCCATTTAAAGCAAAAAATACCATAACAGATAAGGAAGGGAGATATTTGATAGTTACCGGAGAGATCCACGCTACCCCAATCACCTTGGTAAATATATATGCGCCCAACTTTGATAATCCTCATTTTTTCAATAAAATCTTGAATACAATCGCAGAATCTAATTACCAAAATGTCATAATTGGAGGAGACTTTAATTGTGTTTTAGATCCGTACTTAGATAAATCTAGGCAAAAACAGAGAGGTAATACGAAATCTAAAACTAGTGAACTTTTAAACACATACATAAAAAATACCAATATAACAGATGTTTGGAGGATCGCAAGTCAAACCGGCAGGGAATACTCATTTTATTCAATGATACACAAAACATACTCATGTATAGATTATTTCCTGGTGGATACAAAATTAATCCCTTATACTTCGAACCCAAAATACCATATCAACACGATCTTAGATCACTCCCCGCTAAGTTTCTTTTTTAAAATTGGAAGTAATGTCTAAGAACAAATAGTTTTGGAGGTATAATCCTCAAATTTTAAAAGACCCGCAATCTAAAACAACAAATGGACCTCTTTTTCGAAATAAATGGCACTCCAGATATATTGCCCACATTATTAGAGGCGTTATAATTTCATCACAAGCTTTTCAAAATTAAAAAAACAAGAATGAACAAAAACAGTTAGAAGAACAAATTAGACAACTGTATATAGATAATGCTAAAGATCCAACTATGGATAAACACAATAAAATATTAATACTGAAATTTAAATTAAATAAACTATTATCAGCCAAAGTTAAAAGACTATTCCAAATTACAAGACAGGAACATTTTGAATTTGGGGATAAACCCCACAAACTTTTGGCAGGCCAGATAAAAAATGAGAAAAAGAACACATGATCCTAAAGATCAAATCAGATAGAGGGGAATTATTAACTTTACCGAATAATATTAATAAAAGATTTGTGCAATTTTATGAGAAATTGTACACATCCAAAACGACAACGGACACCAATAAAGTCACAGAGTTCTTGGATAATTGTAATAGTTGCAGGAACAAGAGGAATTGGGAAAACACATTTCAATTAAGAAAATAGAAGACACAATAATTTCATTGAAGATTGGAAAAACAATGGATTTAGTAACTAATTTTTTTAACGTTTTTACGACAAATTTATAGCACGTTTATAGAAAATGTATACATATGCCTTTCAAGAACAAATATTAATATATTACATTACATTACAACTATTAACAATATTACATTAATACTTAAGAAAGACAAAGATATAGAAGAACCGGGATCATATAGAGCTATTGCGTTATCAAATACAGATCAAAAAATATTAGCGAAAATATTAGCTAGAAGATTAAGTAAGTACGTTAGTAAATTAATAAATCCGGATCAAACAGGGTTTATCCCTAAGAGACAATCATCTAATAATCTGAGACATCTGCTCAACATATTGCACTCACACAAAACTGAAGAACAAGAATTATCAATTATTTTGTTGGATGCAGAAAAGGCATTTGATCAAGTGGCATGGGATTACATGCTTAAAGTATTGCAAAAATTCCAAATGGGAGAGAATTTCATCCTATGGATTAAATTATTATATAATAAGCCTACGACTAGAATATTAACTAATAACAATTTATCTACGAAATTCCAGTTATCAAGAGGTAATAGACAAGAATGCTCACTATCACCGCTGTTATTTGCTCTTATAATTGAACCCCTAGTGGAAAGAATTAGAACACATCCGAATATTCACTGCTATAATACAAAATATTCAAATAATAAAATATCTTTATATGCTGATGATGTACTATTGTACATCACAAAACCCCATACCACTATACCAAACATATTAAACGTAATTGAGGTTTTTGGATCATTCTCAGGATACAGAATAAACTGGAACAAAAGTGAAATTATGCCAATAAAACCGAAAGACTCAACACATCTCTTAAAATTCCCCTTTAAAATAGCTACAGGGACTTCCGGTGGCGCCATGGAGGGCTAGAGAGTAACGCCAGCCAGCTCCGTGGAAAAAACGAGAAAAAACCGGGGAGAAAAGACCTACCTGCTGCCTGCTGTTTCTGCACCAGCTGCCGTGAGTGACGTCATCAGGCGTGCAACTCGTAATGGCAACACAGCGCAGCCCACCCGTGGATAAATCAAAACTTCAGTATACAAGGCAAAAAACGGCAGAACAAGAACAAGGCCCGACTGAAGCCTCGGGCTCAGGTAGGACACTATCCCAAGAAGATGTGTCGAAAAAAATCGAAGAAAAAATCGGAAATTGAAACACTTAAAGTTTCTTTTGTACAAGAAATGGCAGAGTTAAAGAAAGAAATAAAGTTGAAATTAAAAACTGAACTGGCAAAAATGAATTTTAAGGAAGGCATAGAAAAAATCAAGGAGGAGATGAAAGAGTTAAGGTGTGAAATCTCGGCCACGGAATTATCTGACACATTGCGAAAGGAAATTGCAGAAATATTAATGGATCAAGCTGCAAATATAGTAGTAGAGATGAATGATCAAATCCAAAATAAGATGGAAACAGAGCTGGAACCTGTGGAGGAAGAACTCAAGGAGCAGTCGACAGCCGTAAAGAACCTTGAAGATTTAGCCGAAACAAGTGCTCAGGCTATGAAAACACTCCTCAAAGAAAATCAACGTCTATCTGATTTACTGGGCAAAATAACTGATAAATGTACCAAGTTGGAAGGACGCCAGAGAAGACAGAACCTAAGGATCGTGGGTATTCGAGAAGGGAGAGAAAAGAATCAAGATACCCGAGAGTTTACTGCAAACTTATTGCAAAAGGTTTTATCTCTGGAACAAATGCCTTTACTAGCCTGAGCACACAGAGTAATGAGACGATATACAAAGCAAGACGCCCCTCCAAGACAAATGATAGTAAAAGTCCAGTATGATCATGTCCTGGAGGAGATGATGAACAAAATTGTAAAAAGTAGAAATCTTACATACGAAGAAGATTCGATCAGCATTTATCGAAACTACCCAGCAGAGATCTCCAAGAAACGAAATGCGTTCAAGGAGACCAAAAGAATTTTGAAGGAAGTTAAGAATTTGAAATACAGTCTGAGGTACCCAGCTACCCTGAGAGTCACCTACAACCAGGAAGAACATTATTTCAAAAACCCAGCGGATGCAATGACTTTGCCCAGGGGATTAAGGAATGGGAGGAAGACGGAATGATATCTTCAAAGATGAACCAACAAATAAATTGTATTTTCAGGATTGGAGTGGACTATGGACTTGTGGCACCTAAAGAAGATGGAGAAGGATGCTGATTGGAGACTCGGATTGTGGATACGGATTGGAGACTCTCCTATGGATACTAACGATTAGAATAATAACACTACTAATATTAATAACTAACAAATACTAAAATTCATACAGCGGTATTATTATTAATTAAAGCTGATAGCTACCAATTAATGATTAACAACTAATTATAGCTGATTTACTTAGAATTAGGTAAACAGTAAATATAATCACAGAATATAAAGTTTGACTTCATTTATCCCCCCTGGCACTTTTTTATTTTTTTATTTTTTACTTTCCTCCCTTTTTTAATTTTTTTTAAATTTATTATATCTTTTAATATGTATTAAGTATAGATATTATCATATACTTGACCTATGGATCCTGTACACATCAGAGTTTAATATTCCCGGTTAAATATTTTTATGGAATAACAATTTTAAGGAACCACGGAGATGGATAAGTTTGTAACATCAACTATGGAAGTCAGTAGATTGCTAGCCATGGTAGTATGGCTAACACTAACTACACTAATATTAGATGTAGTTTATTCTCTCTTTGTGCACCCTATTAATCTCTTAATCTATCCTTTTTTTAAATATTATTCTTTGTTATTATTATTTTATATTTGAATGGAATTATGAATTAATACAAATGAGATATATACGTGAGAGATACCCAAGGGTCTTCGTAAAGCTTTTCATTTAAACACACTTCAACTATAACTGATAGTGACGGTAGATATATTATTGTAATAGGAGAATAATACACACAAAAAATGATTTTTCTCAATGTATATGGCCCAAATTTAGACAACCCACTGTTTTTTAAGAAAATATTTAATACTATCCCAGAATTATCACAACACAACCTAACAATTGGAGGAGATTTAAATTGTACACTAGATCCTTATTTAGACAGATCATCAAGACAACGGAAAATTAAATCGCATTCCAGTGATCTAATAAATGCTTGTACAGATACCAGTAATATTAAAGATGTTTGGAGAATGCAAAACCCAGCTGGATGAGAATATTCATTTTACTCCCCTGTGCATAAAACTTATTCAGGAATAGATTATTTTTTGGTAGATTTAAAACCTATCCCATTCACTTATAATTCAAAATATGATAATATTATAATTTCAGATCACGCACCTTTAACTTTTATGATTAAAACAACTGGTAAACGGAAAAACAGGGACAACGGAGATTTAACCCACACATTTTAAAAGACAATATAACTCAAGAATACATCGCAAAACAGATTAAGATTTTCTTTGAAATAAATGATAAGCCAGAAATACCTTCGTCCCTATTATGGGAACTTTTAAAGCATTTGTTTGAGGAATTATGATATCCTCTCAAGCATTTTATAATAACGAGAATTGGAGGGAACAACAGGCATTGGAAAAGAAGATCAAACAATTAGACACAGAAAACGTTGCTAACCCAAACATGATAAAACATAATAAAATCTCTGCATTTAAATATAAATTAAATAAAATGCAGTCAGACCAAGTTGTAAAACTCTACCAATATACCAAACAAATACAATTTGAATTCGGAGATAAACCACAAAAATTATTTGCTCGTCAATTACGAAAATTGGAGGGAGAAAAATTAATCCATAGGATTAAATCAGACAAAGGTGAATTACTAGTACAAACTAAAGATATAAATGAGAGATTTTTGCAATATTACAAAAAATTATATTCAGCCAAAACGACAGAAATTCGGACAGGAATCGAAACATTTAAAAAAAATTGTAATCTAAAAGGACTGGATTTAGAAAATAGAGAATCACTAAATGCTGAAATAACTACTAAAGAAATCGAAGAATCTATTAGGGCATTAAAAAATGGTGAAACTCCTGGACCGGATGGTATTGGTTCAGAATTTTATGAAACATTCTATGATCTGATAGCACCACGTTTGAAGACACTTTATGAATATATTTATGCACAACAGAAATTACCAGAAACATTAAATTAATCTATTATAACGCTTATACCTAAATTAGATAAAGATCTGGATGATCCAGGGTCGTATAGAGCGATAGCTCTTTTAAATTCTGATCAAAAAATATTAACCAAAATTCTAGCACAAAGACTAAATACAGTGATTAATAAAGTAATTCATTCAGATCAAACAGGATTTATACCAAAACGATACTCATATAATCTGACGATTATTCAATATTATATACTCAAAAATAAATATTAATAAAGATCTAGCAATTATGTCACTAGATGCAGAGAAAGCTTTTGATCAGGTTGAATGGTCTTATTTATTTTCAGTTATGGAAACATTTCAGTTGGGAGAGAAGTTTATAACATGGGTTAAACTACTATATGCCAATCCAACAGCTAGAATATTAACAAATCAAATGTTATCAACTAAATTTAATTTATCCAGAGGCTGTAGACAAGGCTATCGTCTATCCCCACTACTGTTCGCACTGGCAATTGAACCATTAGCACAACCCGTGAGATTACATCCTGAAATATACGGGTATGAAACCAAAGAAACTGAAAATAAAATCTCTTTATACGCAGATGATGTATTACTTTATATTACAAAGCCTGAAACTATATCCCTAACTTATTAGATTTAATAACTCAATTTGGCTTGTTTTCAGGATATAGAATTAATTGGAATAAAAGTGAACTTATGCCAATAATGGGAAATAACCCACATATACTACAACAATTTCCTTTTAAGATAGCAAATGAAACAATCAAATATCTTGGAATTTATGTACCAAAAATATATGATTCTTTATTTAAATCTAATTTTCCACCCCTACTGAATAAACTACTTAAGAATATCCTATATTGGAAAACATTGCCTATTTCAATGCTAGGTAGAATTAATGCGATAAAAATGATTTTTCTTCCGCAATTATTATACCTGTTTCAACTGATCCCAATATATCTTCCTAAAATTTTTTTTAAGAAATTGGACTCCATAGTTACCAATTTTATTTGGGATTATAAGAGTCATAGGATAAATAAAAAACATCTATGTAAATCAAAAATAAATGGATTTTTTTTTGATTTACAAAAATTAAAATGCCTAATTTTTATGTTTTACTACTGGGCAGTTAATATTAAAAATATGAATTTTTGGTTGGAAGAATTAGATAAACAGCCAAAATGGTTAAAAATGGAAAAGGAAGATTGTTCACCTTTTGAAATTAGCTCGATTTTATTTGCCAATACTAAAATATGTAAGAAAATTTATAGAGGAAATCCAATAATAGAAAGTGGGATACGTATCCGGAAACTATTAAAGAAAACATCAAAATTGGAAAGTATACCACTGGCTCTTCCCATTGTAAACAATATTACTTTTAAACCCTCAATGATGGATAAAGGTTTTTTACAATGGAAGAACTATGGAATTAATAAGATGGGTGATCTCTACAGGGAAAGTCTCTTTCTTTCATTTCAGGAATTACAACAAAATGATGGATTACATTCAAAAGAGTACTTTAGATATTTACAAATTAGAGACTATGTGAAATCAAACACACAGGATTTTTAAAGTTTTACATAGATTTCCAAAATACATACACTTTCCAAAATCCAAATTAAACAGAATGTTTTCAAATGTTTCTGCTATATGTGATCAATGTCAGCATTTAGAAGCTAATCTAACGCACTCATTCACAAAATGTATAAAAATTACTAACTTTTGGATAGAAATTTTTAAGATAATCTCGAATGTAGTTAATGCAAATCTGACTCCAGACTCAAAATTAATCATATTAGGAATATTAGAAATGGATCAACTACTAACAACACAGCAAATATTTTTTATCGATTATAGTTTAATAATTGGTAATAAATTAATATTAAGATTTTGGAAAGGTCCTATATCCCCCACAATCAAAATGTGGATTACAGAAATGTCGGACACTTCATCTGGAAAGATTAAGACTTGTCCTTTTGGACAAGCTAGATCAGTTCAGAGGAATATGGTCTCCATTTATTGAATATGTAAAGGGTCAAGGTGGTCTGGTTCGAGGGCCTGACTGAAACCTGAATGAAGGAATAGATGATGAACTATCTATAATAGACCACTGATATAGCTCCAATGAAGAATAGCCTGCTTAATACTCCACTCATATTGTTTTCTACTTTTATTTTATTTCTCTTTACTATCTTCTTTCTGTTATAAAATAATAAAAAGTGTAGAAGTATAAATAAGACTGATTGTAAACTTGTAAAAATATTAAGAATGTATGTGACGAATAATATGTCTCTTTCTTTTTATTTTATGTTATTCCTTCTTAGTATGCATTTACTTCTAATAAAAATATTTTACAAAAAATAAATAGCTACAGAAAAATGTAAATTCTTGGGTATTGAAATTACCAGAAAGTATCAAGACATATTTAACGCAAATTATAATCCTTTACTTAAGAAATTAAATAATTTAATTAAATTCTGGAAAATGCTTCCGATGTCTTTAATAGGTCGAATAAATGCTATAAATTATTTTTTTTTTTACCACAAATTCTATACCTATTCCAATCAATTCCAATATACCTACCAAAAAAGTATTTTATAAAATTGGATTCAGACATTACAAATTTTATATGGAATTATAAATCCCATAGAATACAAAGAACACATTTGAATAAACCTAAAGTATTAGGTGGATTAGCAATCCCTAACTTTATGTACTATTATTGGTCAGTAAATATTAACTCTGCCCAGCAGGTGGATTGGATTATAATGAAGAGAGCGGACTGCTCCCCTTGTAATATTGGAGCGATCCTCCTCTCATCAATGAAGTTGAATAACACAAACTATAACAAAAATCCAATTATACATAGTACAATTAGAACTTGGAAACAAATAAAACATAATTTAAAATTAAGAAATTTACCTATCTTTTCTCCAATAGTTAATAACCCTTCATTTAAACCCTCCATCATTGACAAATCATTTACACAATGGGAAAGAATAGGAATTAAAATGCTAGGAGACTTGTATGAAACTAGAAAATTACTATCATTCCAAAAATTACAACTAAAATATAACCTGGGAAACAATCAATATTTTAAATATTATCAAATATAATTTTGATTATTTGAAAAAATGTACACAAGATTATTACAACATGCCATTAGGTTTACTGGACGAAGCAATGAAGACAAAGGCCGAATCAGCAAACTTAATATCATATTTATATAATATTATTTTAAATGTAGAAATACCAACAACTGAGGGTATTAGAAGAGACTGGGGACAAGAATTAGCTATTAAAATTCCAAAAGAGAGGTGGGATGAACATTTATTAAATGTGCACAAATGCTCGATTAATATAAGACACACTTTTCCCAAAATTTTAAATAAACTTTTGTATCACCTATATGTGATAAATGCCAGTCTCAAGAAGCTACTATAGCGCATTCATTTGTTTTTTTGTATAAAAATATTTACAAAATTATTTAAAATAAAACTGATACCAAAAGCAGAATGGATTATCATTGGAACAACGGAAGATAGCCCAGAACTAAATGTGTTTCATAAGAACCTATTTGATTATGAGTTAATAACTGGAAAAAAGCTTATTTTTAAATTTTGGAAAAACACTCCTATACCAACAATAAATATGTGGATTTCAACTATGTTTGAAACACTACACCTGGAAGATATGAGACTCCGCCTGGCAGGCAAATCAGATCACTTTTATAGGACGTGGTCTTCATTTATAGACTTACTATAAGCATAAGTCCTTTATAAGTCCTGCAATAGTACTTTAAAAAGGTACCGGTGTCAGGACTTGGTAAAGGGGGATGAAAAGTGTCGTTGGTATATCCCTTTTGCGTGATGGTCATAATAGAGCAACTGTCTTTTTCTTTTTTCTTCTTTCTCTTTTTTCTTTTCTAGGGTCTATCTCTTAATTTCTTTTCTCTAATTCCTCATCTAAAGGGTCTTTCTTCTTTCATTTCGTCACGCTTCTACACTTTCACTATTCTCTTTCACTTTCTCTATTTTCTCAATTTCTATTCTTTCTTAATAGCTTTAAAAAATGAAGGGGTACAATAAATATAATAATATATGTGGCGTGTATTAATGTAATTTACTGTATTTCTAATAAATATATTTTTTTAAAAAGGCAAATATTATCAACATACAGTATGTCTCATCTCTATCAAAAAGAGAGAACAGAAGAAAAAAAGTGAAATCAAGCTTTAAATCCAACCGAACTAATAGTTGCCATTTTAACTAATTTTACGTAATCCAATTATAATTAGTTAGAAACCATTAGTAATAATTATTAGTAGTACTGAGCAGTTATGATTAGTATTTGTCAGTTGTTAATGTTAATAGTAAATATGAGTGTGATATGTCCATAGGGAAAGCCTTGCTCAACAATTCTTGTCCAATTTCATTTGTCCTTAAGTATAACAGCTTAAGTTCCATCAGATCTTTACAAAGTCACATTGTTCGTTGACGTCAGGTATTTTGTGAGTAATGTTCAGTCATCGGGCACACTCTCGATATTATGGGCGAAATCCTTAGGGTTAGTGAAGATGTGTTCATTCTGCCTGAAGGTGATTCTTAATGTTGCCGGGTACATCAGGCCATACCTCAGACCTGACACAACCTTAAGTATTCTTCTTGTCTCATAAAATAGAGATCTCTTTCTGGAGACCTCCACAGGATAATCTCGGTAAATGCTGATCTTATCTCCATCATATATGAGATTCCTGGTACGAACAATTTTCTTCATCATATCCTCCAGTACATGGTCGTATTGCACCTTCACTATCATTTGTCTTGGTGGGGTGTCTGCCCATGAGCGGTGTCTCATCACTCGATGTGCACAACCTAGCAGAGGCTTTTGATCCAGATTTAAGACTTTTTGCAATAAGTCTGCAGCGAATTTGTGGGGGTCTCAGTTCCCCTCTCTTCCTTCTTGAATGCCAATGATTCATAAATTCTGACGCCTTTGACGTCCTTCCAATTCAGTGCATTTTTCAATTATTTTACTCAGTAAATCTGATAGGCGTTGATTCTCTCTGATAAATTATTTTGTAGTATCAGCACTTGTTGAAGCAATCTCCTCTAAATGGGTTATTGCTATATTCTGGTGGCTCAGTGATTTATCAATGGGATCCAACCTGTCATTAAAGCTGGACTCCATCGAGTTGATTTTGACATCCATCTCCTCAATCTGTTCAGCCAGCTTTCCTTCCGTTTTGTTCTTCCATGTGTCCAATAGTTCAAGGACGGTGGAGTTGATTTCTTCTTTCATTTCTTCTTTAAATTCTTCTTTAAAAGTTTGAAGTTCTTCTTTAAAGTTCAACTTCTCATCAGTTGTTCCTTTATATTTTTAATTTCCTGAGATAGAAAATTCCGAAGATCTTCTATCTCAGATTTTTTAGTCTTTGGTTTCTTCCAAAACACCTTCTTGGGACGACATTGTACCTGAGCCCGAGGCTTCAGTCGGGCCTACTTCTTCCGATGCTTGTTTTGGCTTAACGAGCCATTTTGTCGCCTTCGGGGGGGTATGTTGCAAAGACATACCACCGGAGTCGCGTGCCTGATGACGTCACTCACGCGTTGCAGGCAGCCGATGTGGTAACAGCAGGTAGGTCCCGTTCTTTTCCCCATTTTCTAGCGGATTTTGCTTGGAGCTAGCTGGCGCTGGTCTCTAGCCCTCCATAGCGCCACCAGAAGTCCAGAATTTGGAGATTCAAGGAGAAATTGTAAAATTATATTTTAAAGGTGTAATTGAGAAGACAGTTTATCAAACTCACTAATTCATATATAATAGTTTTCCTAGACCAAAGAAAGATGGTGGGAGTCGGATTATTTTGGACCTGACAGGACTTAATCCGTTTGTGCAGTATAATCATTTAAAAATGGAAACATTTGCTACTGCCAAGCAATTAGTTTCCAGAGGGTGTTATATGGCATGTATATTACTCAGGATGCATATTACTCAGTGCCTGTTCATAAAGAGTATCAGAGATATTTGAAATTTAGCTAGATGGGACAATTATGTCAAATTAAAGCACTGCCTAATGGGTTAACCTCAGCCCCTAGATTATTTACAAAGCTGCTAAAACCAGTACTGGGGTTACTCCGGGCACAGGGTCATATTGTAATGGCTTATTTGGATGGCATCTTAATAATTGGAAAAACACTTGTGGCAGCTGAGTTGTCAGTTTCAGCTGTTATACTCATGGTTGAGAGATTGGGGTTTATCATCCATCCAGCTAAATCAAAATTGGTGCCGGTTAAAGTAATTGACTATTTGGGGTTCACAGTTAATTCAACTCACATGTCCATGACTCTGCCCAAGGGCAAGAGATTAGATTTAATTGAAGGATGTATCAAGCTCTTGAGGGAGCAATCACCTACAATTAAACAGGTGGCCAACATGATTGGCAAATTGGTAGCTGCCTTTCCAGCTGTGCAATATGGACCTTTGCATTACCAAAATTGACTGAGGGCAAAGGAACAGGCACTCAGAATACATGCAGGTCATTTCAACCGCCCATGCAATTACCATCTGAAGCCATTGCTGAAGTACAGTGGTGGATAAGAAACATTTCAAATTGTTCTAACAAAATTCTGATGGAAGCACCTTCAGTTGTTTTGCAGACTGATGTTAGAGCCTTAGGTTGGGGTGCTACTGATACCTGGTCTAGCTGTGGAGGCAGATGGAATATGCATGAGGCATGTATTCTCCATTCACATGGAATTAATATTTAGAGCTTTTAGGAGCATTTTACGGGCTCAAGGCTTACTATATCACTAAGCATCACTTACATGTTCAGCTTCAGATTGACACCACGGCAGTGGTGTATGTTAATCACATGGGTGGAATGAAGTCGAAATCTTGTTATGGATTGGCTAACCTTATTTGGTACTTGTGCATTAAAAAGAACATTTGGATTTCAGCTGTCTACTTGCCAGACAGATTCAATATGGTGGCAGGCACCATATGTATTTAATGATATTGTTGTTCGTTATGGGATGCCAGATATCGATTTGTTTGCATCCAGACTCAACCACCAGGTACCAATGTATGTTTCATGGGAACCAGATCCAGGGGCAGTAGCGGTGAATGCGTTCTCGCTACACTGGGGCGGAATGTTTTTATATGCATTTCCCCCCTTCTGCCTCATCAGTCTGTGCTTGACCAAGATCAGGAGTTTTGGTGGTACCTGACTGGCCTACGCAGCCATGGTTCCCTCTCATTTCAGACATTATTAGAAACATAGAAACAGTTTGAAGTTTGATCTTTATTTTATGAGGAGTTACAATGAGCGATTACGTGCCCACCGCTCCCAGCCCTCAAAATATTAAAGGTCAACTGGAAGGTCTGGTTTATAATCTTACTATGTTAGTTCAGTTATTGTTATCTGTGATTTCACACCGCTGCTTTGAAGATTGACGCACATGTGGACTGGCGGGGTTCTTCACGTAATCGCTCATCGTAACTCTTCATAAAATAAAGATCTCCGACAAAATTGAATAAAAAGATCTTATAAAAAATTGAATAAAACGAATATGTGGACCAATCTATATGTAGATTAAAGTCACCCATGATAACCGCTGTATCTTTGCTACACGCTTCCCTAATTGCCTACTTGATGAATGAATTAATTAATTAATCAATTAATTAATTAATTAATTAATACATTTATTGGCCAAGTATTCACATACAAGGAATTTGCCTTGGTGCTCCGCCTGCAAGTGACAACAGAATGCTATCCCCAACCTTCCTTCCTGTTGTTTGGTGATCTGTATACCACTCCGACAAGCGTTTTCTGCCTTTGGCTATTTCATAGTTCTACCCATCTACGGGTAGATTCTACGACATCCAAGCTAATGTCTCTCCTTGCTATTGCAGACAGATAAGAGTTGGTCTTGGCGTCATGTCAGCATAACTACTGTCGGCCGAAGGTCCTGTTCCTGTGCTGCACTGTTCAATGTTCCATGTAATGTTTGGTTGATTTATTTCAAATTTCTTTAAATCTATGTCCATGTTTCCCTCGGCTAAATACATTTCTATTTACTGTGTCCAACCCATCTACTAGTTGCTTCCCATCCTAACATCAAACAGCCAATCAACACCTTGAAAAAAAAGGTACCAAGTGCTGGAGTAACTCAACAGGTCAGGCAGCATCTCTGGAGACTCGAAATGTCACCTATCCATGCTCTCCAGAGATACTGCCTGACCCATTGAATTACTCCAGCATTTTATGACATTATATGCAAACTAGCATCTGCAATTCCTCATTTCGCCATTTTAATGCTCCACTGTGAAATCTCCTCATTGAAGATGCATTGAAGAAGTTCTCTTCCCATAAGTGCCCAACCTAAAACATCATCTATCTATACTCTCCAGAGATACTGCCTAATCAACAGAGTTATTCCAGCACTTTGTACTTCTATCCATAATGTTTCCAAGATGGCATATTTGTATCATCTGCAAACTTGACCCCATGGTCCTCTATCACACCACTAATTCATCAATAAATATTCTGTACAGCTGGTCCTGACACAGAATACCACCTGTCACTTGCTGCCCATTAGAGACCCTGTCTTTATCACTAATCACTGTCTACTTTCACTCAACTCATTTCATAACAAGATCAATAATTTGCCAGCAGTTCCCTGACGTACCATTTATAAAGGCAACACTATTCAATTAATTGAAATACCAAAGATATCTCTCTCTGTGATTCTTTAGTTTATCCAACTTGACAGGCATGAGTACACAGTCACACACACTCTACCTGATCAACTGAACGTTTTCAAGATGTCCAGCCACTGGTATCCCTACTTATCCTGCAAAGCATTGGGTTGAAAACCATTTTGCCATCTTTAGGTAATATTTTCTTCATTATTGTCGATATGCTCACATTAATTTTCTTGATTCTTATTCCTGTCTGCATTAGTTTACTTAGGCTATTGCTAAGCACTTGGAAGTCCTGTGCTTGTTTCACACCAAATTACTTTCCAGTGCTGGTTACTAGATAATGTTCTGGAGACTGGATAATTGCTTCAGTACATGGAACATAGAATAGTACAGAAACAGGCCCTTAGGTCCATGAAGTCTGTGCTGGACATGATGGAAAATTAAACCAATCCCCTCTGCCTGCTAGAGATCCATATCCCTCAATTCCCTGCATATTAATGTGCCTATCTAAACGCCTCTTAATTTCCACTATCATTTATTTTGCTTGTCGGTAACTGTGCCATCCACTGCTGTTTTGTCTCTTGGTGAAGCTTACATGACTGAGGAAAATGAAGGTGGTTTGTGCAAAGGGGATGAGCTGGGGATGGCTTTGCACAGTTGTACTTTTTTTTTCCTATTTTCTTCATAGGTGCTTTAATTTAATTAGGATTTAGGCTTGGGAGCAATTACTCACAAAACTCTGCTCAGAATATCACTTCAGAGACAGTGTAATGACAAATACCTGCATGTGCAGCACCAATAACATTCAAAGATTATTGGCACAATCTGAAAAGAAATCTTAGTTTGGAGATACAGTGCATAAACAAGCCCTTCAGCCCACCGAGTCCACACTGACCAGCGATCCCTGCACACCAATACTATCCTACATGCACTAGGGACAATTTTATATCAGCCACGTGAGTGACTATGTGAAGAGCCCGCCAGCCGCATGCACGTCAATACGTCGAAGCATGGTGTGCGAGTCGGAGCAGGTCGAAACTGCTCCACAGGTAAGTTAATTTTGTTTTCTGTGGGCCGCTGCAGGCTCCGAACGGGAGCAGGTACAGTTGCCCCGGAGTAGCTGATGGGTGCAGCCTGTGCGGCTGCCACCGTTGGAGCTCCGAACGGGAGCAGGCGGCTGGATTTGAGGCCACCGTGGAAGCTCCATTAGGAGTTAGGGCTGCCGGCGTGGCTAGGCTAGCGTTAGCAGCAGGCAATAGTTTAAATTTATCTGTGGCTAGGTTAGCAATCGCTGCTAAAGAGAGCAGCAGCCGGTGGTTTTGAAAATTAGCAACGGCCAGGGCAGCAAATGCTAGGAAAGCTCAGCTGCCATAGCGCCTACCAATACTAAACATAGATGCTGCCGGCTGAGGCAATATACGCTGTAGACCAGCATATAGTGTGTGCTCTATTTCTAGGGCAGTTTTAAATAGAGCTGACAGTTTTTAATAGCAGTTGCTGTTCGGTCACATTTGTGACTATCGCAGCAGATAGGTACAAGGGACATTTATTATCCTACACCAAATGGTGTAGTAAATTTTGACTTGCCATTGTGGCACCATATTGGAGCGGGCGGCTGTTCGGAGTAATGCTCCGAACGGGAGTCAGCCAAAGCCTGAGGAGGCAATGCCTGGTTCAGGGTTGCATTCTATTTCCTCCCCTAAGAACTCCATTGAGACTCCAGAAAGGAGCTCCTGGCTTGGGAAGTCTTTTTTCAGCTGTGTCTATTAGACACCTGTGGACACAGAGAGTGGTGAGTCTCTGGAACTCTCTGCCACAGAGGGTAGTTGAGGCCAGTTCATTGGCTATATTTAAGAGTGAGTTGGATGTGGCCCTTGTGGCTAAGGGGATCAGAGGGTATGGAGAGAAGGCAGGTACGGGATACTGAGTTGGATGATCAGCCATGATCATATTGAATGGCGGTGCAGGCTCGAAGGGCTGAATGGCCTACTCCTGCACCTAATTTCTATGTTTCTATGAGCGATACCTGGTTCAGGGTTGCATCATGATAATTTCCGCTCAGTAGAGGGGACTGTTGGAGATTCTTTCATAAGAGACCTCAACCATGTGGATATCGATAAAGCAGTCGAATCTTTGATCTAATGGGGCTCTGCTTCTGTTTAAGCATATGAACAAACTATGTTCCGTGTACCGGAGGCATTACAGACAGCTCCAGCAATTTGTCTATGACAACACCTGGCAGGGTTGCAGTATTTCTCCCACTCTGTCTAGGGGAGTATCGGAAAGAGGTGACTCCAATTATAATGCCGGCTCCTCCTAGTCATATGCGGTGCAGAGGCCTGAATAAGCAACACCTGGTGCAGGGTTGCGCTCTATTTCCTCCCTGAAATACTCCATTGAGGCTCCAGAAGGGAGCAAGGACTCGGAGTCACTAGCAGGTGCAATCTATCTGGTAAGTATAATAAATAATGATGATTTATACAGACAGCACAGTGCAGAAAGCCAACGGCCACTTCAGAGTCGCTGGCAGCGTCGATCTGCACAGCTAGTCCCGATTCGGCTCCAAGAGGGAGCAGCTTGGCAACCCCAAGTCAGGGCAAAGTCAAAGACAAGTCTGTGAGACAAGTCCTGTTGGACGATTCGGATCAAGGGGATTCTGTCCCACATCTATGACAGATGTGATTGGCCGTTTGTCTCAATTGGAACATCTGAGGAATCAGACGATGGCACGAAATATGCTCTGTGTTACGGAGGCATGCACAGGCATTTCGAGTCATATGCCTGTGGCAACACCTGCATCAGGGTTGCAATATTCCTCCCACTCAGATGAAAGGAGTGTTGGAGATGGTGCCAAATAATATGCTCCGTGTTACGGAGGCATGCACAGGCAGTTCAACTCATATGCCTGGAGCAACGCCTGGTTCAGGGTTGCAATATTCCTTCCACTCGGAAGAGTATCGGAGATGGTGGCACATAATATGCTCCATGTTACGGAAGCATACACAGGCAGTTCGAGTCATATGCCTGTGGCAACGCCTGGTTCAGGGTTGCACTATTTCTCCCACTCAGTAGAGGGGAGTGTCGGAGATCAGTATGGAGCTGACTCTGAACATGAGTTTGTGCCTGAATCCCATGCTTTAATGCATGATGTATGAGAGTCGCATTTGGAAGAGCTGCCTGCTCTTACCTCTAAATTTGCTGTTCCCTCGGGGACGGGCAAGCCACTACAGGAGGAGTTGGCCAGCGGCATAGAATCATAGAATCAGAGAAAATAGGTGCAGGAGTAGGCCATTCGGCCCTTCGAGCCTGCACTGCCATTCAATATGATCATGATTGATCATCCTACTCAGTATCCTGTACCTTCCTTCTCTCCATACCCCCTGATCCCTTTAGCCACAAAGGCCACATCTAACTCCCTCTTAAATATAGCCAATGAACTGGCCTCAACTACCTTCTGTGGCAGAGAATTCCACAGACTCACCACTCTCTGTGTGAAAAATGATCTTCTCATCTCGGTCCTAAAAGACTTCCCCCTTATCCTTAAACTGTGACCCCTTGTTCTGGAGTCCCCCAACATTGGGAACAATCTTCCTGCATCTAGCCTGTCCAACCCCTTAAGAATTTTGTAAGTCTCTATAAGATCCCCCCTCAATCTCCTAAATTCCAGCGTGTACAAGCCGAATCTATCCACTCTATCTTCATATGGAAGTATGGCATCAGCTACCTAACATCACACCAGCTGAACGAATGGCAAGCATGGCAGACAGGGACTGCAAATGGGACTTTGCTGAAGCTCCAACAAGCAAATCCACCCGGGTTCAGAGAAGCTGGCAGGTAAGGTTTCTTTATTAATCTCCGTAAATCTCCATAATGGAGCAGTCTGTCAGTCCAGGTTTGGGTGCACTGGCAGCATGGGCTGTCTAGCATCTTTTCATTGTCTCTGGGAAAGATCAGGTTGATGCAGAGACATTGGCAGGGTGCCTTGCATATTAACCTCTGTAAGTTCCAAGTAGGAACAGCTTGGTTACCCTGGTTCAGGGTAGACCATCATGGAACTGGCTGGCCATATGGATCATATTGACCAGGGAAGCACTGCCTCATCATCTGTAATTGAGGTTATCAGGCTGCTCAGTAGAATGAAGTAGTTGAAGTCTCCCTCAACACTTGTTTAAATTTCTGCTTAATTAGTAGAGTTGCCAGTTCATTGGAAACATCATTGCCATCCTCTCTGGGATAGATAGCTACCAGCAGGAAGCTGGTCTGGCATATAATATATTTATCTGACCTGCAGGTTCATGTTGTGAATTAACAATGGATTTATAATAATCTGTAGGCTCAATACCAGTATTCCTGATTGAGTGGCGGGTTGAAGAGATTGTGTTGTGCACTCTGGCGACTCAGACAAGTGGTTTCAGTCAAAGGACTGCGAAGCAACTCCTGATTCAGGCTTGCATTATGCTAAATTCCACTCTAAGGAAGAATGCTGAGAATTTGTGGTGACTCTTATAGTCAAGAGTTGACAGGGAACAAGTATTCCCACATCAAGGGGAGACTGTGTTTTCAGCTCTAGTCATATGGTACTGATTTTACAGATTTTACGGTTCTGAAGCCCGCCAGCCCGCATGTGCGTCAATACGTTCTAACGCATGGCACACAACTGGCTGGGAGGAGTGTCGCTCCTCCAGCAGTAAGTTTAAAATCCTGCAGGTAAGTTTCAAACTTATTCTGAGGTTGATTTTTGGTAAAAATTCAGGCATCACGGCATTTGCCAGATCTGTGGATGGCGGTCCATTATCGGACGTCCAGCAAGATGCCTTGGCGTTGATGTGCAATGCACACTTTGAAATTAACTGCTTTTGAAAGAACGCCATCAAACCTGCCTTGAATCCCAAATTTGCAGGCTTATGCAAGGCCAGTAATGTTCAGCTGATAAATCTTCTGTTCGGGGAAGATCTACTCAAACACGTAAAAGACCTGGATGAGGAAGCAAACACTGTTGGGCTAATCAAGGCACCAACGGTGAGGAAAGCTTCACCGTTTCGACGACAACACCCCTAAGCCTCCATCAGCAGTAAGCGGTTCACTGAATCTGGTGGCAGCTCGAAAGCTGATTTCTCTGGGCAGAGGTCTTTTTTAGGCCAAGGCCCAAGCCAGCCCTCATGGAAAATGCGCAATCCATGCACCCCAACAGTCCTACCCTCCAAACCTCGAGGACGGAAATAGAACCCGCATCAGGGGCCTTCGGGCCTACCATAAGACCACCGGTAACCATGAAGGTAGGTGGGTCTGGTTCTTTCTGGTCTGTGGGGAGTTACAAGTTGGTGGATAGATTACACTTGTTTTTGCATGAATGGCAATGGATAACATCAGATCTGTTTATACTGCACAGTATACAAGGGTTCCAAATTGAATTTCTTCCCAATTCATTGCCACCCACACAACTTACACTAAGCCGGGCATTTGTACATTCCAAACAAGAAGGTTTGGATATGGCGGCTGAAATTCACACATTATACACAAAAGGGGTAATCGAGAAGACAAGTCATGAACATCACCAATTCGTCTCCAATATATTCTCTAGACAAAAGAAAGATGGAGGATGTTGGATCATCCTTGATTTAACACAGCTTAACACCTGTGTGCAGTATATACATTTTAAAATGGAAAACTTTGTTACTGCCACACAACTGATTTCCAAAGGATGCTTCATGTCATGCATTGATCTCAAAAATGCATACTATACGGTGCCCATTCACAGGGATCACCGGAGATATTTGAAATTTAGCTAGATGGGGCAACTGTGGCAGTTGAAAGCATTGCCTAATGGGTTAACTTCAGCCCCCAGGCTATTTACCAAATTGTTAAACTTGTGCTTAGGCTGCTTACAGCTCAAAAACACATTGTTATGGCATATCTGGATGATATTCTAATTATAGGAAAAATGCTTAAATTGGCAAAATGAGCTGTTTCAGCCACGAAACTCATATTTGAGAAGTTGGGGTTTCTCCATCCAGTTAAATCCAAGTTGATACCAACTAGAGTTATTATTTTTTGGGGGTTTGCCATTAACTCTATTAATATGTCTGTGACTCTGCCCTGGGGCAAGAGATTAGAATTAATAGAAGCCTGTAACAACCTTGTTGTTATGGAACAGCCATTTATTCGACAGGTGGCTAGTGCAATTGGCAAATTAGTGGCTGCCTTTCCAGCTGCACAATTTGTGCCTTTGCATTATCATAATTTACAACATGCAAAGGAGCAAGCACTCAAATACCATTTAGGTCATTTTAACAGACCTATGCTATTACCAGCTGAAGCTATATCAGAACTATAATGGTGGATGACCAATATTCGGCGTTGCTCCAGTAACATTTTGGTCAGTAAACCTTCAGTTATATTACAAACTGATGCTAGTGCTCAAGGATGGAGAGCTACTGAGACCATCTCTAGTTGCGTTGGCAGATGGGATGTGCATGAGTTATCAATTCTTCAGTTACATGGTATCAACTACTTGGAGATGCTGGGGGCATTCTATGGGTTAATAGCTTATTGTAGGAATATGCATAATCTGCATGTTCAACTACAGATCGACAACACCACAGCGGTGGCATATATTAACCACATGGGTGGAATCAAGTCAGTATCCTGTGATAATTTAGCTAACCTCATTTGGGACTGGTGTATCAAAAAAATCATTTGGATTTCAGCTACCTACTTACCAGGTAGGTTTAACATGGTGGCAGATACCAGGTCATGCAAATTCAATGACAACACAGAATAGATGTTGGATCATAAAGTATTTAACAACATTGTTGCTCAGCATGGAACACTGGATATCAATTTGATTGCATCTAGGCTCAATCACCAGTTACCAAAGTATGTTGCATGGGAGCCAGACCCAGGAGCAGTGGAGATAGATGCATTCTCGCTACATTGGGGTGGAATGTTCTTTTAAGCCTTTCCTCCATTTTGCCTCATCAGTCAGTGCTTGCAAAAAATCCAACAAAATTCCGCTTCAGGTATTTTGGTAGTGCCTGACTGGTTCCTGCTGGTTCCCGTGACTTTGAAGTAAAATAGTAAGATTAAACAAGAACACCAGTTTGAAGTTTGATCTTTAGTTTATGAGAAGTTGCGATGAGGGATTACGTGCCCTCCAATCCTAACCCTCTTCTCATAAAGATCATATGGTAGTTCTAGTTTTCGAATCTTACTATAACCAGTTCAGCAACTGTTTTCTGTGATTTCACACTGCTGCTTTGAAAGTTGACGCGCATGCGGGCTGGCGGGCTTCGTCACGTAATCCCTCATCGCAACTGCTCATAAAATAAAGATCAAACTTCAAACTGGTAAGTTCTCATTTAATCTTACTATTATATGTTATCAGCGAAATGTATGAATACTAGATAATGTATCTTCCACGGCAAGAGAAGCCAAAAAACTTTTCATCCGTATGGTCAATAGAGGAAAGGTGGTTCCGAGTGGAATCAGTGACATCGCACGGAGGATGAGTGGTCTGGCCAAGAACAAGAGGGGTATATTTCTGATACTTCTCAAGATTACAGAAACATGGAGCATGCCGAATCAGGTTAGCATTTGGCTAATCTGATCACGTGTTTAATTACCCAGTTTAAGATGGATGATTGGCTTTGAGCAATTTAACTGATTCAGAGAATCGATCTTGAAGATGCATACTTTGCCATATCTATACACATGAGGCACAGATTGTCTGGTGTTTTGATAACAAAGCCAGTGGTGAAAGCCAATGCTGCCCAACTCAGATCAAAGGGCATTGTGTCATCGAGTTTAGATTATATGCATAATTATGCAGCTGATAAATGTAGGGGTTTATCAGTAGATGCCTCTTGCGATATTAAGGATGAGGCAACATGAAATTTAATAGTGCCAACTTTGTCTATTCATTCAGGCCATGGAAAGGCGGCTGAAGCAACTCCTATTTACTCGGTCACAAGTGATGGCTGGGGTTGCCTGTCTACTCGGGCAGCTAGCTCTGCACGATTGTATGGGAAGTTTGTGAACAAAATATGTGAGTTACTTTTAAACGGAAGTAACAGAGGTTTGGGCTTAGAGAAGCGTTTATGTGATAGCACATATGACACTGCTTGTGCTGCTTTGTCATTCTCTATAGTACCATAAGTGGGACAATAAATGATTGGTTATTCACTCACTGTTCACTAACATTATGCAGGGGGTCTTTTATATGACCACACTAAAAGCCTACACTCATTGTAGTGTGCAATGTATATCAGTAAATTATTATTCTACTGTATTCCTAATGGGAGCAGTATTTTTAAGTTGATTATGCTTTCAGCAACTGATTTTAGCACAAAGAACACAGTTTGTATTCAACCTCAGGCTCGGTCTCTGGGTCATAACTGACATTAGGGGTAGCTTGTTATGGGAATTATCTTATAAGCAAAATAGGCATGATTGCGTACATTTGGAGTGACTGCATACCCACCAGATTGGGGATGTCATTAGGTATACAAGTACACTGAGCTTGCTAGTACCTATGAGATGAAAGTTTCTTTATTATTATTCAATAGTCAAGATATTGCTGATGGCTCATTAGCAGCCAATAGAATGGATATGTTACCTTTGATCATACAGCAAGAGGCTTACATAGTGCATGTTAAGAAGTTATAACATTTGGTTGAATATGTCTGGATATTTGCAGATAGAATTCTGTACAGTGTTGCATGAGTTATTGTCTAACTCAAAGTCAATTGGGACTATGGCCCGGTTAAGAGTAATGGCCATGTATGCAAGTTAGTATCATGGTATTAATAACCCATGTTTTTCTACCATTAATGGTTTATCTGTTTAATTGTTTCACACACAGATTGGGTTACTGCATGAAACCACAGAGCTTTAAAGTCTTCATGTAGTCACTCACGTGACTTCAATATAAAATAGAAAGATTAAACGAGTACTTACCGTTTGAAGTTTGATCTTTATTTTATGAGAAGTTGAAGTGAGGGAATACGTGCCCTCCACTCCCAACCCTACTTCTCATAAAGATCATTCAGTAGTTCTAAGGTTGTTAATCTTTCTGTAGCTTAGGTTCAGCAACTAGTCTGTGGCTTCATACAGCTGCTCTGAAGATTGATGCGCATGCGGCTGGCAGTCTCTTCACGTATTCCCTCACTTCAACCTCATAAAATAAAGATCAAACTTCAAACGGTAAGTTCTTGTTTAATCTTTCTATTTTTGATACATTTATACCCAGCCAATTTACCAACAAACCTGTACGTCTTTGGAGTGTGGGTGGAAACCGAAGATCTCGGAGAAAACCCACGCAGATCAAGGGGAGAACATACAAACTCCGTATAGACAACGCCCGTAGTCTCTGGCACTGTAAGGCAGAAGTTCTTCTGCTATGCCACGGTGCTGCCCAGCCTTGGTTGGCATCCCATCCACCAGTTGAGACCTTCATCTCTTTCATCTCCACCCATAGGCTGTGGGCCGAGCATCAGAAATGTGTCTAGAAATCAACTTTCGTGACCCATGTCCTGGAACTACATGACATTTTACACAGATTTAGATAAAATATAATTGAGAAGGAAGTCATAATTTGTCAGTGCCAAAAGTTGCACATTAATTAATTAAACTAATTAGAAAATGAGATTGAAAAAGTAAGCGCCATCTAGTGTCCAATGCCCATATTACACTATGGGGAGCCTATTTGCATATTGCAGTCTCTTTAAACCATATATTATGATACCATTTTTTTTAATGAGACTGCCGCAGAGGTCCTCTTGAACCAGCCTAATTAATGGGTGAGTGCAGTTCCTGTGGGTTTCCCCGTTTACTGAACCCCACTGGCTGCCAGTGTGCAAAGTGGGGGTCACGGCCATAGTGGGACTGGGCAGTGCCAGGCTGGGGAAGGCAAAGGCAAGAAAATGCCTAATCCTAACCCTAACTTGCACCCCTTCCAGAGCTGCCCACGGCTGGAGCAGGAGCCGCTTTGGGACCGGCTGCGGGCTCTGTAGGTGTGGCCCCATGTGGCTCCGTATGCACGTCCACCTCGGCCAGCATGCCCTTCTGGTGGTAATGATGGTGGGAAGCAGCATTGCCCTGAACGCTGCCTTCAGCACCCCCATAGCGCCGGCTCCGTCAGACTGCCCGCTCACTTGCGGCAACCTGACAGCCCGACTGACCCCTCACCGTACCCACTGGAGGCCCGGCTCAACGCTCACCAACCCAGTGGAGACCCGGACCGACGCACATCAACCCGATGGAGGCCCGGCCCAACTCTCACCGACGGCCCAACAACCCGACCGATCCTCCACAGCATCTATTGGCCTAGCAACAAGCCCGACTGACTGACCCTAACCGTAGCTGTACATTTGTTATTTAACATTTTTATTTAACTGTTCACATTGTAACTTTATAAAGATAAATCAATTGAGAAACAAAATTAACAGCAAGGAGAGCATTACCTTTATTACTTGGAAACCTTGTCATTGTTTTGTTGTCATGAGGAGGCAGCCGTGATCCCAGGGTCCTCACTGCCTAGTGACCATAAAACAAAGCGCAGGATTGGTCAATATGCATCCGACCTCAATGTCAAACGTGCATTGATTGGGCAATTACTACTCAGAAGATTTGAGGTTTTTCTAATATTTCTTAAAAATGTGCAGGTTTTGGTCTTGACGAGTTTCAGGTATGATTTATATAATAGTTTTACACAATATGTTAAAAGTTTAGATAGTTCCGTGAGTTGGGTTACGAACCTGAATGAAAAAGCTCCTCGGCCCATAGCCTACCAGCCATAATTGCTGGGAATACATCCGTAAAATACACTGGAGAAATGCATCAACCTTCATTAACAGCATCACTCAAACCTGTATCTCTACCACCTGGATGGACAAGGACACCAAGGGCAGGGAATGGACATCAGCTCCATTATCCTTTAAGTTACTCACCAAACTAACACAACTCTGGGTCATTTTCCTAGAATTCCTTGCCTAACCTTTCTCCTGGACAATTAAGGATGGGGCATAAATATTGTCCCAGCCATTAATATCTCCTCTGGGAGATGCAACATTTTTACTACATGCTGGCTGTGATTACTGGAAGAACAACTGTCTAAGTAAGTGCACAGTCACTTGTATGATTTCTTTGTTAGCCGGCAAATAAATGTTACCTGAAATTAATCAAATGTCCAGAAATTATTCGCCACAATGATAGAGCATATTCAATGCATTATGCTGATTGTGGTGCTTAAAACTCTCCTTTCTCCCGGTATTTTATACAGTATATTATATTTTCTTCCAACATACAAGATGAAGTTTATTTGATCCTTTGAGGATCCTTTAGTGGTTTTCAGATCAAATCCCAACAATCCTATCTCCCTACTTATTTTTCTGTAACCAGCAATGTAGTGGAACAGAACGCAAAAAAAATCAAGAGAGTCAAGTGTTTAATTGTCATCTACACCAAAAACAGAACAACTAAATATTTCATACTAATATATAATATATCACAATGCCCATAGATAACATAATAAACAAAAAACAAATCGATAAATTGAAAAAAAACATTAGTGCAAAACAAAAGCCCATTTCCTAGAGTTACCAAGATGGTTTGTAGTTCGTAGTTCAGTTGGCTTTGTAGTGTTCAAGAGCCTGTTGGTTGTTGGGAAGAAGTTGTTCCTGAACCTGGTGGTCACAGTTCACAGACTCCTATACCTTCTTCCCAATGGCAGGAGAGAAATGAGAGCCTGGCTAGGGTAGTGTGGGCCCTTAATGATGCTGGTAGTCTTTTTGAGGCAGCACCTCCTATAGATCCCTCAGTGGTGGTGAGGTCAGTACCCATGTTGGACAGGGCAGTGTCCATTGACATATTATAATCCCCTTTGTTCCTGTGCATCCGAGTTGCTGAACCAGGCCGTGATGCAACCTGCCATTATGAACTCTACTGTACATCTGTAGAAGTTCAAGAAAGTTTTCATCAACATACCAAATCTTCTCAAGCTTCTAAGGAAGTAGAGATGTTGATGGGCTTTCTTTATGATCGTATCAATGTGCTGGGTGCAGCATAGATTTAGTTTGGTTTAGTTTAGAGATACAGCACGGAAACAGGCCCTTTGGATCACTGTGTCCATGCTGACCACTAATGCTATCCTACCCACGCCAGGGATAATTTACAATTATACCAAGCCAATTACTCTACAAACCTGTACATCTTTGGTAGACTAAAATGCTGGAGAAACTCAGCAGGTGAGGCAGCATCTAAGGAGCGAAGGAAATAGGCAATGTTTCAGGCCGAAACCCATCTTCAGATCTTCAGAAATATGCGAATAGGAACTTGAAGTTCTTGCCTCTCTCCACCACAACCCGTCAATGAAGACAGGTTTGCAGATCCTTGGTTTTCCTCTACTAAAGTCAACAATCAGCTCATTGGTCTTACTGACATTGAGAGCAAGGTTGTTTTTCTGACACCATTCAATCAGATGTTTGATTTCCCTCTAATACTCTGACTCATCATTACCCATAGTTTGTCGTTGGAAAATTTTAAGATGGAGTTGGCCCTGTGTCAGGCTACACAGTCATGGGTATAGAGTGAATGGAGCAGGAGGCTGACCACAGCCTCAATGTGGTACTGTGCTGATGGTTATCAAGGAGGAATTGTTGTTGGCAATTTGTGCCTATAATTTGTGTGTTGATGAGGAAGTTGAGGATTCAGGTGCAAAGGGATGCATCGATACTCAGTTCCCTGAGCTTGCTACAAGTTTAGAGGAAGTGATGGGTTTGAACGTTGATGAACACCAGCTCTTATTGTTCAAGTGGTCCAGGGCAGAGTGGAAAGCCAACAAGATCACATCCTTGTTGATCTTTTGTGGGGGTAGGCAAATTGTAATGGGGGCAGATGCTTGCTAAGGTAGGAGTTGACATGCACCACAACCAACCTTTCAAAACACTTCATCATCATGGACGGTAGTGGTACCAGTCCGTAGTCATTGGGACATGTCACCTCACTCTTCTTGGGCAATATATATGCTCTTTTAATGCAGGTAGCAACCTCAGCCCTCAGTAATGAAAGGTGAATATTTCCACAAAAACTACAGCCAGTTGGCCTATGCAGGTTTTGAGATCGTGACCAGATACTCCGTCAGGCCCAGACACTTTCCAAAGGTTCCCCCTCTGAATCCTTCTATTGTTTTTCATTAATTACCATGCATGGTTATTATCTTGCCCAAATCTGGATGTCTGTGGCCTGCTGTAGACTGGTCATTGTGATATACTGCAAACACAGTCATCTACAAAGCTTTGTCAGCAGGAATTTTATTTGTCTTAAATCACTTGAAATGTGCAATTCTAATCTTGTTCCAGTCTTTAAATATATTGTTTCTGGAAAAATCTTGAAATTCCCAAGATTAGTACCGTATGGTCGGTGGCTGTTGCTATGAACAACTGGTTAACCTGTTGCAACCCTCTGGAAAATAGTTAAAGTAAAGTAAAGTATCCTTTATTGTCATTCAGACCTTTCGGTCTGAACAAAATTTTGTTCCTGGCAGTCATACATTTAATAAAAAACAAAACACAATAAACACAAATTAACATCCACCACAGCGAGTTCACCAAGCACCTCCTCACTGTGGTGGAAGGCAAAAGTCTTAATTCTTTGTGTCTTCCCTCCTTGCTCTCCCTCTGCGCTGAGGCAATCCAGGCCTCCGATGTTGTGACCCCGCCGGGTGTTGGTAATTCCCGCGGCTGAATCCGAGCTCCGCGAACGGGCCAGTTCAAACTCCGCGGCCCAAGGTGGTTGAAGCTGCCGCCCTCCAGTCCAGCGGACGAAGCTGTTGCCGTGGGCGCTCCGGAAAAACAGGTCACCAACCTGTGACCTGCGAGCTCCCGACGATGTCGTCTGCTGGGCCCGCGCCGAACCATCGAGGTCGGGCCGCCGTCACCGCCGGGACACCTCCTCAGGCCCGAGTCAGGCCGCTGTACGGCCGGGACACCTCCTCAGTCCCGAAGTCGGCCAGCCTCGCGCTGGTAAGTCCCGGCTGGCTCTGCCTCCGGAGTCTCGGGTCGGTCTCAGTTGGAGGCCGCCAGCTCCACCATTAGGCCTCAGCGCAGACAGAGATGCGGGATACGACAAAAAAAAGTTGCATCCCCCCTGAAGGAAGAGACTAAAAACAAGTTTCTCCCCCCCCCCCCCCATCTCAAACAGGACAAGGACAACAAAAAAAAATAAAAAACAGATGGACGACAGGCGAGCCGCAGCTGCTAGGGCAGCGCCGCCACTTCCGGATGGTCTTGAAGATGATCTGTGCCAACCGATTACATTACTTTCACCCACAACATACCCATGGTGGAAATATCAACTATAACAATATATTTGGCAAAGCTTTGCATTCAAATCAATGGTTGCTCAAGATATATTGACATTCTACCAAACATGAAATATGTTTCTGTCATTGTTAAAACCATTTGGATTAGCTTTGTTTCCTAACTTACTAACCATTTGGATTGGCTTATTAACACATTTTGTGTTAAGCACTTTTCCACCAAGATAGCCCACATGGATTGTGTCAACACTTCAGTACAACAAAGGCCGTGTGCTGCGTCTCTTACACCCACTTTCTTCCATTCAGTGGCTAGCATGAATGAGTGGACGACCCGGTTGCGCAGTGGTAGAGTTGCTGCCTTACATCACTTACGTCGCCAGAGACCCGGGTTCCATCCTGACCACGGGTGCTGTCTGTACGGAGTTTGTTTCCGAGATTTTCGGTTTCCTCCCACACTCCAAAGACGTACAGGTTTGTAGGATAATTGGCTTGGTGTAAGTGTAAATGGTCGGTGAAGAATTGGTGTGCCGAAGGGCCGGTTCCCACGCTGTATCTCTAAATTAAACAAAACTAAACTAAAAAAAAGAAAGTAAACAGAACTTGTACTTGCATAACACCTTCATGTTTTGAAATGCTTCAAAAGCCTTTATCTGTATATAATGTGTCCTGACTGTTGGAGGCAAACACTGCTGCTATCGAGCACCAGCAGTAACCTGCAAACACTATCACAGAGAATAGAATGCTTTTGATGAGAAACACCATTGTCTGAAAGACCACAACGACTCCTTTGGCTTCTTTAATTATCAACAGGAATCATTAATCCATACATGCTGGGGGTGGAGGGGGGGGGGTCTTAAAGAATCCTGGTATGGTCTTCTGGTCACCTGTACTAAATAGAAGATTGCCCAAAAACGAACTTTATTTATCGCAGGAGGGAAATTGATATTTATAAGTTAGACAAGCTTAAAGAGGGTTTAAACTTTTGAGATAGTTTGACGTTGTTACCACAGATCCTTGGTGTGGGGGGATTAAATGCATGAGGTATATATTCGAAGTGCTTCACAGGACATTGGAAGCAAAAGCAAAAGTATATAGTTTGTTTAACCCTTTTCCCCCACCAAACCTCGCCGGTGCACCGGGGGCCTACCCACCTCGCATCCGCACTGGGGCCTATCCACCTTGCATCTGCACTGGGGCCTATCCACCTCACATCCACACTGAGGCCTATCCACCTCACATCCGCACTGGGGGCCTACCCACCTCACATCCGCAATGGGGGCCTACCCACCTCGCATCCGCACTGGGGGCCTACCCACCTCACATCCGCACTGGGGGCCTACCCACCTCACATCCACACTGGGGTCCTACCCACCTCGCATCCGCACTGGGGGCCTATCCTCATCGCCGCCGCACCTAGCCGACCCACCTCCCCTCCGCACCTGACCTGCAACATTCCCGCCACACCTGGCCCATCTAACATGGTTGAACCACGGCGCCCCACTGACCATCCACCCACCGGGACCTCCCACGCATCGCCTGCCGACCCGGACTCTACTGCCCGTAGACTCCTACTATCGGGTCCACCGGCCCTCGCCACTCCCCCTCCCTCCAACAGCCCGCAGCCGTCGCCTTGCCTATAGCCTGGATCCAGTACTGGGCATAAAGCCTCCACGCTGCTGATTCCCACTCCCCTGGGTTTGATTGCATTGGGTCCTAGTGCTCTTCGCCCTCACCCTGGTAACCTCAGTGGCTGATCCACTGGGTCTTCCCCATCCCCCTCAAACTATGTGACCCCTGCCTGCTCTTCCCCACCCACACTACATTCTTCAAGCCCCCGTCCTCCCTGACCACCCACTACCCCCCCCCCCACCAGACATCGCCTTGGCCTCAGTTCACTCACCTGCCTTCCTTCGGCCTCAACCCCCATCCCTGCCGTATGTTCACCATCGCCCCTGACCTCCCCCTCTCCGACACCGAACGGTTGGTCCTCAGCAGAGGCCTTACCTTTGTCCCCCTCAGTCCCTACCTCAATGAGTTCCGTGCCCACCATGACTTGGAGCTCTTCTACCGTCGCCTCCGCCTCACAGCATTCTTCCATGGGAAGGAGTCCTCGCCCCCTATTGATGATCCCTTTTCCCATCTCCAACGAACCCCGTCCTCATGGACCCCCCCCCCCCCCCCCCCCCCCCCCCCCCCCCCCCATGGCCTTCCGGCTTTACACCTTTTTATCCAAAATTGCTGGTGGGGCATCAACCACCTTAACTTCTCCACTCCTCTATCTCACGCCAATCTCTCCCACCCCCCCACTGAACGTACAGCCATCAACTCACTCCGCAACAACCCAGACTGGGTTATCAAACCCACCGACAAGGGAGGTGCCGTGGTAGTCTGGCGCATCTATCTCTACAAAGCTGAGGCCATGCGCCAACTCTCGGACACATCCTCCTACTTACCCCTGGACAATGACCCCCACAGACGAGCACCAGACCAATATCTCTAGCACCATCACCATCCACTCTGGCTCCCTGCCCCGCTGAGCCTCCAATCTCATCGTTCCACAGCCCGATTTTACCTTTTCCGCAAAATCCACAAACCTGACTGGCCTGGTAGACACATTGTCTCTGCCTATTCATGCCCTGCCAAACTTATTTCCACATACCTTGACTCCATCCTATCCCCCTGGTTAAATCCCTCCCTACCTATGTTCAAGACACCTGACGCTTTCCGTCGTCTCTGGGCATTCCATTCTCTAGGCCCCCATCCCCTCATCTTCACCATGGACATCCAGTCACTCTACACCTCCATCCCCCACCAGGATGGTCTCAAAACCTTCCGGTTCTTCCTCGACCGGAGAATCAACCTATACCCGTCCACTGATACTCTCCTCCATCTAGCGTTTGACTCCTCCCGTTTCCTCCAAATACAAGGCGTAGCTATGGGCACGCGCCTGGGCCCCAGCTATGCCTGCCTCTTTATTGGGTGTCGTCAAACAATCCTTGTTCGAAGCGTACCAGGGCCCCATCCCCGACCTCTATCTCGATTGCTTTGGTGGTACCTCCTGCACCCACACACAACTGACTGACTTCACGCCTATCATCCGCTTCACGCCAAACTTCCATCCGGCACTCAAATACACCTGGACCATTTCCGACACTTCCCTACCATTTCTTGACCTCACTATCTGCATCGCAGGTGATAGACTTCTGACCGACATCCACTATAAACCCACTGACTCCCATGGCTCTCTAGACTTCTCTTCTTCCCACACTGCTTCCTGTAAGGACTCCATCCCCTACTCCCAATTCCTTCGTCTATGCTGCATCTGCCCCCAGGATGAGGTGTTTCACACCAGGGCATCGGAAATGTCCTCCTTCTTCAGGGAACGGGGGTTCTCCTCCCCTACTATAGATGAGGCTCTCACCAGGGTCTCTTCCATACCCCACAACACTGCTCTCTCTCCCCATGCCCCCACTCGTAACAAGGGCAGAATCCCCCTAATCCTCATCCTTCCACCCCACTAGCTGTCACATACAACAAATAGTCCTCCGTCATTTTTGCCACCTCCAATGTGACCCCACCACTCGCCACAACTTCCCATCTCCCCCCTGTCTGCTTTCCACAAAGACCGCTCCCTCCGCAACTCCCTGGTCAATTCTTCCCTTCCCACCCGAAGTCCACAGGCTGAGGAGGGCGGAGATTCACGCTGGCGGCCCTCGGCAAAGGGATCCCAGGGCTCCACGATGTTGAAATCACCGCCAACCACAGCTCCATGATATTGAAGCAGTAGGCACAACACTCCAGAACTTCACAACAGCGATCCAGGTAAGGCATCGCCCGCTCCGCGATGAATCCAATATGTATTTTTAAACCAACTGTTTAATGACAACATACAGTAGGATCTAAAAGTGTCACAATGTCACTGTCAGGTAGTCATGGTCCGCTAGTCGTGGGGGTGGGGGATTGGGAGGGGGGTGGGCCTCACAAGTGAAATAGCTTAGGGCCTCTCTTCATCTAAATCCGACCCTGCTGCCAACAGTCATAAAAACACAAAAACACAAAGTACATGAAACATGAAATTAAAGTGAAAGTGGAAATGATTTGGTATGTGCAAAGATGTGGGGGGGAGGGGGGGGGGAGTCAGTCTCAGTCTCAGTCTACCCCATGACAGAATGGGGAAGAGTTTTACAGTTTGATAGCCACAAGGAAGAAGGATCTCCGGTGACATTCTGTACTGCATCTTGCTGGAACCAGTTTTGCTGAAGGCACTCCTCAGGTTGATCAGTGTGTAATGGAGGGGGTCTGTATTGTCCAGGATGCTCCACAGTTTCTCGGAGACCATCTCCCATGAATCCAATTCCGCCCCCAGGACGGAGCCAGTCTTCCTGATGAGTTTGTTAATCCTATTGGCCCCAGCGCATGTCAGCGAAGGAGATGGCACTGGCTACCACCGATTGGTAGAACATCTGCAGCATCTTACTGCAGACATTGAAGGAGCGGAGCCTTCTCAAAAAGTACAACCGGCTCTGTCCCTTCTTGTGGAGGGCCTCAGCATTCCTAGACCAGTCCAGTTTACTGTCCAGGTACACTCCAAGTAATTTGTACTCCCTGGTAAACTGCACATCCACACCATTGATGGAGACAGGGGACAGGGGTGTTCCTCTCCTCTTAAAGTCCACCACTAACTCCTTAGTCTTGTCGGTGTGAGCTGCAGGTGATTCAGCTCACATCACTCAACAAAGTTTTTGACTACACCTCTGTATTCAGCTTCCATCCCCTCACTGATGCAGCCCACAATTGCAGAGTCATCTGAAAACTTCTGCAGGTGGCAGGAGTCCGAGTTATATCTGAAGTCTGAGGTGTAGATGGTGAACAGGAAGGGAGAAATGACCATACCCAGTGGGGCCCCTTTGTTTCTCACTACCATGTCCGAGCTACAGTTCTGCAGCCTGACATATTGTGGTTGTCCAGTCAGGTAGTTGGTGATCCAGGACACCAATGGAGCAACCATCCGCATCTTCGTCAGTTTGCTCCCTAGCTGTGCAGGGATGGTGTTAAAACCGCTGGAGAAATAAAAAAACAAGACTTTCATGAGGCTTCCCCGCTTATCCAGGTGAGCATAGGAACGATGGGGCAGGTGGATGACGGCGGCTTCAACCCCCATCTTTGTTTGGTAAATGAACTGCAGGGGGTCCAGGTAGGGTTTAACTAGGTGAGTGAGCACCAGCGTCTCCACTCCAGGGACTTCATCATGTGTGATGTCAGCACCACCGGTCTGTAATCATTGGAGGAGCTGCGGCGCTGATCACTGATCCTGGATTTCTACCACTTCCTACTCTTTCCTGATCTTTTCGTAAAAGGGAGATCCAAGCTGTTCCAGAAAGAACTGCAGATGCTGATACAATCAAAGGTAGACACAAAATGCTGGAGAAACTCAGCGGGTGAGGCAGCATCTGTGGAGAGAATGAATTGGCGATGTTTCGGGTCGAGACCATTCTTCAGTCTGTGCCTACCTTCCAAGCTGTTCCATTTTTGTTCACTGTTATGAGGAATTGGTACAATAGGATACAGAACCATGGTGGGGAAGTATGTTATGTTACAGATCAGGTATAATCCACTTGAGTGGGGAACAGCTATCTGAGAAGGTCAGAGCAGGAGTTGGCTAACTGATGTCTGCCACCATTCAACATGATCATGACTGACCTACCCAAGGCTTCAGCTCTTCAGTTCCTGATTCCCATAGCTTTCAATCCCTGATTTTTCAAATATTTATCTAACTCAACTTTAAGCATCTACAACTCTCTCTGGTTGGGAATTCCAGACTTCACCACCCTTTGCGATAAGAAATTTCTACGAACCTTGGCTTGAAATGACTGGCCTTATCTTGAAGTTTTGTCCTTAGAGCAGGAGAAAATGTAGATGCTCTATGTTATTCATCGGGCTTTTCTCAGTGTGCTCAGCAAAACTTTTGAAATGTATTGAGTCTGGCCCAATGTAACCTTGCGTCAGAGCATAATTCAACAGGGTACCCCATTGGAATCCAAATCTTAATATTCTCACATCCCACCAATTTATAGCTGTAAACACTGGTGCCTTGAACCAGTGAACCATCAATAATTTATGTTTTTCTTATTCAGTTCAAGAAATGTGAAGCATTTTATTAGTAAGTAATTTATTAGTATGGACTATGTTCCCAGAATGTTTTTGGCTAGCGACCGATATTTCTTACGTAGGTCAAGTTGAGAGCCCAAACAGAACGGGATTAATTTACAATTATATAACCTAATAAGGGAATCATGGCGCTGAGAGACTTTAATATTTAATTACAGTTAATTTGTATTTTATGGTGAAATAAGAAATAAAATATGCAGTAATGTGCATTTTAGAATATTCATTATTCAGAAATAATTGTTGCATTAATTTCAACTATCCATTTGACCTGCACTACATTTCTCAGCTTGTCAATAAATATTCAGTTAATATGCGTTTCTTCTCTATTAAATAAGAGGATGCAAAATGTGATGGTTTTCCCAAATAAATTATGATTGCTGATATTTGAATTGATTAACTGTCATCACATAAGTTCACCAGCACTGTCCCAGAAATGAACTTGGTTTTCCCTCAGAACTTTTTCTAAGGAGAAACATTTTTTCCCTTTGCACGTTGCATGTGATGAACCATTTATTCCATGTACTTTACACCCAGCACCGCAAACTCTTGGGTGCTTGTTGTGCTTAGATCCCCTTTCCCTGACCCACAACTCCCTTTCATGGTTTCCAACCAGATGCGTTTGATGTTCCCTACTCCTCTTGTATTGGACACCACTTAGCTGGTTGGCAGGTTGAACATCAGTAGCGGAAATCTCTGCACTGAAGCTATCATCTGATACGTGGGGACCAGGGATATTTGGGGAAGGTGTGCTTGTGGTATCTGCATGGGGATTTTCCAATCTCATTATATGTAAATACAGGTGCCTGTCCAAAATTCAGACATTTCTATTCAACTATCTGCATAACGATAATGTTGAATGTCTGATTTAATGGCGATATGCTTCTTTTAATCATATGAACGTAATTGCCTATGGCAACACCTGGCAGGGTTGAAGTATTTCTCCCACTCTGTCTCGTGGTCTATGAGGAAGAGGTGACTCCAATTATAACGCCGACTGATCTGAGTTACATGGGAGCCAGTTGGAGCTCTGTTGGAGCTCCAGAAGGGAATAAGGACTCAGTCACTAGCAGCAGCAATCTGTCTGGCAGGTTAAAGATGATGCCAACAGAGCACCTATCTGCACAGCTAGTCCCGGTCGACTGCTGAAGCCCACCTCCCACTTCTCCATTCCTCCTCACACCCACCTCCCCGTCTATCCCTTTCTTCCCCCTCCACCCCTCTACTCTCTCTCCACCCCTCCACCCGGAGTAGATCTACCCGAGCCGAGAGTACATTACTTCAAAGATCCTAGAGCAGAGCCTTCATGTAGAAGCCTCAATATTCTGATGTACTTGTCGTGGCAACTGTACCTTGATAGTTTTCTCCAAAGAGCCTGGCGGTCTACCGAGTCAAAAGCCTTTGTCAGGTCTATGAAGGCCATGTATAAAGGCTGCCTTTGGTCACGGCATTATTCCTGGAGTTACCGCGCTGTGAATATCCTTTTACAGATACTGATAGGCCTGTTTCTATCAAAGATCATTTTAGTATATGTTCATCCCAGTTATCCTCAGTTCAAATTCTTCAAGTATGGCTGTCTTATTGGTTTCAAAACTGCAGAATCACCCAGGTGAATAGTTGGGCATTGTCACTGTGCAGTGCAAGGCTACTTCTGTAATTTTCTCTCCTGTCAGACTGATCTTGCAGCAATGCTGTTGATTTTATCAGCACGACAAGGGAAACTATCTCTTAAACATTTTGTATTTTTTCGGTTCATGCCACTGTTTTGTGTGGGTTTCCATATCAGCAGGGATATTTGCTTATGGCTAAGTCTGCGCATATATGTGTAACCAATATGAAATCTCTTCATTGGAACTGAAGAACCATGTAGAATCCTTGAATTATGCAGCAGCATTTATTCAGTTCATAATGTGTGCATTGATTCTTAAAAAAAATAATAAATTGAAAGCAATGTGCTTTCCCCTCACTCTGCAAAATAGTAAGATTATATGAGAACTTACCAGTTTGAAGTTTGATCTTTATTTTATAAGGAGTTGCGATGAGGGACTACGTGAAGAACCCCGTACAACCGTTGGTGCGTTAATCTTCAAAGCAGCGGAGTGAAATCACAGATAACAATGATTGAAGTATAATGGTAAGATAACAAAGACTAGAACTACCAGATGAGATCTATGAGGGCTGGGAGCGGAGGGCACATAGTCCCTCATCGCAATTCCTCATAAAATAAAGATCAAACTTCAAACTGGTAAATTCCCATTTAATCTTACTATTTTACTTCGGAGTCATGTGAGTGACTATGTGAAGACTTCAAAGCACTGTGATTTCACGCCGCAGACCCAAATTCGGCGTTCACACTGCATCGATTGACTCAAAAGTCGTTAACAATCAATAATGCATCAATAATAACATTTGTTAAATGAATAACAGTTTATATACAAACAAAACCATAACAAACCCCTCTAACTCAGGGGGAAACTATAACAGAACTCAAAACAGAATCAGCAAACACCCCCAGCCTTGAAATCGGCTTGTGATAAAACCTTTGAAAGGTCAGCTCACTGGACCATCCTGCGGCCACGAGGATATGGTCTATTGGCACTTCCATCGCCCTTGCCGCGGAAGTTGATACCGCCCTGGTGGAATGAGATTTGAATTTATCAGTATCAATTCCAGCACTTCCCAGGACCTGCTTTAGCCACCTTGAAATTGTTTGCACCGACACCTTACTGTGTGGTTTTTTGTGACTAATAACCAAAGCCGACTGTTCCTCTCAGAGGTTGAGTAATCTCAATGTAACGTGATAAATGTGAGACTACACACAAGCGATCATCTGCAGGGTATGCTGAAAACACAATCTTACATCCTTTCTTGCCTATTCTACTATGTTTAAGCAAATCATAAAATATAATGGCATCTGCCGGCACATGCATTCTGTCTAGCCGAAGCTTTTGCAATGTTTGAACACATTGGGCTGAAACCAACGCCATAAGCATGACCGCCTTCATGGTTAATTTGGCTATAGATAGGCTTGCAACAGGAGCCCATTGGCGAAGAAGCATAGGAACTTCACTCACATTCCAAATAACGGCATACCTGGGTTTAGGAGGATTAGAATTGAAAACTCCCTTCATAAATCGAGAAACTAACGGATGTGTCCCTACTGAATGCAACTCTGAATTCATGGGTAAATAAGAAGACAAAGCACTTCTGGCTGTATTGATCTTACTATAACTTAAATTTTGATCAAAATAAAGAGTGGACAAAAACTCCAATACAACTGTGATCCCTGCAGTTTGATATGAAATATTCTGCTCTAGACAGAATTGCTCCCACTTCCTTATCGAGGTGATACACTGCTTCTGGGTACTATCCCTGCAGGCCGACATGAGAACATCCACAGTACGATCAGACAGTCCTCTCCCCAGGTATGGCCTCCTTAAAATCTGCAAATTAACAGATCAATACGATCATGTAAAGGATGTTGATCCCCAGTTACTGGATTTACTTTTTATGCTTGGGAATAATCATGTGAGGCTGACTAGCCATTTGTAATACGAGAGGAAACCATGGTTGTGTAGGCCAATCTGGCACTACCAATACTCCTGAAGCAGCGTCCTGCTTGATCTTTTGCAAGCATCTACTGATGAGACAGAATGGAGGATATGACTACACAAACATTCCACCCCAATGCAGCGAGAAAGCATCAGGATCTGGTTCCCATGAAACATATCTGGGCAACTGATTGTTTAATATAGATGCAAACAAGTCAATATCTGGCATTCCATACTGAGCACTCACTTGATTAAATAAGTCCTGATTTAACATCCTTTCTATGTTAGCATTGAATTGGCGTGACCTAGTGTCAGCTACAGTATTAAATCTACCTGGCAAATATATTGCTGAAAGCCAGATATTTTGGTCAATGCACCAGCTCCAAATCTGATTAGCCAGTCTATCACAAGACTGTGACTTAACCCATGTGGTTTACATATGCCACTGCTGAGGTGTTGTCAATCTGAACCTGCACATGCAAGTCCCTCCTGGTAGAGCAATAAGCCCATACCAGGTTCCCAACAACTCTAAATAATTGATCCCTTTTAATTGAAGAAGGGATGTCCCATCAGTATTCCATCTGCCTCCACAACTGGAAGACGCATCTGTTGCACCCCAACCCAGCGCACGTACATCAGTCTGTAATATAATTGAAGGTGGTTCCACCAAAACCTTGCTAAAACATTTTGAAACATTTACAATCCACCATTGTATGTCGGAATTTGCCCCAGCTGACAATTGCATAGGCCTGTCAAAATGGCCCACTTGTATTTTCAGTGCCTGTTCATTTGATCAATGTAATTGTTGATAATGCAGAGGACCATACTGCACAGCTGGAAAAGCAGCCACCAATTTACCAATTAAACTGGCTACTTGTCTAGTTGAAGGCCGTTGTTCTCTAAGGAGATTAACACAGTCCCCAATTAACTGTTGCAATTTGTCCCTAGGCAAAGTTACCAAAGTGATTTGAATTGATGGTAAATTCCAAATAATCAATGATTTGAACTGGTGATAATTTGGATTTATCTGGATGAATGATGAACCCTAATTGTTCAAAAATGAATTTAACAATTGAACCAGATGACTCAGCTTCAGCATGAGTCTTTCCAACAATTAAAATATCATCTAAATAGGCCATTACCACATCACCCTGAGCTCTGAGTAATGCTAACACAGGTTTTAACAATTTAGTAAATAATCTAGGAGCTGAAGTTAATCCATTAGGCAGTGCTTTGAATTGCCACAACTGAGTCATCCAGATAAATTTCAAATACCTCCTATCATCACCATGAATAGACACTGTGTAATATGCATCCTTTGGTATCAATGCTTGCCATATAATACCCTTTGGAAACAAGATGTTTGGCTGTGGAAAAAGTTTCCATTTTGAAATGCCTATAGCAAATAAATTTGTTCAAACTCATCAAATCCAGGATAATTCTACATCCCCCAGTCTTTTTAGACCATGGAAAAATACTTGACACAAACTGACGACTTTGATAGACTGACTTCTCAATTACCCCTTTCTTGTGTAATGTATTAATTTCTGCTTGTATGAGAACATTTTCTTCATCTGAAAATATAAGTTTCCGACTTGGAACATGTTGATTAGGTGGACTCTCATTAGAGTAAAATTCAATTTTTACCCCTTCAATACTGTTAAGTATAAATTAATCTGATGTTAACTCCTGCCATCGTGTGAGAAACAAATGTAACCTTCCCCCAATTTGAACATCTATGTTACTTAATTCATTCTCTCTATGAGGCAATTTTCTCACCTGCATACGTCCTTGCAGACCTTGTTGGCCCCGGTCCCCTGTAGGAAAAGGCATCTTCCCCTTCACACCATTGGCAGTCTGCCAGTTCCGGTATTGCAGACCTGTATGGCTGGTTCCTTCCCCTGCATCCGAACTGGTGCCCTGTCGGTAAGGATAAAACCTCTTCCCCTGTTTTCCAACTGGCTTAATGAGGCCCATAGTTTTTGCATCCTCAAGGCATTCTTTAACTCGCTTAGCAAGATCAACTCCAAATAACAGATTGGGTGGTGGTACGCTGGGCGGCTTGCACTAAGCCGCCAGATTGGGATTTATAACCGGCCTTATAGCTGCTCTTCTAATGTTATTAATTTCAAAAAACGCACTACAAAGCAGTCCCAGTGCATCCTGATGGGTTTCAGACATACACCCTGTATCCACTATCTTCACAAAAGCCGTATGCCCTGCCGAAAGTAATTTGAGCACCTTCTGAAACTTCATTTCCTGAGCCCTGGCTGACACCCCCAACTGTGTCCAAATCTGATGGTTGACCCTTGAGTAAGCCACAATTTATAGGAGCTTCATATTTCTTTGGCCGCCTCATCCATGGCCAACTCCTGTAGTTGGTGGGAGAGCATGTACTGTATTGCTGTAGCCAACTCTTCCCCAATCGGCTCTCCTGCCTCTCTAGGCACAGCAAACTTTTCTGCAATGTTAGGGATGATTTCTAATTGTACACCCTTATTGCTCTCTCCCACCACTGATTCTGTGTCAGCAAACTGCACCGTTTGAATCTCCTCCTCATAGGCAGGATATTCTGGCAGCCCTGTTAAAGGTGCTGCGAGCAGAGGCTCTCGCATACCCTGGCATGGGCACCACTCCTCCTCACAGAGTTGGGCCCTGTCGAACATTCTCTGCAATAGAATCTCGACTTGGGGGAGCCATGAGCAAGCGATCTCTCCAGTAGAGGCTACAACCTCCAGGTCTGACTCTGGGTCAACGGGTCTAACTGACTTCCCAGTGGCCTTATGTCCTACTGGCAAGGCTACACTGCTCACAGGCAGTGGGTCCGCTATCGCTAGCTCTATAGCCGGCATCAGACTAGGTGTGCTAGACGGGCCTCCACTCACAATATTCTCTTGGTCATCGACCTTTCTCCCTCCGGAGCGCCTCGCCGCCACCTTTTTCACCTTCTGCAACATCACTAACGGAGCAACACCAACCGCTGTTACAGAAAATGAAGACTGAAAAAAGTTTAAAACTTACCTTCAGTTTTAAACTTACTGCTTGGAGGAGCACTGCTGCTCCAACCGGCCGTCTGCACCAAAGCGTCTGACGTACCAATGGCTGTACGGGGTTCTTCACATAGTCACTCACGTGACTCCGAAGTAAAATCCTCCTTGTCAAGTATTTATCCATGCTAAATTTGAAATTTACCATTGGATCTGCTTCCTTTATATATTCAGTTAGCCCAGATTTATTTTTTGACAAATATTTATTCTCTTTGTTGTTAAACATTGGACTCTGCTCTACTCAACGTATGTGGTGTATTTTATCCCATAACATTAAGCCTTCATGTAGGATATGATTCACATCTTTCCATTCGCCAGTGGGAAAGAGCTTTTTTAATCAAGCTTAAAACATGTTCAAGTTCTCAAGTTGTCTAGCATAAGCAAGATTGATAAACTATGGAAAACTTTGACAGACTTACTATGAGGTCATATGGAAGAGAGAAAACTTTGGTAATAACATGTCTCCAAGATCTACTAAAAAATTCAGTTTGTCAGAACATTTCTGAAGAGCCATCCATATCAGAACATGATCCTGTATTTTCCTGTTAAGGACTTGCACAACATATTGGAGCAATCTCTTTCCTTTAAGTTGCCAACATTTGAATAGTTTATTGTTTCCTTAAATCTGAAAAAAATGGTAAATTAATTTTAAATGGGTTGGTGACTAAGGTAATGTTTATAGTTTGTTTATCATTAACTCATTGATTAAAAATTGTCTGCTGTAGTTTTAAGATGTTGCTGATCATAATGTACATATGGTGCAGTTCACAATCCTTGGCTGGACAAGTAAACACCACAGATATAATTGTTGATTCATCTCTAAAGTGTGAGCAGCTTGTGAAGTAGTTTGCAGCAGATGCTACATTCAGATATGAGGAGGTTCACTGATGAATAATTCCAATTGAAACAGATAATAAAAACTCACCGCCCCCCAAAGGTTGGCTGCCATCAGTACAGCATTCGGAAACAAACGAATAAATAACATGGGATTAAGGCTTTCAGCTATAACATGTCACACAATATTTAGCATTTTTTTCCTGAGGAACAATTACTTGATGAGATATGGGTGGAAGTAATTTATTGACAGTCTTTAAAATGGTATACGGCACGACTAATATAAATTAATGTTACTTTGTTTAAAATCAAATTCTACAAACTAAATAAAAGAAATAGGTGTAAACATAAAAAGGTATGCATTGATATTGGAGTTTCAAAACTGTTCAGTGAGTGCACGCAATTTGAGTGCTACGTGGCTGAACTGTATAGTCAAAGAGGCATAGTTCAGCCACATAGCACTCATATTCACAAAGATCAAATGAACTTGTCTGGGAGCTGGCATTCATGCACATCAAGGTAAACATAGAATCATAGAGACATAGTTACACAGTGCAGAAACAGGCCCTTGGCCCAACTTGCCCACACCAGCCAACATGTCCCAGCTAAACTAGTCACACCTGCCTGCGCTTGGTCCATATCCCTCCAAACTTGTCCTATTCATGTACCTTTCTAACTGTTTCTTAAACGTTTGGATAGTCCCAGCCTTAACTACCTCCTCTGGCAGCTTGTTCCATACACCCACCACCCTTTATATAAAAATTACCCCTGAGATTCCTATTAAATCTTATACCATTCACCTTATACCTATGTTCACTCGGAGGACATACCCAGTTACTAAAAATGAGCATGTGATCTGTGTCTTCATGGTACACTCTAGAAATATGGCCCAACCCCAACAAATTTGTGGATCATTAGCTGCTGAGCATGCACAGTAATATCAGCCATAATGTAATTCATTGAGGTGCAGTTTATGGTACCGCCACTGCGCTGTTCCACTCGTTTGGCTTTGACATTGACTTTTGATGCTGTCTGTGTGGAGTTCTTCTGTGATCACGTGGGTTTCCTCCAGGAGCTTAAGTTTTTTCCCACATCCCAAAGCCATGCTGGTAGGTTAATTGACTCATGTAAATTATGAAGTGTGTGAGTGGGTGGAAGGAGAGTTATGGATAAATGAGAGAGAATAGCTTACTGGAAAATGTGGGAGAATGGGATTGATGACAATGTGCTGAGATTTAGCCTTAAGTCGACAGGCTGAATGACTCAATAGTTCAAAGGAGCTTTATTTGTCACATATGCAACTGCAAATTGAAATTGCAGATATTACACACGGGGGGGGGGGCACCACGTCTTGGCGCCATTATTCAAAGTCCTTCTACCACTCCTTCTATAATGGATGCATATATGGAGAATACGTCTGGATGTTATAGAGTCTTACAGCACAGAAATGGGCTATTCGGTCCAACTCGTCCATGCTTACCAAGATGTCCAATCTAAGGTAGTCTCATTTTCCAAAGATAGCCACAAAACCGAGTAACTGAACGGGTCAAGGAGCATCTCTGAAGAAAATGGGTATTTTCATTTCAGGTCAGCACCCTTCTTCAGACTAATTGTGGAGGAGGAGGTGGGATTTTCAGAACACCTTTGGAAGCTGCTAAGGAAGATATGAACCCACAATATCAAAGGGCAGATACTAGCATGGATAGCAGGTTGGCTGGCTGGCAGAAGGCAAAGAGTGGCAATATAAGGGGACTTTTTCTGGTTGGCTGCCAGTGACGAACGGAGTTCCAGGTGCTGGGGTCGCTAATATTCACATTGTATATTAATGATTTGGACGAGGGGATTAAAGGCTTTGTGGCCAAGTCTGCGGATACCAAAATAGGTGGAAGGCCATGTAGTGTATAGAAAGCAGGGACTCTGTGGAAGGATTTGGACAAGTTGAGAGAATGGGAAGTGAAGTGGCAGATGGAATATAGTGTAGCAAAGTGTGGAGTCATGTATTTTGGTAGTAGGAATAAAGGATTAGACTATTTTCTAAATGATGAGAGAATCCAAAAATCGGAGGTGCAAAGGGACTTGGGAGTGCTGCAGTATTCCCAAAAAATCTATCTGGAAGCCAAATTGTTAGTAAAAGAAAGCAAACTCAATGCTAGCATTTATTCCAAGAGAGCTTGCATACAAAAATAGAGATATAATACTGAGACTCTATAAGGCGCTGGTAAGGCCGCATTTGGAATATTGTGAGCAATTATGGGCACCATATATTAGAAAGGATGTGCTAGCTCTGGAGAGAGTCCAGAGGAGGTTTACAAGAATGATCCTAGGAATGTTTAGTTTGATGAGTGTTTGTCGCTGGCCTGTACTCGCTGGAATTTAGAATAATGAGGGGCGAACATCATTGAAACATGCCGAAGGGTAAAAGGCTTGGATAGAGTGGATGTGGCGAGGATGTTTCCACTAGTGGGAGAGACTAGGACTAGAGGGCATAGCCTCATAATTAAAGGGTGTTCTTTTAGGAAGGAGATGAGGAGATATTAATTTTGTCAGAGGGTGGTGAATCTGTGGAATTATTTGCCACTGAAGGCTGTAGAGGCCGTCAGTGGTTATTTTTAAAGCAGAGATAGATAGATTTTTGATTAGTACAGGTGTCAGAGGTTATGGGGAGAAGGCAGGAGCAGGGGGTTAGGAGGGAGAGATAGACCAACCATGATTGAATGATAGAGTAGACTTCATGGGCCAAATGGCCTAATTCTACTACTATCACTTATGACCTTGTGACCTTAAAATAGTATTCCTATTGTTTTTATAACAATCAGCACATTGTTTGTACATAGGTTTTATGCTTGTTACTTGTGGTATTTTATTGTACATGCACAGTTCCATGAACACAAGGGGTCACTGCAACATAAAAAGGTATAAGTGGGGAGCTGTGGTTCAAACCAAAAAATCCTACGTGAAGAAGGGTCGTGACACGAAACGTCGTGAGACGTTTCCAGAGATGATGCTTCCATTGAGTTACTCCAGCACTTTGTGAATATATTCAGTATAAAGTAGCATTTGCAGTTCCTCTTCATATTTTGCCTGGTTAATGTTGTTGGACTGATAAATTTGCAGAAGTCACTCACCAGAGGAGGATGTTGGCCCATTGAGTTGACCCAGGCTCTATGTTGGAGCCGAAGATAAACACAAAAAGCTGGAGCAACTCAACAGGACAGGCAGCATCTTTGCAGAGAAGGAATGGTTGACGTTTCAATAGACAATAGATAATAGACAATAGGTGCAGGAGGAGGCCATTCGGCCCTTCGAGAGCCAACACCGCCATTCAATGCGATCATGGCTGATCATCCCCAATCAGTACTCCATTCCTGCCTTCTCTCCATATCCTCTGACTCCGCTATTTTTAAGAGCCCTATCTAGCTCTCTCTTGAAAGCATCCAGAGAACCTTCCTCCACCACCCTCTGAGGCAGAGAATTCTCGGGTTGAGACCCTTCTTCAGACTGGTTAGGGATAAGGGAAACGAGGGATATAGACGGTGATGTGGAGAGATAAAGTACAATGAATGAAAGATGCAAAAAAGTAACAATGATAAAGGAAACAGGCCTTTCTAAGCTGACTGTAGGGTGAAAATAAGAATCTAGTGTGATTTGGGTGGGAGAGGGATAAAGAGAGAAGGAATGCCGGGGCTACCTGAAGTGAGAGAAATCAATATTCATACTACTGGGCTGTGAGCTGCTCAAGCGAAATATGCGATGTTGTTCCTCCAATTTGCATTTAGCCTCATTCTGACAATGGAGGAGACTGAGGACAGAAAGGTCTGTGTAGGAATGGGAAGGAGAATTAAAGTGTCCAGCAACCCAGAGGTTAGGTTGTTTCATGCGGACTGAGTGAAGATGTTACGCGAAACGATCGCCCAGTCTGTGTTTGGTCTCGCCGATGTATAAGAGTCCACATCTTGAACAACGGATACAGTAAATGAGTTTGGAGAGGTGCAAGTGAACCTCTACTTAACCTGAAAGGACTGTCGGGGTCCCTGGACAGAGTCGAGGGAGGAGGTGTAGCCACAGGTTTTGCATCTTCTGCGGTTGCAGGGGAAGGTACCTGGGGAGGGGGTGGTTTTGTTGGGAAGGGGTGTTAACCAGGGAGTTGCGGAGGGTATGGTCTCTGCGGAAGGCGGAAAGGGATGGAGATGGGAACATGTGGCTAGTGGTGGGATCCCTTTGGAGATGATGGAAATTTTGGAGGATTATGCGTTGTATGCGATGGCTGATGGGGTGGAAGGTAAGGACTAGGGGATTCTGTCTCTGTTGCGACTAGATGGAGGGGAAGCAAGGGTGGAGCTGCAGGGTACTGAGGAGATGCGAATGAGGGCCTCATCTATGATGGGAGAGGGGATCCCCCAGCGTACGCCTGGAACAGGGATTGTTCAACGTACCCTACAAAGAGGCAGGCATAGCTGGGGCCCATGCGGGTGCCCATAGCTACGCCTTAAACTTGGAGGAAGTGGGAGAAGTCAGAGGAGAAGTTGTTGAGGGTGAGGACCAGCTCTGCTAGGCGGAGTCGAGTGCTAGGAGAGGGAAATTGAATGGTTCCACATTGGAGCTGTCAGCTAGCCCCACTCCTTTACTCTCTCCACAGAGTTTATTTTTCCTTTTTTGGATCCCTTTCAAATATTTTATGAACTTGTATCCATTACCAACACTGACAGTGTATTTCAGACCCTACTCGCAAACGGCATTAAAAAATCTCATCTCGGGTCCCGTTTGTTTCTTCTGCCCATCAATTTCGTTCTGCCACCCTGTTCTAGACCCTGCCGCCAATGGGAAGTTTCCGGCTATCTACTCTGCCTATTTTTATTAGCTCATTTCAAATTTTAAACACCATTACAGTCTTAGTTAGGCAAATGGGATGAGTTCAGATTGGCAAAATGGTTTGTTGGCATGGATGTAGTGGGCCAAACAGCTCATTTATGTGCTATAAAACTCTATGACTCTAACAGTTCACCTCCCAATCTTCTCTGTAGCACGATGAGTAACCCAACTTTTATTTAACCCAATTCTATCCTCATAACTGACATCTCTCAAGTCTGAAGAAGAGTCTCGATGCGAAACGTCGACTCTTCCTTCGCGCCATAGGTGCTGCCTCACCCAATTAGTTTCTCCAGCATTTTTGCCTACCTTCTCTCATTAGTAAGCACACTTCAGTGGACCTCCTGTACCTATCTAAATACCTTACATTTTTCCTAAAGTGTGTACCCGAAAGTGGACATAGTACTCTAGCTAGAGTGAAGCTATGGTTCATTTGAAGTCTATGACTTCCATGCTCTTGGAATCCAATCTCATTTCATGTGGCTCTTGTTGACATCTTCAGCTATTTTCTCAACCTGCCCTGTCACTTTCATTGTATCATGCCCTAGGACCCTATCTAATTTTTATTGCTGTTTCATACGTTTCCAACAAAAAGTAACACTTGACAATTGTCAACATTAAATTCGGTCCAGAAACTATACCCTCTTCCACCAGCTTGTCCGCAACTCCTGGAAGTCTTACTATTGACCTCCTCTGCAGGTTAAATACCTGTGGCACAGTAAACATGCAACAGCCAATGTTTTCATTACAAATGGTCTCTTTATTGTGTTGTAAACACTATCAAAATTGTAAGTATACTAATTCACCTCAACAAATGAGAAAAAATGGGAGAAATGAATGCTTAATCAGATGTGATAAATCCACTTAATGTCGGACCAGCGTGAGGAGGGGAGAACAATGGAGGATCTGGCATGTGGGGGACTGCCGTGAGGGGGGTGAGCTCAGCACAATGGACAATGGAGGGGGGGGGGGGAATATGAACAAAGGACAATAGAGACCTGGCGTGGGGAACCGCTAGGGGGAGAACAAAAGAAGGAGCCGGCGGGCTTTGTAACTTTGCCAGCACCGTAGGTTGCTGCTATTTGTATACATTTGGTATGCAAGCACAGAATCTCACTGTGCCTAGTCACATGTGATTATAAAGTATTCCATTCCATCCAAAAATATAATAACTGAGTTCACTTAATCAGCATCCTTTGAATACACATTAAGGCGTGTCAAATACTCATTGACCAGTTACCCATCATTTGTCATCATACTTTATTAATGTTTTCAGTCAGTAAAAGAAGAGCTTCTTGACAAGTGGGGAACTCAGTTATCCCAGTATCTGTGCCTGAAATTGATTGTTTCAATGAGTGGGAGGACCTCCTACCATGAGATAGTGAGACGATCAGGGAGTGGTCATTTAAAACTGAGGTGCTTTGGAATTTCATCTTGCTGACAGTGATGACTCTCTGGGATGTTCTATACCAATGACTATCATTAGGGGTATTTAAAGAGGATATGTATATACATTTTGAAGAATCAGAGGGGAAATAGCACCGAGGAAGAGGTGAGGCCTGGGGCAAATCAGCTGTGATCATGTTGATTAGCAGGACAAATTGAGGACCTCTTTTCTTATGCTCGAATGTGCATTGAATTGAACCGAATTGAATAAATGTCATTAGCCAAGTATGTATACATACAAGGAATTCACCTTGGTGCTACTTGGTCTGGCCTTGAAACTGGTTGGCAACATTGTCCAGACCAACAGCTCTTTACATGCAGTTCTGCCAAGCCAAGAAGAGAACAATGAAAGTGAAGCCATTACTATGAAGTTAGTAGTAAGACTTGTTCTTTCAGGATCAAGTCTTTGGAGATACAGCTTCATGCTAAAGGGCATCCAACAGGCATGTACGGCTGAGATGAAGAGTACTAATTGAATTTGAGGCCCACTCGAACTGAGAAAATGAATGCAATGCCCAGAATCCCTGTATGTCACCACTGCCATGTAAAGTTTTCTACCTAAGATAGACACAAAATGCTGGAGTACCTCCGAGGGGACGGCAGCATCTCCGGAGAGAAGGAAAGGATGATGTTTTGGGACCAGACCCTTCAGAATTACTTCTTCAGAGTTACTCCAGCATTTTGTGGAGTAACTACGATTAAAACCACCATCTGCAGTTCTTTCCTACACATAAGGTTTTCTACCTGTTTTCTTTGGACTGACAGAAGGTTTGCTTCAATCACCTGGCAATCTCTGAGAAACAGGGATGTTCTCAGAATTATAGTCATAGAGTGATACAGTGTGGAAACAGGCCCTTCGACCCAACTTGCCCACACCGGCCAACAATATCCCAGCTACACTAGTCCCACTTGCCTGTCCTTTCCATGTACCTGTCCAACTGTTTCTTAAACGATGCGATAGTCCCAGCCTCAACTACCTCCTCTGGCAGCTTGTTCCATACACCCACAACCCTTTGTGTGAAAAAGTTACCCCTCGGATTCCTATTACATCTTTTCCCTTTCACCTTGAACTTATGTCCTCTGGTCCTCGATTCCTCTACTCTGGGTAAAAGGCTTTGTGCATCTACCCGATCTATCCTCTCATGATTTTGTACACCTCTATAAGATCTCCCCTCATCGTCCTGAGCTCCAGGGAATAGAGACCCAGCCTACTCAGCCTCTCCCTATAGCTCACACCCTCTAGTACCGGCAACATCCTCGTCAATCTTTTCTGAACCCTTTCAAGCTTGACAATATCTTTCCTATAACATGGTGCCCAGAACTGAACACAACACTCTAAATGGGATCTCACCAACATCTTATACAACTGCAACATGACCTCCCAACTTCTATACTCAATACTCTGACTGATGAAGGCCAAAGTGCCAAAAGCCTTTTTGACCATCTTATCTACCTGCGACCATACCTTCATGGTACCATGCACTTGTACTCCTAGATTCCTCTGCTCTACAACATTACCCAGAGGCCTACCATTTACAGTGCAGGTCCTGCCCATGTTCAACGTCACAAAATGCAACATCTCACACTTCCCTATATTAAATTCCATCAACCATTCCTCAGCCCACCTGGCCAATCGATCCAGATCCTGCTGCAATCGTTCGCAACCATCTTCATTATCTGCAAAACCACTAACTTTTGTATAATCAGCAAACTTGCTAATCTTGCCCTGTATGTTCTCATCCAAATCATTGATGTAGATGACAAACAGTAATGGGCCCAGCATCGAACCCTGAATGGCTATCCATTCAGCTATCTCTCCTTGAATCCCATTAGATCTAACCTTCCAGAGCAGCCTACCATACGGCACCTTGCCAATTGCCTTACTAAAGTCCATGTACACAACATCTACTACTCTGCCCTCATCAACCTCTTTGATCACATCTTCAAAAAGATTTGTGAGACACGACCTCCCACGTACAATACCATGCTGACTATCCCTAATCAGCCCTTGCCCTTCCAAATGCCTGTAAATCATATCCCTCAGAATAGTCTTCAGAAGCTTACCAACAACAGATGTTAAGCTCACCGGCCTATAGTTCCCAACATCTTCCCTGCAGCCCTTTTTGAAAAGAGGCACAACATTTGCCACCCTCCAAACTCTGGTACCTCTCTTGTAGTTAAGGGCAACTCATAAATTTCAGTCAGGGCTCCCACAATTGCCCACAAATCTCCCACAAATTCCCACAACTTACAAAATTCTTAAGGGGTTGGACAGGCTAGATGCAGGAAGATTGTTCCCGATGTTGGGGAAGTCCAGGACAAGGGGTCACAGTTTAAGGATAAGGGGGAAGTCTTTTAGGACCGAGATGAGAAAATCAGTTTTTCGCACAGAGAGTGGTGAATCTGTGGAATTCTCTGCCACAGAAGGTAGTTGAGGCCAGTTCGTTGGCCATATTTAAGAGGGAGTTGGATGTGGCCCTTGTGGCTGAAGGGATCAGGGGGTATGGAGAGAAGGCAGGTACAGGATACAGAGTTGGATGATCAACCATGATCATATTGAATGGCGGTGCAGGCTCGAAGAGCCAAATGGCCTGCTCCTGCACCTGATTTCTATGTTTCTATGTTTCCTCTCTAATTTCCCACAATGTCCACGGATATATCTGATCAGTTCTGGAGATTTGTCTACCTTCAAACAGTACTTCCTCGACGGTAACCCTGGCTGGAGCTCTCTAGAATTGATTTTGTTTAGGCATGTGTTTACATTTAATGTATGGAGACTTGAGATTGTAAAGTTTCCATCTGAGGTTATCTTGTGAGATCTGCATGACCCTATCCAAATAGCACTGGAAACCAGAGAGATTGTTTGGCAAAAAAGTTTTCATGCTTGGTCTATATTGTTAGAATGGTAAATATTGTGATAGGAGCACGTAGTCTACTTATACATAGTGTCTTGTAAGACTCACAGGTGCACCATATCCCTGGGGTTGTGGTATGAAAGTAAACAAAATTTATGCCACAGACTTCAGTCGTAAAAGTTTGATTAAAAATCAGAGCACTGGGAACAAGATGCAATACAGTGTCAGGTGTAATGAATAAAACTCCAAACCACATGAATGATGTGAATACCTAATCAAAGTTTTCTTTTAAATCAACACTGGCGTACATGGATTGAGCGTGTGGAATGCGGGTGTAATAAGTGTGCAATTCCAGCCAATCGTGCGGTGGGAGAATAACAACATTGAATAGGCATTCAGACAGTGAAATGAAAATGTAAATGTCTTGAGTAGCTTTCTGAAAAGCAGGAGTGTTGATGAAAAGGCGAGCGACATTCTACAGTATATGGGATGAAATGAATTAGCATGTAAGCCATGATAGGATTTTCAATAAATTCAGCTTTCTCCACAAATTGAAAATAAATCACACGATCTACGGAAATGATTTCTGAAGCCTGAGACAGGAATCACGTGAGCCCGTCAACAAGTTTCTTGCAAGGCTGAGAAGTACAGGCAGTAAATGTTGAATCAAGGAAATGGATGACAGGTTAGTGGACCAGCTCATCTGGGCGTCAGCATTACCAGAAATACAAATAACTTTCTTTGGAATGGTGGGATACACGATAGCTCAGACTGTAGATATACCCAAAGCACAGGAAACATAGAAACATAGAAAACAGGTGCAGGTGGAGGCCATTCGGCCTTTAATTGTGATCATGGCTGATCGCCCCAATCAATAACCGGTGCCTGCCTTCTCCCCATATCTCTTGATTCCACTTGCCCCTAGAGATCTATCTAACTCTCTCTTAAATCCGTCCAGTGACTTGGCCTCCACTGCCCTCTGTGACAGGGAAATCCACAAATTCACAACTCTCTGGGTGAAAACGTTTTTCCTCACCTCACCAATGGCTTCCCCTTTATTCCAAGACTGTGGCCCCTGGTTCTGGACTCGCCCAACATTGGGAACATCTTCCTGCATCTAGCTTGTGCAGTCCTTTTATAATTGTATATGTTTCTCTAAGATCCCCCCTCATCGAGCCACAACGAGAGGATAGACACAAAATGCTGGAGTAACTCAGTGAGACAGGCAGCATCTCTGGAGAGAAGGAATGGATGAGGTTGCGTGTCGAGACCCTTCTTCAGAAGGAGATGAGGTGTCAGTGATATTCTCTCCACCAATGTTTGAGAGTTGATTAGAAAAGCCAATTGGCCATAAAATATTATTAGTTGATACAAGGTTGCATCCCATGCCTGGACTCAAGAGGACAGTTGACGATCTTGTCTGCCAACCAGGCATCCTCTGGAGCAGGGATGATACAGTTAGACAACGGAAACAAATGAATGAAAACCATATCACTGTTGACCCCCAAGTAAAGCCACTGATCCACCTTCATACAAGATAATGATTGAGTCAAAGGGAAAACTTTGTAAAGTGGATACCAGTCAAAGTCACTAGTTCTGCCAACTGGGTAAACTTCAATTTGGTGAAAGAGAAGCCTGATGGATGATCGCGGATAGGTCTGGAGCAAATGAACTAGAGTCAGGGGACCACTGCCCAGTTGTCATCTCTGGAAGAAACATTACCAGTTAACGTTTTCAGTAAACCTGGTGCTAAAACCAGAGATTGAACTGTGAAGCTTGGTATGGGTCGTCAGTTGTCAACATTGAAGACCGCACTAAATTAATACACGGTTCCCATGGTGCAAGTTTCAGTGGCCTACTCTTTAGGCTGAGACACCTCATGTTTCAGGAGTAGGTAGACAAGACTTCCAGAGCATTCAAAAGAGCAGTGAGCTCAGGGCTGGTGGGCTCACAGTTCGCTCACTCACGGCTGGTGGGCTCACAGTTCACTCACGGCCGGTGGAGCCACAGTTCAATCAATCACGGCTGCTGGAGCCACAGTTCACTCCGTATGGCATCTGGAGCCACAGTTCACTCACTCAGGGCTTCTAGACACCATTCTCACTCACGGCTTCCAGGCATCCAGGATTGCTGACTCACACCCGACTTCTGGACTCATGCCCGGTCTCCAGGGCTTTATTCTCGTCGCCCCGGAAGGGGCGTTACCTTCATGATGACTGACAGGCGAGAATACCAATCTGCTCATCTCACGATTTTTTAAACCTTCATAACTTTTCTAATATTCCACCAATGGGAACAAAACTTGGTGCGCTTGGAGCAGAGGAGAACGGTAAGGTGGTGAAAAATTCCTAGCGATATAGGGTACCGTTTTTGCACAAATTTAAATACAACATAGACTGGAAGTTGTCAAGATTAGATAGACAGACAGACAGACAGACAGACAGACAGACAGACAGACAGACAGACAGACAGACAGACAGACAGACAACAAAGGGTCTGAATACTTATGTATATGTGATATTTCAGTTATTTCATTTTATTTACTTTGCAAAATTTTCTAAGCGCCTGTTTTCGCTTCTTCATTCTGGGGTATTGTGTGTAGATTGATGATTAAAAAAATGGATTTAATAGTAAGATTAAATGAGAACCTACCAGTTTGAAGTTTGATCTTGATTTTATGAGGAGTTACGTTGGTGATTACGTGAAGAAGACCGGCCAGGCCACATGCGCACAATCTTCAAAGCAGCGGTATGAAATCACAAATAAACAACACCGAAGTAAACAGTAAGATCAGTGACTTGAGAACTACCAGGTGATCTTTCATGAGAGAGGGTTGGGCATGGTGGGCACGTAATCGCCAACGTAACTTCTCATAAATCAAGATCAAACTTCAAACTGGTAAGTTCTCATTTAATCTTACTATTTTACTTCGAAGTCATGTGAGTGATTCCGTGAAGAGTTCAACGTTTTGTGATTTCATGCCGCAGATTACAAACTCAGCATCCCACTGCATTGATTGACTCGAATGAGAAATAATGCATTAGTAGTAACATTGCATTCAATGTAGTAATAGGGTTTATTTAATAATATAAACAAAAACAATAGTTTTTCTTTAATACCAGGGCATTATTAACAGAACTTAAAATGGCATTAGCAAACAGCCCTGGATCAACAATCGGGCGATGATAAAAATTCTGAAACATAAGCTCATTTGCCCATCCGGCGGCCGCCATAATATGGTTGACGGGCACGTCCTTCGCTTTGGCCGCCGAAGTAGCTGCTGCCCTAGTGGAATGAGATATAAACACATCTGTGTTAATACCTGCATCAATCAAAACTTGTTTCAGCCTGGAGATAGTGTTAACTGACACTCTTTCATGTGGTTTTTTATAACTGATAAACAATCCTTTCTCCATATTACGTAAATTCTCTGTCACTGCAATGTATTGGATCAAATGTGTTTTTACGCATAAAGCTGGATTCGTAGGATATGCTGCAAATATTATTTTAAAACCTGTGGCACCTGGCCTGCTCTGTTTGAGGAGGTTGTAAAATGTAACATTGTCCACAGCAGTTTCCATTCTGTCTAACTGTAATTTTTGTAACGCCTGTACCCTTTGTGCTGAAACCAATGCCATAAGCATGGCCAATTTAATGGTAATTTTGGTCAACGTCAAAGATGATAAAGGAAACCACTCACGTAGTTTCTTATGGACTATACTTACATCCCAAATAGCCATATCTAGGTTTGGGAGGTCTGGAATTAAAATGCCTTTCATAAATCGAACCACAAGAGGGTGAGAGCCAATTGCATGATTGTCTGATTTCATCACTAAATATGATGACAAAGCACTTCTTGCTGTATTGATTGCACTATAACTTAGTCCTTCATCATAGTAAAGAGTTGACAAAAATTCCAAAACATATGAAATACGTGCTGTACAATAATCAATATCATTTTGTACACAGTAAACTTCCCATTTCTTTACATAACAAAAATACTGCTTTTGAGTACTCGATCTCCAGGATGCAGTAAGCATGTCGACCCGACAATCCTTGTCCCGGATATGACCTTCTTAGAATCTGCAAATTAACAAATCAATACGGTCATACAATGGATGACATTCGCCAGTCACTGGATTCACCAATAAATTCCTTCGTTTAGGAACAGCCATCAGAGATTGTGTCATCAAATGTCAGATCAAAGGATACCATGGCTGAGTAGGCCAGTCGGGTTTTACCAGGACCCCTGAAGCATTGTCCTGCTTGATTTTAAGCAGACATCGATTTATGAAACAGAAAGGTGGAAATGCATAAATATACATACCACCCCAATTCAACGAGAAAGCGTCAATCGCTACTGCCCTAGGATCCGGTTCCCATGACACATATTTGGGAAGCTGGTGGTTTAGTCTAGATGCGAACAAGTCGACATCTGGTGTTCCATATTTGGCAATGATGTCTTTGAACACACCGTGATTCAGCATCCATTCTATGTTGTCATGGAATTTCCATGACCTGGTGTCTGCCACTGTATTAAGTTTTCCTGGCAGATAAATAGCTGAGAGCCAAATGTGTTTATCAGTGCACCAGATCCAGATTTGGTTTACCAGTCTGTCACAAGATACCGAATTGATACCACCCATGTGATTGACATATGCCACTGCCGTGGTATTATCGATCTGGAGCTGAAAATGCAGACTGCTTTTGTTAGAACAATAAGCTTTGAGCCATGAAATGCTCCTAAAAGCTCTAAGTGGTTAATTCCCCATGTCTGCAGAAGCCCAGCTTCTTCTGAACTCCATCTTCCACCACAACTTGTATTTGTGTCTGTGGCACCACATCCAAGTGCACTTACATCAGTCTGCAAAACCATGGAAAGTTGTTCCAGCTCTATCATGCTAAAACTACTGGAGACATGTTGAATCCACCATAAAATATCAGTAATTGCTTCAGCTGATAACTGCATGGGCCTATCATAATGCCCAATTGGTACCTTAAGTGCCTGTTCTTTCGCTCTTTGTAACTGCTGATAATGCAAAGGCCCAAATTGGACTGCTGGAAAGGCTGCTACCATTTTCCCCAGAAGTCTTGCCACTTGCTAATTGAAGGTTTACACTTGTTTAAAAGTGTTACACAATCCTCAATTAGTTCTGTGCGTTTTCCAATTGGCAAGGTAATTACCATTTTGATAGAGTTAATTGAAAACCCCGAATAGTCAATTGTGGTAATTGGCGTAAGTTTGGATTTTCCCAAATGAATGACAAACCCCATTTTTCAAATGTGGATTTGACAACTGCCACTGATGTTTCGGCTAAAGCTTGAATTTGTCCAATTATTAAAATATCATCCAAATAGGCCATAATCACATGGCCCTGATCTCTAAGCAACCCCGAAATTGGTTTTAACAATTTGGTGAATACTCTAGGGGCTGAGGTCAATCCGTTTGGCAGTGCTTTATACTGCCATAATTGATTCATCCAATTGAATTTAAAATACCTTCTATGCTCGCAATGAACAGGCACTGAATAATAAGCATCCTTCAGATCTATTGTTGCCATATAACAACCTTTATAAATGAGTTGCTTGGCTGTAACCAATGTTTCCATTTTAAAGTGTCTATATAGTACAAATGTATTTAATTTTGTCAGATCCAAAATGATTCTACATCCTCCGTCCCTCTTATGACGGGGAAAATTATTTGACACAATTTGATGGACTTGATGGTCCGTCTTTTCAATTACACCTTTGTAATATAATTTTGTGATTTCAGCTTGAACCTGTATTACCTCTGTTTGTGAAAAATAAAGTGTTCTAACAGGAACATGTTGGAAAAGTAAAGTAACATTTGGAATAAATTCAATCCGAAACCCTTGAATTACACTTCTGATAAATAGATCTGAAGTAAGCTGCTTCCATTCATTATAAAAAAGCAGTAATCTACCACCAATATTCTCTTGAGTTATATTAATATGTTTTTATGAGAACCAGGTCCACTTACCTCCCTGGTGACTGGTACATCCTGCTGACTCCAGCCTCTGGCAGTAGCTCCCATAGTCGCTCGTGCTCCCACCGAGGGATACCATCCACGTCCCTGTGCTGAGGCCCGGCTTGTCCCTGATGTAGCTCCGGATGCTGAGATGGTTTTGTAGGGATACTTTCTCTTCAGCTGTCTGCCGGGCATCATTGGTCTCATCAGACTCATTGTTTTAGCATTTTCATTTATTTCTTTAATTTGTTTGGTTAGATCTGCGCCAAACAGCAGATCAGGTGGTTGAACACTTGCTGGCTTGCAAAGCGCAGCGTATCTGGGATTATTGGTGGGCCTAATAGCCCTTTTCCTGAGACCATTGATCTCAAATGGGTGTTGCATAACAACCCTAGAGCCTCTTGGTGTGTTCTGGTCATATAACCACCATCCATCGAACACTGTAATACCAGCAGCCAATAATTTTAGAATTCTTTGCATTTTTATTTCTTGGCTTCACATACCGGGTCCCATCTGACCCCAGATGACTTGATTCATCGTTGGAACTCTTAATACTTCACAGTTGCTTGGAGGCTCGTGTTTTTTGGCTGTCTCATCCATAGTAAGCTCCTGAAGCTGATGAGACACCATGTAATTTATTGTGGTAGCCAGCTCTTCACCTAGTGGCTCACCTGCTCCTGATGGTACAGCAAATGGAAGTGCCAGTAGTGGACCATTTGGCAATTCAGTTTCTCCTGGCTGAACTTCCCCATCAGAATCGGCCTCAGGACTATTCTGGCCTATTGCACTCTCCTCAAATTGATAAGGAGTTTCTGGCAGCATTGTTGCTGCTGGCGCTTCTTTTCCTAAGCGCTGACACTCCTTCTCTTGGAGTGAAATTCTTTGGAGGACTGTAGGAGTGTGTACAATCTATCCAACCCCGGGGAGGAATCATCCCACGATTCCATGGGCCTAGCAGACTTATCTGTTGTCTTGTGCCCTAATGGCGGCGGCTCTGTGCTGTGTAGCACTAAGTCTGCAGTCGCTGTATCTGTACTAAGCAACTGAACAGGGGTATGAGGCAGGGCTTCCAGGGCTGAACTGCCGCGGGCAGTTGAAACGCGCCGCTTTCCCTTCCCTGTTTTTTCCATGCTAGCACTCGGTATAGCGTACTGGCCAGCACGGATTCAAGCTGCAGTGGAAAGTTCTCAACTTACCTGAAGTCTGCATACTTACCGCTGGAGGAGCTCCGTTCCTCGCAGCCTCCGTGCGTCAATGCGACTGACGTACTGGTGCGCATGCGGCCTGGCGGGTCTTCTTCACGGAATCACTCACATGACCAAAGTAAAATCTCTTTTAAAATAAGGCTGTAACGTAATAAAATGTGGAAAACGTGAAGCGGTCTGAATACTTTCTGAATGCACTGTATGACAGTTAAACTCTTAAGTACCATCTCACTTTTTTTCCCTTTGTACTGAAACACTGATTCAGAATTACTCTAGAAACACAGGGAACTGCAAATGCCAGATTCTTGCATAGAATATAAAGTGCTGGAGTAACTCAACAGGTCAGGCAGGATTGCTGGAGGCCAAGGATAGGCAATGTTTTGGTTTGGGACCCTTCTTCAGACTGATTGTACAGAAGGGAGAAAGCAGGGGTGGGACAAAACCTGGCAAGTGATAGGTGGAAAATTGTGTGGGAGGAGGGGATTAATTGGCCAATGGGTGGACAAAGGCTAGAGATGAAAAGGAGACGAAATGGTGTTGTGTAAAGAGAGAGGAGGAGTAAGATGAGACAGAAGGATAGATATATATGGAAGGGGATGGGATGGGTGGGCTAGAGGAGAAGGATAATGGGAGAAATGGTGTACATCCAGGTGGGGCATGGGGAAGGGAGGAGTGGGGGAAGGGGGGCCTGTGGGGGTTGGGTTGTTCCTTAAGATTGGAGAATTCAATGTTCCTACCATTAGGTTGTGAGCTACCAAGAGGAGTATGAAGAGCTGTTCCTCCAGTTTGCATCTGGCCGTGGAGCAGCAATGGAGAAGGCCTTGGCCAAGTCTTGCTGGATCTCCTGTTGCTCACCATGTTAACTACCCTTCCCATTCACATTCCTTTCTGTCCTAGGCCTTTTCCATTGCCACAGTGAGGCCCCATATAAATTGGAGGAACAGCACCTTCTATTCTGCTTGGGTAGAATGCATTCCAAAGGTGTAAACATTTAATTTACCAATTTTAGGCAACACCACCCTGCCTGCCCCCTCCACGTCTGTGCATCTATATTTCTCCTGCCTTAATGTCTCCTTGTCTTCTTTTGTCGTCTTTTCATCGTCAGACTGTCCTCCAATCACAGCTCCTCACCTGTACCCGCCTACTTGTTCCATTTCCAGCTCTTTTCCCACTTTCTCCCACCTGCTGCATACAATCCGAATGAAGAACCTCCCACCTAAAATGTTACCAATCCATGTTCTCCAGAAACTGTGCACCATGCATGGTGGCGCAGTGGTAGAGTTACTGCCTTGCAGCACTTACAGCGCCAAACCAGGGTTCGATCCTGACTACGGGTGCTGTCTGTACCGAGTTTTATGTTCTCCCTGAGTGCATGGGTTTTCTCCAAGATCTTCGGTTTCCTCTCACACTCCAAAGACGTACAGGTTTGTAGGTTAATTGGCTTGGTGTAAATGTAAAAATTGTCCCTAGTGTGTGCAGGATAATGTTGATTTGCGGGGAATGGTGGGCCGAAGGACCTGTTTCCGCGCTGTATCTCTAAACTGAACTAAGCTAAACTCAATTTCTCAGATAATGTATGTCAGGCTTCACTGCAAAGGTGCACAATCCTTTTTTACACAATCCTTGTGTGTTGTGCAATTATTAACAGATAAAATATAAATTACCAGCATTTGAGTTACCGAACAAAGCAGTGTGAAGATGTACGTTGTGCATTCACAGGGCACGAAGATGCAAGTTGTGCATTCACAGGGCATCATGTGGTGGGAAACTGTTTTTTTAATATGAAAAATACAAGCTGCTGCTTATGGCAGCATGGACCAAGAAATATATAATGGGAAAAGAGGACACAACAAATGTGACAGCAGGATGTAAGTGCTTGTGGACAGGATGTGAAAATCAGTGCAAGATGCAATATAGATGGAAATTATAGAGAAAAATATAATTGGGGTAGAAATATCTATATAGATAGAAAAATATCACTTCATCCAGAGGAGGAAATCTTAGCTGGAAATAAGTAAAATGAAGATAAATGTCTTAACAAGCAGACTTATTTAAGATAATATTTGTGATTTCATCTTGTTTTGAAAATATAATAAATGTCTGTATTGAGGTAATGTGCTTGCAGGCGATCGCCTTGCAAATGGCCGAGTTGTTTAGTCTCAAATAGTTAGATTAGTGTTGTAAACATGGAAAATAACTTGATTTACTATTTTGAAGGAAATGCGCGATTTTTTTTAATACTGGAACTTTTATGTTTCTGTTGGATAACTGGAACATGGTCAAAAATCACTTTAAAATGCATGTAACGTTCCATGTTCATGGCCTTTGTGGCAATTTGTAACAATGAATGTAACAAAAAATGAAACCCACACGGGTCTGGTTTCTAATTAAAAGGAAAGCCTTTGTGGTTCTGTAAGTAAGTTTATGGGGATAAGTAATAATCTTAGAATAGGATAGTTTAGCATCTATCTTAAGAAGCAGCCTTGGTTCCAGCTTTCTGTTACATTTTGCATTTACAGTATAAATCAATTACATACATTCCCATGAAGGACATGGACATATAATCATTATTTGCATGCTTGTGTAAACATTGTTTTTTACCATTGTTGTGTTATTGAACATAATTAATTCCCCAAATGTTCTTCAAAATATTTCAAGTGGTTAAAATTCAATACCATTGATGTTAATTGCTTGGAGCAGCCAAAAGGGGTTTAATATCAGATAATCACAGAGCATTGGTCCAAAAATAATGGGGTAGTCCCAATCATTATTATCAAGGGAATTCTTGACACCAGAATATTCTTCAATATAATAGAACAACTTGCTAAATGAAAGGCAGTTCTCATACATACCTATGAATTACTTTAATTAATTAACAACGTCTGCCAAGATGTTGAATAAGAGTGGCCACAGTGCGCAGCGGTAGAGTTGCTGCCTTAAAGCGCTTGCAGAGCCGGAGACCCGGGTTCGATTCTGACTACTGGAGCTGTCTTACAGAGTTTGTACGTCTCCCCGTGACTGCGTGGGTTTTCTGAGATGTTCGGTTTCCACCTACACTCCAAAGCCGTACAGGTATGTAAGTTGATTGGCTTGGTGTATGTGTAAATTGTCCCTAGTGTGTGTAGGATAGTGTTAATTTGCGGGGATTGCTGGTCAATGTGGACTCGGTGGGCCGAAGAGCCTGTTTCCATGCTATATCTCTAAACTAAACTAAAAACTAAACTAAAAAGTACAGTCACAGCAACCTGCTTATCCACGTGAGGTAGACCTGGAATGCTGTCTTACGGTACAGGCTTTCCAGTAAGCCAACACTCATGACTGAAAGACCAATGGATATTGAATTGTACTTTAGATTATTATTTTGATGCAAACACACAAACTCTGTATCAAGGGATTCATTGTTCAGCTGTTTCTCTAAAATCTTTTGAGATGCATGGATATAATGTACGACAGCATGGATTTTCTCTGAGATCTTTCATTTCCTCCCACACTCCAAGGTGCAGGTTCTTGCCGATGCTCTCTCTCACGCCCCACGGGCTTCCTGCGAACAACATCCATATGAGCGAGAAAGTTTCAAGGTCCTCGGTGTCGACTTGGTCTCCAGCAGACAGCTACGCACCCTGGCTATACATACTGCCACCAATGAAACACTCCAAGTCCTATTGTCCATTATCAAGACAGGGTGGCCTGACAAGATATCCAGCACGCCCATGGCGGTGCAGCCGTTCTTCCTCGTCAGTGACGAGCTGGTTGTGCAAGATGGTGTCGTCATCAAGGGCCACAAAGTAGTGGTGCCCTCGTCGCTAAGAGACGAGTACTTCACGGAGGCACACAGCGGACACCCTGGAGCTGACGCCACGCTCGCGTGTGCCTGCGATCTCTTTTACTGGCCGGGGATGGTGAAATACATCCAAGACCGCGTTTCTTCATGCCCCGCCTGCATCAGCCTCATGCCTCATCAACAGGGACAGCCGCTCCTACAGCAACCCCCGCCAGCACTGCCCTGGACGTCGCTGGCGGCGGGCATCTTCGAGTGGTGTGGCAAACACTATCTCGTTCTCGTCAACTCATTCTCCAATTGGTTCGAGATCGACCAGCAGCACTCCCTCACGTCCGAGTCTGTCATACAAGAAATGAAACAACACTTCTCTGCCTATGGCACTCCGGTCAGCCTGCACACCGACAATGGCCCCCAGTTCAGCAGCCACACGTTCAAGTTTTTTGCTGATCGATGGAACTTTCAGCACATCACAAGTAGTCCAGAATATCCACAAAGCAACGGACTTGCTGAACGCGCCTTCAGAAGCACAAAGCACTTGATGGAGCGTGCACGTATTTCACATACGGACATTTACCTGGATCTGCTGAATCGCCGGAACATTGCCCGGGATGGTGCCCTGGGCTCACCGCCTCAATGCCTGATGTCTCGCTTGACAAGATCTCCCATTCCTGTTGCACAACAACAGATGATCCCCTGAGTGCTCAAGCCCGCTAACGTCCAGAGACGCCTCCAGGAGAAGAAAAACATACAGAAGCGGTCCCATGACCGTTCTAGCAAACCACTACAGCCTCTACTGCCTGGGCAGGTCGTCCGTCTTCGCACCACGACTGGTCACTCTCGCTTGGCCACTGTGATAGATTCGACCGACGGGCCACGGTCATACATTGTTGATTGTGATGGAACTGTTTACCGCAGAAGCAGACAACATCTTCTTGCTGTGAGAGAGCCGCGGCCGTCACTCACTGGTCCATATGCTCCTCCTCTCCAATTCCAGTCGCCATCTCCTGCGTCCTCTCCTCGCTCCTGCATGCCTCCCACCCCTCCGCGGTTCACATTTAGCACCACCAACGGGGCCTCGCCCGAAAAATCATCTCCCTTTCGGTCTCCACAGGCGGGCTCGGTGACGTCCTCGCCTCCTGGTCTTCGTTCTCCTTTTCTCGATTGGGGGGGGGGGAGGGTTTGGTTCGCATGCGCTCAGGCTGTGTGAGTCGACCCCCGGACAGATATGGGGAATATGTTTAACATGTGCATGCCACCCCATGTTTGACGAGTGTGTTTCATTTGAAAGGGAAAGGATGCAGATTGATGCTGTTCAGCCACTAACCACATGCTGCTAGCTTTACTAACTCCACCCCATCACCAGAGCTATAACAGCACTCCCCTCCTCCTGCAGTCAGTCGGATGCTGCATGAGGTCCTGTCGGCTGACAGCTTCCTATGCTGTGCTTGTACAACAGTGATTAAAGTTATGTTTGATCTAATGACCTATTGTGATCAGTTGCACATCATTTACAGTATCAATGTAAAAATTGTCCCTAGTGTGTGTAGGATAATGTTAATATGTGGGGAGTGTTGGTCGGCGTGGACTTGGTGGGCCGAAGGGCCGGTTTCTGCACTGTATCTCTAAGCTAAACTAAACTACACTCCAGGCCGGGTGGAGCCTTCCAGAGTCAATGTTGAACTCTGCACTCTGTACCTGGAGGTACAAGAAAATGCAGATGCTGGTTGGATACAAAGAAAAAGATACAAAGTGCTGAAGTAACTCACTAGGTCAGGCATCTCTGGAGGCTATGGATAGGTGATGTTTTGGGTCAGGACGACCTCTTCCTTCTGCTTTTGGTGGAGGTGGGGGGAGGAAATAGCCTGGTACTTGATAGGTGGATACAGGTGGGTGGGGGAGGGGGTGATAGACCAAAGGTGGGACAAGGCCAGAGATGAGAGACAAAACATGTGAGTTAAGCATAGAATAGTTGCAAATTGTGAAGCAATAGAAAATAATTTAGATGGAAGGGGTTGGGGGAGGAGGAGGGGAGAAATAAGTGAAACCCAGGTTGGGTACATGTTAGAAAGGGAGAAATTGAAATGGTGGGGTGAGGGTTGTTTACAGATTAGTTACATAAATTTGGAGTATTCCGTGTTCTTACCATTAGGTTATAAGCTACCCAAGCTTCAAACCGACATGTCAACTGTTTCTCCATACACAATGCCGCTTGACCCGCTGAGTGTTTCCAGCATATTATGGTTATTTGCCTCCTTTGGGAAAACCTATCTATTTTCAAACGTATGATCTACTCTACATTATCAAATACATTTTGTACTGTTTGACTTAATTTCCAGCCTCCTCCCTCAGTAAAGATGTCTAACAAGCCACTCATTTGCAACAAACCAAACGCAGGCAACTGGGACTAGTGCAGCTGGGACATGTTGGCCAGTGTGGGCATGTTGGGCTGAAGGGCCTGATCACACTGTATCTCTCTATGACTCTTTAAACCATTTAAGAAAAGATACATATCTTGCTGGATGTTGACAGTGAGGCATTCTGTAACAGTGATGTATTGAAATGTTTGGGTTTCTCGTTAAAAGTCATGATCATCTTATGTGAATATTATTGGCTGCTTATCAGCCTGGACTTCTTTGGGTTGAACACGCAGCATTTTGTTCCGATATGACATTGTCTTTGTGCAATTAATTAATAGTCATTGACAACCTTAAGACAAGTCCCTTCTCACTCTCATCCCTTTATTTGGACAGAATTCAAACCCAAGTCACTTGAGGTAAGCATGCATGAACTTCAAACTAATTAATATTGTTCAGTCTTGCAACAGCATCCAGCTTCTTGTAAAAATTGTTGGCTCATAAATTTGTTTTTCCAGAAGTTATAGTCACAATTGTAAGCATTTGCTTCAAACTGCCATGCGGTTGATATCATATTGCTGTAATTATAATCTTAAATATCAACAATCCATTAGAGTCTTCATACTTCCCTGAATTTCAGGAAGGGATTACTTGAAACATTTCTGCTATTCTATTCTAGTTACTAATTAACTTTAATCTCCTGAAAGTTTTATTAATTACTTCCTGACCTGATAAGATTTTCTATTTATAGGCTGATATCAGAATGTCATCTTAGACCACAATTACCTTGAATAGGGCAATCAGTAATTGTCCACAATCTATTTATATTGAGGATACATAATCTAATTACATTTAATAGCAATCAGCTTTTATATCCTGATGTGTCAGCCATTACACCAATTCCAGTTAGCAACTAACTTCATTTGAGGTGAAACTAACTGTTAACGCAAGTTAAATCATTGTCTACATTTTATTTCAGATCTGGTACCTCAAGTTTTGTATCTTTTGTATTTTTTTTTATTTTATGTAAATAGACAAGAACAGGCACTGGTGAATTTGGGATGCAATAGTTTTAGTGCCCTGCAGTTAATGGGATGTCTTCAAATACACATGGACACAGCAACCAGAGCAGGCAGCAAATTAGAGTTTTTTTTAATCCTTATCTTCATGTTCAAATCCTTAAATTGCTTATTTTTACCACTTAGTTCATTGTCTACATATTAATTTCCTTCAAACAAGCACTCCAAAACCATTTTTCAAAAAAGTCATCTTCTCCTGGCCACTTTGAGTCAACCCTCCATCATCTCACCCATCACCCCTCATCCACTTTTACATCCTTCCCATGGGGTTGTTCCATGCCATTTGAGAAATACTCACCTGTAATTATCTCCCTGCATCCAACTGACCCTTCCTCAGTCTCTCCTTGCACCTTCAACACTGAAGTTTCTTTCCCTTGCTATCTCTCTCTTTGCTTCTGCAGGCCTCTTAAACATATTTATTTTAATCTCCAGTTTATTCATATTCCTCAGTGCAAACCCCTTTATATCTACAGAACATTCTTCTACTCTTAAAGCCTCTTCATGAGGAAGGCTCTTCAAATGGCAATAAATTGTCGTTAAATAGGTGTTTGAGAGAAACTGAGTGTTTCCAGCAGGTTAACTCTATGTCTGAGACCAAAGATCCCCCTTCACAACCTGAAACATTAGCTCAATTCTCTTTCCACAGACGTTGCTTGACTTGTTGAATATTTCCAGAATTTAAAAAATATATATTTTTTGTTTTTTTAATCTTTAAATTGTTTTTTTCCTTAATTTAATTAGCTGCTTGGAAATACATACACAACATTGGTGTATTTAAAAGGACATGGCCCTTTGAATTCACCTTTTAGCACTAAGGTAGTTGAATGATAAATTGCTGGCCCATCACAGCAATCAGCCATTATCATTTGTAAACGATAACCAAAAAAGGATCTGTTAATGCTGAAAGCCTGAAACTGATTAGAAATAAAAAGGCTAATCGAGTACATATCCATTCTGAATTTTTGTGCAGATAAGAGATTTGGAAGAGTGGACAAGAGACAGAAAGCATGGCAGGTCATTGAGTAGGTGGACGGAGAGAGTGATTACATGACAACCATGCTCATGGTTAATGACAGAGGAGGTGGTAATGAGGCAAGGGTAAAGAAGATGTCATGACTAGTGGTGTGCCACAGGGTTCAGTGCTGGGACATTGCTGCTTGTCATCTACATCAATGATTTGGATGAGAACGTGCAGTGCATGATTAGCAAGTTTGCAGATAATACTAAAGTGGGTGGTATTTATATAACAAAACCACCTGTGACTCCACCTTCAATGAACCATGCACCTGCACCCAGATCCCTCTGCTCTACAACACCCTACCATCTACCAACCGAGCCCTACCATTCACTGTGTAGCCCCTGTGCATGTTAGACTTCCCAAAATGTAACATCTCACATTTCTCTGTGTTAAATTCCATCAACCATTACTCAGCCCACCTGGCTAATCGATCAAGATCCTGCTGCAATTTTTCACAACCATCTTTACTCTCTCCAAAACCTGTTAGCTGGAAAGGATGCAGAGAAGATTTACGAGGATGTCACCATGACTCGAGGGTCTGAACTATAGGGTGAGGTTGAGCAGGCCAGGACTTTATTCCTTGGTGTGAAGGAGGATGCGGGTAATCTTATAGAGGTGTATGAGATCAGGGGAGGAATTGATAGGGTAGATGCACAGTATCTTTTACCTCAAGTAGGGGAATCAAAAAACAGAGGACATAAATTTAAGGTGAGGGAGCAAAGTTTTAATAGGAACCTCATCGATAAATTTTTTACAAGCTGCCAGAAGAGGTAGTTGATGCAGGTACTATCACCTTTTAAAAAACATTTGGACAGGGATATGGATAGGATAGGTTTAGAAGGATATAGGTCAAACACAGGCAGGTGGGACATGGGTAGATGGGGAATTATGTTGACGTGGACAAATTGGCCTGAAGGGCCTGTTTCCACACTGTCTGACTGTATGACATCAAGTTTCCAAGGGCCTGTTTCTACACTGTATCTAACTGTACTCTAACTCTACATAAACTGCAATCATCTTTACAGTTTAAATTTAAGATAGTTTACAACCTAATGATATGAATATTGAATTCTCCACTTTTAAATTATACCCCCTACACTTGCTCTCTTTCCTATCTCTTCACCCAGTGCAAACCCATTTCCCCCAATTTCCCCCACCCCACCAGACACCCTGCTCGTTTCCCCTCCTTCATAGTCTTTTCTTTCTTTTAAAATCTTTTTATTAATTTTCAATAAACAAAAAAATAATGATAAACATAACAGCGATATTGATACATAGGGATCAGAATTACATTAACAACAAGTGTAACCTAATTATGAATCCATACAAAATACACATTGGGTATAGACCTCCCGGTCTCTATGTAAATATAGTTAAATGGTTAAAAGAGAACTTGTATATATAAATTCAAAAAGATAAAAAGAACAAAAAAAGTGAAAAAAGAGAAAAATAAAACCCCCTAAACTAAAATAAGCAAAAATAAAACAGAGTCTGGGCTGCGAAGAATTTCAACAATTTAGATCCCTGTTTGTTGCCAAATCCGTTCCACCATATAAGGGTAAGAAAATTATTATAACGGTTGGAGAGGGAACCATTTATATTGTGTGAAAATATTGAATAAAGCTTCCCCAAGTCCTATCAAATTTAACCAAGGGTTCAACAATGTCACTCCTAATTTTTTTCTAAATTTAAACATGATATCGTTTCAGAGTACCAATGAAGTGTGGTGGGAGGATTAGAGTCTTTCCATTTAAATAAATTAGATCGTCTTGCAATTAATGTTGTAAACGCAATCAACCGATGGGCTGAACGGGACAGATGAATAGAATCTAACATTGGTAGCCCAAAAATTGCAGTAATAGGATGAGGTTGTAAATCAATACCTAAAACTACAGAAATAGTATCAAAAATGTATTTCCAATATTTTTCCAAAAGTGGGCAAGACAAAACACATGTGAGTCAGCGAAGCCACTTCAGAATTACATCTGTCACAGGTAGGATTTATATGACCATAAAAGTGAGCTAACTTATCTTTTGACATATGAGCTCTGAGGACCACCTTGAATTGTATCAGAGCATGTCTTGCACACATTGAAGAGGTATTGACTAATTGAAGAATCCTCTCCCATTTCTCTATAGGTAAAGACATTTGAAGTTTTCTTTCCCAATCATTCTTAATTTTATCAGATACACCTACTTGTAATTTCAAAATCAATTCATAAATAGTTATTATTAAACCTTTCTGATAACGGTTCAAATGTTAATTTTTTTCTGAGATTTCAGTTTGATGTGATAACGGAAAAGGTAAAGTAGCCTCCAAAAAAGTCTAATTTGTAAATATCTAAAAAAATGTGAGTTAGGTAGATTATATTTATTCAAAAGATATAAAACAACCATCCAAAAACAAATCACGAAAAATTGCTAATCCCTTCCTCTTCCACAACAGAAAGGCTTGATCAGTGCTAGAGGGTTGGAAGAAAGAATTAGATATGATAGAACTCGATAAAATAAAATAATTAAATCCAAAAAACTTACGAAATTGAAACCATATTCGCAATGTGTGTCTTATTATTGGGTTAATCATATATTTATTCAATCTCGTAATTGTAAAAGATAACGAGGTCCCTAGGATAGAAGCCAATGATAACCCTTGCATAGAATCACGTTCAAGATTTATCCATCATGGCCATTGGGTATCTCCTAAATCTTTTGTCCAAAACGTTAAATAACGAGCATTAACTGCCCAATAATAAAATCTAAGGATCGGCAATGCCAAACCACCATCTTTTTTAAAATTCTGTACGTTTTTTTTACTTAGTCTGGGATATTTATTCTGTAATATATATGACAAAATTTTTGAGTCAATAATATAAAACAAAGATTTAGAAATAAAAATAGGTATCATCTGATATAAATATTAACATTTAGGTAGAATAAACATTTTAAGAGCAATGATTCGGCCGATTTGGGATAAGGACATTGGTGAACATTTAGTAAGCTGTTGTCTGACATAGCCAATTAAGGGCGTACAATTGGCTTTAAATAGGTCTTTGTGTTTCTTGGTAATCTTAATACCTAAATAAGTAAAACAGTTGGTTGTCAATCTAAATGGAAACTGCCCATAATTCACAATTTGATTGTTTAGTGGAAAAAGCTCACTCTTACTAAGATTTAATTTATAACCAGAAAAACTAATAAATTGGTTAAGTAAAGCTAATATTGCAGGAATAGATTTCTCTGGATTAGAAATAAATAATAACAGATCATCTACATAGAGAAATAGCTTATATGTCTTATTCCCATGGACAATACCAACAATATTGGGGGATTCCCTAAGAGCAGTGGCCAAAGGTTCAAAAGCAATATCAAACAATAAAGGGCTTAAAGGACAACCCTGTCTAGTATCTCAAAAGAGTCTGAAGAAAGAGGATATCTGATTATTGGTAAGTACAGAAGCCTGAGGTATATATACCAGCTTGATTTAAGAGATAAATTTTGGACCAATCATAATATTTTCAAGTGTATTGAATAAGTATTCCCAACTAGTCTAAAAATTCTGTACGGTTTTTTTACTTAGTCTGGGATATTTATTCTGTAATATATATGACAAAATTTTTGAGTCAATAATATAAAACAAAGATTTAGAAATAAAAATAGGTATCATCTGATATAAATATTAACATTTAGGTAGAATAAACATTTTAAGAGCAATGATTCGGCCGATTTGGGATAAGGACATTGGTGAACATTTAGTAAGCTGTTGTCTGACATAGCCAATTAAGGGCGTACAATTGGCTTTAAATAGGTCTTTGTGTTTCTTGGTAATCTTAATACCTAAATAAGTAAAACAGTCGGTTGTCAATCTAAATGGAAACTGCCCATAATTCACAATTTGATTGTTTAGTGGAAAAAGCTCACTCTTACTAAGATTTAATTTATAACCAGAAAAACTAATAAATTGGTTAAGTAAAGCTAATATTGCAGGAATAGATTTCTCTGGATTAGAAATAAATAATAACAGATCATCTACATAGAGAAATAGCTTATATGTCTTATTCCCATGGACAATACCAACAATATTGGGGGATTCCCTAAGAGCAGTGGCCAAAGGTTCAAAAGCAATATCAAACAATAAAGGGCTTAAAGGACAACCCTGTCTAGTATCTCAAAAGAGCCTGAAGAAAGAGGATATCTGATTATTGGTAAGTACAGAAGCCTGAGGTATATATACCAGCTTGATTTAAGAGATAAATTTTGGACCAATCACAATATTTTCAAGTGTATTGAATAAGTATTCCCAACTAGTCTATCAAATGCCTTCTCAGCATCAAGTGAAATGATACATTCTGGAGTTTTATTTGAAGCAGTATATACAATATTCATTAATCTCCTAATGTTAAAGTATGAATAACGATTTTTAATAAAACCTATCTGATCTTCAGAAATAATTTGTGGTAAAATGTTTTCCAATCTCATAGCTAATATTTTTGAAAGAATTTTAGAATCTACATTTAACAGTGATGTAGGTCTATATGATGTCACTTCAATAGGATCTTTATCTTTTTTAAGAATTAGATGGATGCTTCATAAAAGGATTGTGGTAATTTATTAATTAAAAGGGCTTCTTTAAAAACTTTTCATAGCCAGGGGGACAGTAAACTTGAAAAATACTTAAAGAATTCCATTGTATACCCGTCTAAGCCAAGGGCTTTACCAGAGTTCATCAAAAGGATTGCTTTCTGTATTTCTTCCTTCGTGATGGGTTCATCTAACAACAAAGATTCATTATGTGATAAATTTGGCAAGTTCAGTTTCTTTAAAAACTCATGCATTATATTGGAATCAGTAGGAAATTCTGATTGATATAGGAAGGTATAAAATTCTTGATAGAATTTATTAATTTCATCATGATCTACTGTCAGAGTGTCATTTTGTTTACTAACTTTAATAATCTGACATTTTGCTGACACAGCTTTCAACTAATTGGCAAGTAATTTGCCAGATTTATCATCCATGAGAGAAAATTAGCAACTTTATCCATATTGCTTGTGAAAATCATATGGAGTGTAAAGGGTTAATTTCATAGACCAAAGTAATTCATGAGTTGGAAGGAAAAAAAACCAAGGTGGAGTCGGAAGTTACGATATTTTGTGGTTCTAATACAGCCCAGATAGAAAAAACTAAACTAAAAACAAAAGTCCCCACCTCCACCCACGCAAATCCCGAAACTGACCAGTAGGCAGTCAGTCCGCTACCTAACCCCTCCCCTAGCCCTGTCTCTCTAGTAGCAGCTCCAAAAGTAGAGGAAAGGTATATTTACCATTCAATAGTCAAAACTAATTAATATTATGGTTAGAAAATACATGCAAACTGTGAGAAGCAAAGACTGCTCTGTATTGTTTTTCCAAAGAAAGAAAGAAGAACCTTCGGAAGACATTTTCAAAATGGAAAATCTAGCAAAATAAGATCCAAAACAGTCGTAATGTTATTCAAAAAATCAGTTACCAAAATAAATTCTTACTTAACTAAAAAAACAAACAAAAGCGGGTCATTAAAAAAAAACCCCAATATCTTAGAGAACTTAAAAGTTAAGGTATTATACCATCATGTTAATGTTCCAAAAAATAATAAAAAATAACTCAAGTTAAATTTTTAATCACTTACAAATCAAACAATTAGGAAAGGGATAACTATAATAGTAAGGGAAAGAGGAAACTAAAATATAAAATCGTAATAGACATCCAAGAGTGAGAAAGCATTATGTTGTCAAATTAAGAGTAAGAGATCTCAACCGACTCGTCACAGCTCGCGGGGGGGACACAATAAACACTGTCCATCCCCAGTCATAACGATGCTGGGAGCAGTGTATAAACTACTCAGTAGACTATAAGTTCAGGGAAAACAATATAAAGTTTATACATAATCTTGATAAACATTCAGAAAACGGGAAGCCACTTGCGGGTTGTTGAAGAACGGAATGTTACCATCAGGGTGCTGTATTCGCAATCTGGCTGGATAGAGCAGGGCAGGACGTAGCTGATTCTTATATAACTCAGACATTACCTTATAGAAAGGCAATCTTAGTCCCACAGGTTCACGGCTGTAGTCGGGTAAAATACGAAACTTGCAGTCTCCAAATTCGATCATGCCTGATCTTCTTGCTAATCGCAGGGTATCTTCCTTCATCTGCAAAAAGTCGAATCGAACAATCAAATGTCTTGGTTTGTCTCCAGGACCAGGTTTTTTCCCAACCCTATGTGCACTATCCAAAATTGGCAGATCTCCAAACTGCTTAACGCCGAAAGTCTCCTTTAACATTCTGGAAACAAATTTGATAGCATTGTCACATTCCCGACCTTCAGGCAGACCAACAATTCACAGATTCTGCCGAAGGTTCTATTTTCCAGGCCCATATTTTTAATCTTGTACTGTTCGAGTGCATGGGAATTCTCGGTCATTTTCCATTCCAAAGCAGCAATCTTCGCATCTCATTCTTCACCCAGGGTTAGCAAATTAGCAATTTGATCCTTCTGTTCATGAGACTCAGTTTGTAACAGTCAGCTTGTTTTCAAGTTCTTCCAACTTGTTTCCAACTTCTTTCATCATTGCTTCCAAGCCGCAGAATCTCTTATCCACCGCTCCCCACCATCCCCTTCCACCCATATCCCTCCTCAATTTCTCGCCTTTACCTGTCAACCATTTGCCTTTGTTTCAGCTCTTGCCTTTGTCACTTATTCCACTCAACTGCCAACCTCCTCTCCTTATCCACCTATCACTTGCCAGACTTTGTCTCGCCTCCATCTCTCTTTTCCAGTTTTCTCCCACTCCACAACAATGTCTGAAGACAGGTTCTGTAGGAAACATCATCTCTCCATTCTCTCCACAGATGCTACCTGATCCTTTGAGTATTTCAAGCACTTTGCGTTATGCTCAAAATTCCAGCATTCGGTGCAGGCTCGAAGGCCCAAATAGCCGCCTCCTGCACCTATTTTCTATGCTTCTAAACCTATCCCAGAAACTGAGAAATGACATGCCTGATGAACATTTATATTTACATAACAGCTGTAAAGTGGATCAGCTAAGCTCCCTAATTCTATACCAGTGAGATTTCATCACAATGCTTCAGCGTTGCACTGAAAGCAGGGGAATTGCTATTTTTAAGTATGAAACAATATTTATTTAAAATGGTGGATTAACAGTTGCATCCCTAGCATTTGCAACTAAGAATTAGTGTGCCTCCTCCTACTTTCCAGGGCTTGAAATTGGGCTGTGTAAAGATTAATGTATAAGCTGCAGGCATCCTTTTACACTTCTCTCATTCACTTTCCTTTTGCTTTGAACATTTATGCTTTTTAATCATGAGCACAGCTCCACCCTGCAGCTGATTGCTGTCCTCCCATGTGTACTGTTCCCTGTCATGGTTGAAATGTGTAATTATTTTTCCAGCTCAAGGTGTTATAATCCATATCACATGAAGTATCTGCAAAGTTAGGTAGTTGTTTTTTTTTTAATCTTCCTCTGAATTCAGACACAACTTAGGGTTGGGGTGGGAGCTAGTGTGGGTGGGGTGGGGCTGGGGAGTGGGCTGGTGTGGGGGGGGGGGGGGCATGGGCGAGGGCTAGTGTGGGTGCAGGGGAGTGGGCTGGTGTGGAATGGGGTGGGTGGCTGGTGTGGGTGGGGGAGGGACTGGTGTGGGTGGGGGAGTGTAGATGATATGTGTATACACCTTTAATTGATAGTAACGATGCCCATGCTAACCACTCCTCCACCAGTTAGTATAATTGTAACCCACACGCCCCTAGCTCACTCTCTAGTGATCGTGACAGACCACATACAGCCAGGGCTATATATAATGTATGCTTAATAAAGTAGTGAAGACTTTAAGGTGTCTGTGTACCTTCTCTACATGGTGTCAGAAGTGGGATCAAGCTCAAGCACTTCTCGGCTGCATGCCGTTCCCGTGGGAACCTTGCACAGCCACAGCAGAAACCGTCTCGCTACCTGACACGTGATGATTCAGCGTCTGGTTCCCATCTCCAGCACGATGATCTTCCCCCTTCTGACCCTGACTCTTCTCAGAGCGAGCTGAGTGTGTTTTCCTTGCGAGGTGCAGCTGCTCTGATAACAGACCAGTCCGTCCGAGTCACGGTGAATGGCATGGCCTTCTCTGCTAAGGTGGATACTGGGGCTGCTGCCAATGTTATGACAACAACCCTGTTCAGGAAGATAAGAAATAATGAGCCCATTTCCACGGTCAGTGCTGTTTTGCGTGCCTATGGCGGTGGCGTACTTGTACCTGTGGGGAGGGCCACTCTCCACTGCAAGGTGCTGAAGACCACTCGGCCCCTCTCTTTCTTCCTGCTAGATGGTAAAATGTGACCCCCTGCTCAGCGTGGAGGCCTGCCAGGACCTCGGATTGGTGAGCTTCCACAGTTATGTCCACCTGGTAGAGGCACCCCTGAACCTGCTGGCCGAATTCCCGGACCGGTTTGACTCGAAGCTGGGGAAGTTGCCCTGCAGCTACAGGATTGCCCTCAATCCCGACATCACGCCGGTCGTCCGTCCCCCGCACCGTGTGTCCTTTGCCATGAGGGGCAAGGTCGAGTCTGCTCTTCGCAAGATGGTGGCCACGGGCATCCTGAAGCCAGTAACGGACTCCACCCGGTGGGTTTCTACTATGGTTGTCGCTGCGAAGAAAGACAAGAGCGAAATACGGATCTGCATCAACCCTAAGGACTTGAACTTGGCCATCAAGCGCCCGCACTATCCCATGCGGACGGTGGAGTATGTTGCTGCACAGGTCGGCCCTGCCACCGTGTTCTCGGTTCTTGATGCCAAGAGTTCGTTCTGGCAGATACCTCTAGACGAGCGATCCTCGCACCTGACGACCTTCAGCACGCCCTTCGGCAGGTATCGCTTGCTCCGCATGCCGTTTGGGATCAACTCTGCCAGCAAGGTGTTCCAAAGGACCATGGAACAACTGTTTGCTGGACTTCCGTGTGCCATCATTGTCGACGACATCCTGGTTTATGGGAAGAATGTCGCTGAGCACGACCACCACCTTTGCCAGGTGCTGCAGTGGGGCCCGGGAGGGTCAACCTGAAGCTCAACCTGAAGAAGTGCCGATTCCGGGTCCCTGAGGTCACCTACGTGGGGCATGTTTTCACGTCATCGGGGCTGAAGCCCGACCCGCAGAAGACGGCCGCAATATCCGAGATGCCTGCACCTGCTGACGTGCCTGGCCTGCAGCACTTCTTGGGCATGGTCAACTATCTGGGAAAGTTCATCCCCGACCTGAGCGAACTGAGTGCCCCTCTGCGGGATCTGGTGAAAAAGGACACTGCCTGGGCCTGGTTCCCGCAACACCAACGAGCATTTGACACCCTCAAATCTAAGCTGATCAGCATGCCAACGCTGAAGTACTTCGACCTCCAGCGCCCCATCGTTCTCACGTGTGATGCATCTAAGTTTGGCCTCGGGGCCGCCTGCCTGCCGATCCATGACAGGGTGCAACTGCCTGTGTCCTACGCATCCCGCACAATGACGACCGCTGAACAAAACTATGCCCAGATTGAGAAAGAACTGCTGGCGATTGTCTTTGCCTGCTCCAAATTCAAAGACTATATCCTGGGCAACTGCTTCACTGTCGAGACGGACCACCAGCCTCTGGTCACCATCCTCAACAAGCCGATACACATGGCCTCCTCCCGGCTCCAGCGCATGATGCTCCAGCTACAACGCTTCACTTTCACAGTGGTTTATCGCAAGGGCAAGGACATGGTTGTTGCGGACATGCTGTCTCGGGCGCCTCTCTCATCCATAACTCGACATCCGTATGAGACGTCCGATCTGATAGTCCTAAACGTTAACTTCGTGCCCTCTGGTCAGTTGAAGTCCCTGGCCAAGCATACGGCAGCAGACGCTTCGCTACAGCAGCTGGCCGCGATCATCAAGCAGGGTTGGCCAGACCGCCGTTCTTCCCTGCCGGCCGCAGCGGTGCCTTACTTCTTGGTTTGTGCTGAGTTGGTGCTGCGTGATGGTGTGATTGTGAAGGGGCACAAGGTGGTGGTGCCCGAAGCACTACGGGAACAATACTTCGAAACCGCTCATCGTGGCCATCCCGGGGCCGAGGCGACCCTTTCCATCGCTCAGAGCCAGTTTTTCTGGCCCGACATGCCTCACTACTTCCGGGATAGGGTCTCCGCGTGCCCTACCTGCAACTGCCTCGCTCCACAGCAACAGCGGCAGCCGCTCCTGCAGCAGCCAGCTGCTGACCTGCCATGGTCTGCGCTAGCAACCGACATCTTCGAATGGCACGGAAAGCACTTCCTGGTGCTTGTCGACTCTTACTCCAGCTGGTTTGAATTTGACCAGCTCCACTCCCTCTCTTCCTCCGCAGTCATCGAGAAGTTGCGCCGCCACTTTGCCACCTTCGGGTCTCCGGTCAGCCTGCAGTCGGACAACGGCAGCCAGTTCACCAGTGCCGAGTTCCGCGCTTTTGCCGAACGATGGAACTTTCGTCATTACACCAGCAGCCCGGAATACCCGCAGAGCAATGGACTGGCCAAGCGCGCGGTCCGCAGTGCTAAAGGATTGTTGGAATGTTGTCGCCTATCCCGCTCCGACATCTACCTGGCCCTGCTGAACCTCCGCAACATCTCCCGCGACCATGCCCTGGGATCCCCGGCTCAGCGACTCATGTCCCGAGTCACGAGGCCCACGATCCTGGTGTCTTAGCAGTCCCTGTCCCCCTCCGTCTTTAAACCTGCCTTGGTCCGGATACGCATTGCCAAAAAACACAGTATCCAGAAGCGTTCCCACGACAGGTCCTGCCGTGTCCTCCACAGTCTTCTCCCCGGCCAGGTAGTCCGTATGTGGTCCTCTTCTGGCCATTCCAAGCTGGCCGTGGTCGTCGGTTCTGCCGGTTCCCCTCGATCGTACCTTGTCAACCACGATGGAAGGGTGTACCGCCGCTCCCGCCAGCATCTCTGGCTCGTGAACGAGCCTCTCCCTCCCCCAGCGGCTCTGTATGCCACCCCCCCGCTGCCACTGTCGCGGCCCTGTGCTTTGCCCGTTCCTCTGGGGCCAACCTCCCCTCGTCCTCCTCCTGAACGCCTCCCAGCTGCAGTCCCGCTTTCTCCGGCTTCCTCGCCCTTCTCTTCACCGTCCCCCCCCCGAAGACTTCGTCGCCAAGGGGCCCCCACCATATCCGGCATCCCCGCTTGTTCCCGTCAGGGAAGGAGGTGATGGCGAGGTGCGGACCCGGTCTGGTCGCCTGGTCAGGCCACCGGTCCGTTACGGCGAGGATGTGTGATCCTGTATTCCTCTGCTTTACTGTTTGCATTCACCCTAGCGCATGAGACGTGGTCACCCTGTCACTCACTGTTTGTTTTGGTAGAGGAAGGATGTAGATGATATGTGTATACACCTTTAATTGATAGTAACGTTGTCCATGCTAACCACTCCCCCACCAGTTAGTATAATTGTAACCCACACGCCCCTAGCTTGCTCTCTAGTGATCGTGACAGACCACGTACAGCCAGGGCTATATATAATGTATGCTTAATAAAGTAGTGAAGACTTTAAGGTGTCTGTGTACCTTCTCTACAGGGAGGGACTGGTGTGGGTGGGGGAGGGACTGGTGTGGGTGGGGAGGAGACTGATGTGGGTGGGGAGGAGACTGGTGTGGGGAAGGGGGCTGGTGTGGGTGGGGAGGAGACTGGTGTGGGTGTGGAGGAGACTGGTGTGGCTGGGGTGGGGGAGGGCCTGGTGTGGGGAGGAGGGCTGGTGTGGGTGGGGTGGGGAGGTGGGTGTGGAGCGCTGTAGGAGGGCAGGTGAGGTGGAAATAAACAAGTCAAGACTCACAAACCAGCACGACGCAAATGTATTGAGATTGAGAAAATGCCACAAATACATTTGTACAAATAAAAGTACTACAGGCCGGCAGGGTGGCATAGCGGTAGAGTTGCTGCTGTACAGCTTCGGAGACCTGGGTTCGATCCTGACTACAGGTGCTGTCAGGTGCAGGTGCTCCATGCAGCTCTGGAGCACTTGGACAAAAAAAACCTCATATGTCAGGCTGTTATTCATTGATTACACGCGGCATTTAATAGAATCATCCCCTCCTAGCTGGTTACGAAACTCGCAGAACTGGGTCTCTGCGCATCTCTCTGCAAATGGATCCTCGACTTCCTCATTCACAGACCACAGACTGTTTGAATTGGTGGAAAGGTGTCAGCCCTCGATAACAATCAGCACGGGAGCACCTCAAGGCTGCGTGCTCAGCCCCCTGCTGTACTCAATCTATACTCATGACTGCGTAGCTGGTCATGGTGCGAACTCCATCATCAAGTTCGCTGACGACACCACTGTTGTGGGACGTATCACTGATGGGGATGAGTCAGAGTATAGAAGAGAGATTGACCGACTGACCAAATGGTGCCAGCCCAATAACCTGGCCCTCAACACGAGCAAAACCAAGGAATTGATTCTGGACTTTGGAAGAGGTAAGATGGGGATCCACAGTCCCGTTTATATCAATGGGTTGATGGTGGAAAGGGTCAAGGGCTTACAATTCCTGGGCGAGCACATCTCTGAAGATCTCTCCTGGTCCGAGAACACTGATTCAATCATTAAAGAGAGCACATCACCGCCTCTACTTCCTGAGAAGATTACGGAGAGTCGGTATGTCAAGGAGGACTCTCTCTAACTTCTACAGGTGCACGGTAGAGAGCATGCTGACCAGTTGCATCGTGGCTTGGTTTGGCAACCTGAGCGCCCAGGAGCAAAAAAGACTACAAAAAGTAGTAAACACTGCCTAGTCCATCATCGGCTCTGACCTCCCTACCATCGAGGGGATTTATCGCAGTCGCTGCCTCAAAAAGGCTGGCAGCATCATCAAAGACCCACACCATCCTGGCCACACACTCATCTCCCCGCTAACTTCAGGTAGAAGGTACAGGAGCCTGAAGACTGCAACGTCCAGGTTCAGAAACTGCTTCTTCCCCACAGCCATCAGGCTATTGAACTCAACTCAAACAAAACTCTGAACATTAATAGCCCATTATCTGTTTATTTGCACTTTATCTGTTTTATTTATTCATGTGTGTATATATTTATACAATGGTATATGGACACACTGATCTGTTCCGTATTCATGCCTTCTGTAATTCTGTTGTGCTGAAGCAAAGCAAGAATGTCATTGTCCTATCTGGGTCACATGACAATAAACTCTCTTGAATCTCTTAAATCTTGACTGTATGGAATTTATACATTCTCCCTGTAACCACGTGAGCTTTCTCCGAGATCTCCAGTTTCCTCCCACACTCCAAAGGCGTACAGGTTTATAGGTTAATTGGCTCGGAAGTGTAAATTGTTAATGTGTGGATATTGCTGGTCGGTGTGGACTCGGTGGGCTGAAGGTCCTATTTTTGCGTTGTATTACTAAACTAAACTAAACAATAAAACAAAATACATGAAATATCAAAAATTACAACATTCAGCACTTACATGACTTCTGTACTCCAAAGCTCTTACATAGCTACCTGACTTACCTGTAAAATTGACTTCAATCCAGAGGTACCTGCACACTGCAAAACAATAAAATAGACAATAGACAATAAACAATAGACAATAGGTGCAGGATTAGGCCATTCACTGTGATCATGGCTGATCATCCACAATCAGTACCCCGTTCCTGCCTTCTCCCCATATCTCTTGACCGCTATCTTTAAGAGCTCTATCTAACTCTCTTTTGAAGGCATCCAGAGAAATGGCCTCCACAGCCTTCTGAGGCAGAGAATTTCAGATTCACAAATCTCTGGGTGAAAAATCCTCATCTCCATTCTAAATGACCTACCCCTTATTCTGTGGCTTCTGGTTCGGGACTCCCCCAACATTGGGAACATATTTCCTGCCTCTAGCGTGTCCAATCCCTTAATAATCTTATATGTTTCAATAAGCTCTCCTCTCATCCTTCTAAATTCCAGTGTATACAAGCCCAGTCGAGCCATTCTTTCAACATATGACAGTTCCGACATCTCGGGAATTAACCTCGTGAACCTACACTGCACACACTCAATAGCAAGAATGTCCGTCCTCAAATTTGGAGACCAAAACTGCACACAATACTCCAAGTATGATCTCGTCAGGGCCCAGTACAACTGCAGAAGGACCTCTTTGCTCCTGTACTCAAGTCCTCTTGTTATGAAGGCCAACATGCCATTAGCTTTCTTCACTGCCTGCTGTACATGCATGCTTACTTTCTGATAAAACGTCACCAATCAAGAGTCTTGACTTTATTCCTCTGTCTGATCTGCCAATAATTCTCTGCATTTTCTGTTTTATTTCTCTAGTAGTCATTTTGCAAGAAATGGCATATTTACATTTACACTTGAACATTTGGACAAATCTGCCATCAAAGGAAATTGGCTTCCTGCCACTGAGCCCACCTGTCAATCAGTCCCATGAATTATTGCAGCAATTGTAATCTTTATGTTCCATTGATCTTCATGGGGAGTTAGACACAAAGGGGTTAGAGTCACAAAGAACTGCCGTAACACAGCAGGTCAGGCAGCATGATACAGGGTGGAAACAGGCCCTTCGGCCCAACTTGCTCACACCGGCCAACATGTCCCAGCTACACTAGTCGCACCTGCTTGCATTTGGTCCATGTGCCTCCATGTATCTGTCCTATTGATGTATCTCTGAACCATGTCTGACTTCCTTGGTCACCCTTCCCCTTGGTCACCCTTCCTTGGTCATCTGTTGCTGGCCCTGCTTTGTTCTGGCCTTTTCGTACCTCCAGTTCCCTCCCCTCTACTTTGAGTCTTAAGAAGGGTCCCTGCCCGAAACATCATCCATCCTTTTCCTCCAGCACATTGTGTCTGTCTACGGTATCAACCAGCATCTGCAGTCCCTTTCTACACAGGAAATTAGAGTCTGTTTATCAACTACTAATTTAGCATCTAAATAAATCTGGTTTCAATGGATGTTATCCCTCTTCAGGGACTGGGATGTAATCATTGTCAGAGACAGACAACCAACAATTAATATCCAGCCTCCAAACAATCTATCCTTCCCTGTGGAAGTGTTTGAAACCCTCATTAACTCAATCAATTACATCCTCCGGCTATGCCCCAATCCAATAAATAAATGCAACTATTCCTCACTGGCATCCAGACTGCTAGGAATCAATAAGCCAATTAATTCTGTGCTCCACATATTCGGGACTTTAATGAGGAGGGAGGGGAATAAAAGGGATGAAACATTTTATTAGAATGTTGCCAGGGTTCCAGCAACTATGTTACAGAGAAAGGTTGAACAAGTTAGGTCTTTATTCTTTGGAGCGCAGAAAGTTAAGGGGGGACTTGATTGAGGTCTTTAAAATGATGAAAGGGATAGACAGAGTTGACGTGGATAAGCTTTTCCCATTGAGGGTAGGGAAGATTCAAACAAGAGGGCATGATATGAGAATTAAGGGACAGAAGTTTAGGGGCAACGTGAGGGGGAACTTCTTTACTCAGAGGGTGGTGGCTGTGTGGAATGAGCTTCCAGCAGAAGTGGTGGAGGCAGGATCGATTTTAACATTTAAAAGTAAAGTGGATAGGTATATGGACGTGAAGGGAATGGAGGGGTATGGTCTGAGTGCAGGTAGATGGGACTAGGGGAAAACAAATGGTCGGCACGGACTGGAAGGGCCGAGCGGGCCTGTTTCCGTGCTGTAATTGTTATATGGTTATATGGTTATATGGATGGAAGTTGTTCCGTTGCTGTTTTATCATGAAAAAAGATCAATCTCTGAATGTTTACAATACTTGGAGCTTAGAAGAATGAACTTATTCAAGCATATAAGATTCCAGGGGTACATATTGAGGTGTTTCCATGAATGGAAGAATCTGAAACAGGGGGGAGATTTATAAAATTAGAGGGTGGTCTTTTATAGCTGAGGTATGTAGGGATTTCTTCTTTCTGCGGGTGGTGAATCTCTGGAGTTTTCTACTGGAGTGCTGTGGAGGCTAGATCAATAACGTTTGGGAAATTGAAAGTTAAAGAGAAATGACCCTGAATGACACAAGAAGAATAAGACTTGGATGGATTGGCCATGGTCATATTTAATGGTGGGCCAGACATGAAGTGGACTACTAATATCCATTGTGATGCTCTATCTGATGGAATTCCATCAATAATCCTACTGCTAATTGCAACCTGTTACTTTGTGTGCCAGTATTGCACTCTTGTTTGTTCTGAGTGTTTCCTGCACCAGCAGAGAGATGGGTATGCTGGGTATGCACAGTGACAAAGATCGGCAACATTGCTTTAGTTGGCATCACTTGTGTAAAATTGGACTGCATAAAAAAAGCCTGGGAAAGTCAAAGGCATCTTGCAATTTTAAGTTGAAGCCTCGCAGAACATCATTTAAATGGCCCTGGTCCTTTAATCCTCTTGCAAGGAGTCTGGTGTCTACTCCAGGCAGGTTCTGAGGATATACATCCAATCAGACAGACGCCAGATCACATTGGGTTTTTTTTCACTTTTTCAGTATCTGCTGCTTTTTCATTTGCTTTTCAGGGTTTTAAAATTTTCCCTCTCAGTGATTGTTCCATTCACTGCACCGTTAGTATTCGGAGAGCAGTACACTCCAGAAACAGGCCCTTTGGCCTTCCATGTCAGCACTGACCATAATGCCAATCTCACCTAATCCCAGTAGCCTGCACATGGTCTGCATCCACCTAGTCTGTGTCTATTCATGTGGCAATGCTGTTAAAGAAGGAACTGCAGATGCTGGAAAATCGAGGGTAAACGAAATGCTGGAGAAACTCAGCGGGTGCAGCAGCATCTATGGAGCGAAGGAGATGGGCAACGTTTCGGGCCGAAACCCTTCTTCAGACTGATGGGGGGTGGGGGGAAGCGGGGGGAAGAAAGGAAAAAGGAGGAGGAGCCCAAGGGCTGAGGGAGAGGTAGGAAGGGGTGGAGACAGCAAGGGTTAACAGAATTGAGAGAATTCAATGTTCATGCCAAGAGGATGCAGACTCCCCAAGCGGAATATGAGGTGCTGTTCCTCCAATTTGCGGTGTTGCTCACTCTGGCCGTGGAGGAGGCCCAGGACAGAGAGGTCAGATATGGAATGGGAGGGGGAGTTGAAGTGCTGAGCCACCGGGAGGTCGGGTTGGTTATTGCGGACCGAGCGGAGGTGTTCGGCGAAACGATCGCCAAGCCTCCGCTTGGTCTCACCGATATAGATCAGCTGGCATCTAGAGCAGCGGATGCAGTAGATGAGGTTGGAGGAGGTGCAGGTGAACCTCTGTCGGACCTGGAAGGACTGCTTGGGTCCTTGAAAGGACTGGAGGGGGGAGGTAAAGGGACAAGTGTAGCATCTCTTGCGGTTGCAAGGGATAGTGCCCGGGGAAGGGGTGGAGCGGGAGGGAAGGGAAGAATTGAAAAGGGAGTTGTGGAGGGAACGGTCTTTGCGGAAGGCAGACGGGGGGGAGATGGGAAGATGTGGTGAGTGGTAGGGTCACATTGGAGGTGGCAAAACTGGCGGAGGACTATGTGTTGTATGTGCCGGCTCGTGGGTGAAAGGTGAGAACCAGGGGACTCTGCCCTTGTTGCGAGTCAGGGAATGGGGAGAGGGGGCAGTGTTACGGGGTATGGAGGAGACCCTGGTGCGAGCCTCATCTATAGTGGGGGAGGGGAATCCCCGTTCCCTGAAGAATGAGGACATTTGTGATGCCCTGGTGTAGAACACCTCATCCTGGGAGCAGATGCAGCGTAGATGGAGGAATTGGGAATTGGGGATGGAGTCCTTACAGGAAGCAGGGTGGGAGGAAGAGTAGTCCAGGTAGCCATGGGATTCAGTGGGTTTATAGTGGATGTTGGTCAGGAGTGTATCCCCTGCGATGGAGATGGTGAGGTCAAGGAATGGTAGGGAAGTGTCGGAAATGGTCCAAGTGTATTTGAGTGTCGGATGGAAGTTGGTGGTGAAACGGATGAAGTCAGTCAGTTGCGTGTGGGTGCAGGAGGTGACACCAAAGCAGTCGTCAATGTAACAGAGGTAGAGGTCGGGGATGGGGCCCTGGTATGCCGCGAACAAGGATTGTTCGACGTACCCGACAAAGAGGCAAGCGTAGCTGGGGCCCATGCATGTGCCCATGTATTTGGAGGAAATGGCAGGAGTCAAAAGAGAAGCTATTTAGGGTAAGGACCAACTCCGCTAGGCAGAGGAGAGTGTCAGTGGACGGGTATGGGTTGCTTCTCTGGTCGAGCGAGAACCGGAAGGCTTTGAGACCATCCTGGTGGGGGATGGAGGTGTAGAGTGATTGGACGTCCATGGTGAAGATGAGAGGATGGGGGCCTGGAGAATGGAATGCGCAGAGATGACAGAGAGTGTCTGAGGTGTCTTGAACATAGGTGGGGAGGGATTTAACCAAGGGGGATAGGATGGAGTCAAGGTATGTGGAAATGAGTTCAGTGGGGCATGAACAGGCAGAGACAATGGGTCTGCCGGGGCAGTCAGGTTTATGGATTTTGGGGAGAAGGTAAACTCGGGCCATGCTGGGCTGGGGAACGAAGAGGTTGGAGGCTCGGAGGGGCAAGGAGCCGGAGTCGATGAAGTCGGTGATGGTGCTCGAGATGGTGGCCTGGTGCTCGTCAGTGGGGTCATGGTCCAGGGGTAAGTAGGATGAGGTGTCCGAGAGTTGGCGCGTGGCCTCTGCTTTGTAGAGATCGTTACGCCAGACTACCACGGCACCTCCCTTGACGGCGGGTTTGATAACCAAGTCTGGGTTGTTGCAGAGTGAGTCGATGGCAGTACGTTCGGGGGGGGGGGGAGAGATTGGAGTGAGACAGGGGAGTGGAGAAGCTGAGGCGGTTGAAGTCGCAGTGGCAGTTTTGGATAAAGAGTTCTAAAGCCGGAGAGCCACGAGGTGGGGTCCACAAGGAGGCGGTTCGTTGGAGATCGGAAAAGGGATCATCAGTGGGGGCGATGACTCCTCCCCGTGGAAGAATGCTGTGAGGCAAAGGTGATGGTAGAAGATCTCCAAGTTGTGGTGGGCGCGGAACTCATTGAGGTGGGGACGGAGGGCAATAAAGGTAAGACATCTGCTGAGGACTGACCATTCGGTGTCAGAGAGGGGGTGGTCCGGGGAGATGGTGAACACGCGGCAGGGATGGGGGTTGGGGCGGGAGGAAGGCAGGTGAGTGGACTGAAGACGAAGCGTTGTGTGGCGGGGGGTGGAGGGTGGTTAAGAGGTGGGGGGGTATGAGGGCTGTGGTGTGGGTAGGGAAGAACAGGGATCACATAGTTGGAGGGGGATGGGGAAGACCCAGTGGAATAGCCGCTGAGGTTACCAAGGTTGGGGAGACGGGCACTAGGACCCAGTGCCGTCAAAACCGGAGTAATGGGAATCAGCAGCGTGGAGGCTACAGGCCCGGTGCAGAGTCCACTTTGCAGGTGAGGCAATGGCTGTGGGCTGCTGAAGGGTGGTGGAGTGTAGCAATGTGGCAATGCTGTTGACTTATCTCTCCAGCAGCCAGGTTCAGTCTTGACCTCTCGTGCCGTCTGTGTGGCATCTGCACATTCTCCTCGCCACCGCATGGGTTCCCTCAGGTTTCCTCCTACATTCCAAAGATGTGCAGGTTGGTGAGTTAATGGCTGTCAATCCCCCCTTGGTGTGCAGGTGAGGGAGAGAGCCTGCAGGGAGTTGATGAGTTTATGAGAACAGTCTCACTAATATAGGATTAGTGTTTTTTTAATTAAATACAACAGTCAAATTTACTCATCGGGTGAAACAATATCTGAGGAGGCAGATGCATGTTTGAGACCCTGCATCAGTACTGAGAATGTGAAGGGAAGATCGCCCTTATAAAGAAGTGAGATGAGGGGTGGGACAGGGGCTGTTGAGTGACAGGTGGAAGTGTGGGGTAAGAGAGGATGTATGGATGGGTATGAATCAATGATCAGGCCACAGGACTTGTTTGTATGCTATGTGACCTGTGCAAACGGAACCCAATGTTCAATCACCTGAAGCTCCCTCCTCCTGCACCCCATAACCAACCATGTCCTTCAGTCCCCTTCCCCCATCTCCATAGTGAGGTGATTTAGGTATTCAGTAGGTGAGGAGAAACTGATAGAGTCTTGGCAATGGAATGAGATTGAAGATGATTGACAAAATAATTGAAAGTTAAATGGAGACAACGTGTTCATTTGCTCAGCAGGTTGCCAGAACGGGCAGAGGATCATCTTCCAGAGTAAAAGCCCTGTCCCACGGTACGAGTTCATTCCAAGAGTTCTCCCGAGTTTGCCCGGATTCGAACTCAGAGATTTACACGTAATGGCCACTCCTCGGTACACGGGGCTCTCGTGGACATTCTTTATCATGTTGAAAAATCTTCACGAGTCTTCCCGTGCTTACCTGCCATTAGCGAGTCTTCCCGAGTACCTGCCGTTAGCGCTAAGAGACGTTCCCGAGCTCCGACGTTCCCGCTACGTTCATTCTCCGTGCTTACCACGAGTTTGATATTTTTTTAACTCGGGAGAGCTCTTGGAATTAACTCGTACTGTGGGACAGGGCTATAACTTGCAAAGAGCAACTTCATGAGGAAAGAAGAGCATAGTGCAAAGCCCTAGTCCTTGATCGGACTTTGCTGGCTTTACCTTTCTCTAAACTTTATTCCCGTATTATGTATCTATGCACTGTAAATGCATTGATTGTAATCATGTATTGTCTGTCTGCTGACTGGTTACCACGGAACAAAAGCTTTTCACTGTACCTCGGTACACGTGACAATAAACTAAACTGTAACTAGTGAATGGGATCAGTTTGGGGTGGGAGATTGCAACCTTCACGTGGTCCGCCCTGTTTCAACTAATGCAATCAACCTGGCATGCACAATCAAATAAGATCAAATAGAAAAAGTTGTCCTACAACTTTAGGCAGTGCACGCCATACGCAAGAAGAAGAACGGACCAGTTTCATGGTTTCAAATGGACATGGGTTAAAATTCCTCTTTCTGTGCTGCAACTGAGATTATCTCTGTACTAAAACCCCTGTTCCATACAATCCTTTGTAAAGCAGCAACCTTATACTGAGATTTTACATGTAGGAAGAACAGACAGTAAAGCATCCTTGCTAGATTTACGGCTGAGAAATTCCCCCAAGTGAAGTGTAAATGTTTATATTGATGTGGCTTTCTGTGTGCTACAAATTGACCCAAATTTTATAGCACTGCCTTTAACATATTTTACAGATAAGAGAAAAATCCTTTTATGGATTAACTCAAATGATCCGCGTGCTGGGGATCCAAAACAGAAAAAAATAGTTGTTGAAGTTGCAAAGCAAATGTTTATGCTTTGTAGCAATCTGGCGCCTAACTATGCCATCTGTTATTTTGCACTGACTCAGTTTAACGTGTCTAATTATACACTGAAAGTTTAAACATTAATAAAAACAGAATTATTACTCATCATGGTTTGTTTCTGCAGGCTGTTTGCAACTACTAAAATGAAATCTGTGAGCACCAGTTCTGCAAGGACTCAAAGGCTGAGTCAGTCGTGATATGGATCAAAGTCAGATGGGATTACAAAATTCACTAAATATATTGCAGCCTTGGGATTGGCGTCTAGCTCTGAAGAGTACATTTTTTGTACTTATAGTGGGGACCTAGCTCATGTTCAGGTCAACCAGAAACGTCACCCATTCCTACTCTCCAGAGATGCTGCCTGTCCCGCTGAGTTATTCCAGTATTTTTTGTCTATCTTCAGTTTAAACCAGCATCTGCAGTTCCTTCCTACACATAGCTCATGTTCAACTTCCCCATCAAATGTTTTACATAAACAAATGATTTTAAATGGTCAGTGATGGTTCAGTAGATGAAGATAATTATGTCACTCCCTATTCCTAATCTACTAGGAGCTGCTTGGTCAGAAATTTGCAACTCTTCAATCCTTTTATCCCACACCTTCTGGCTTTTCATCTCTGGCCTATGTCCAACCATCCGCCTATTAAAAAGAAAACCATCACCTGTATCAATCTATTACTTGCCAGGCTTTGTCCGCCCCTCCTGTCTTTCAGCTTTCTCCCCACTCCCCCATCCACCCAGAAGGACCCCGACCTGAAACGCTACCTATCCAAGTTCTCCAGAGATGCTGCCTGACCTGCAAAGCTACTCCAGCACTTGGTCAAAAAGACAATGTTGCTTGTTTATTATGTGTGCTAACCACATGTATATTTTATTGTTAAGAAACACTTAACAATAAAAGATACACGTGGTTAACACATATAATAAACAAGCACCATTGTCTTTTTGACACGCTGAAGGCAGGAAACTTGTTCCCGATGTTGGGGGAGTCCAGAACCAGGGGCCACAGTTTAAGAATAAGGGGTAAGCCATTTAGAACGGAGACAAGGAAACGCTTTTTCTCACAGAGAGTTGTGAGTGTGTGGAATTCTCTGCCTCAGAGGGTGGTGGAGGCAGGTTCTCTGGATGCTTTCAAGAGAGAGCTGGATAGTGCTCTTAAAGATAGTGGAGTCATGGGATATGGGGAAAAAGCAGGAACGGGGTACTGATTGGGGATGATCAGCCATGACCACATTGACTGGCTCGAAGGGCCAAATGGCCTACTCCTGCACCTATTGGCTATTGTCTATTGTCTATCATGGAGATGCTAATCTCAGTGAAATCTCAGTGGTACAGAGATGTGTTAAGAATTATTTCACGTGGTGTCGCAGTTCGTCAAGGCACACTTACATAGATTACGTACAAAAACCGTAAGGTGGCCACTTTGGAGGAATGTTATTCATGTAACTTCTAACCCATCCATCTTGAAAACTGCTCTGATGAATGCATGGGACTGTTTTACAGGATTCCTGGGATTTTTGACTTGGCTCTCCTATCTATCTGAGGAAAAACCTGTTGGTAATAGTCCAAAATGTGATTATCGTTAATCTAAACCAGGTTTTTTTTTGTCAAGGTTGAGACTAAGCAGTGTTCTGGCAAGTTCATTGGCTATATTTAAGAGGGAGTTAGATGTGGCCCTTGTGGCTAAGGGGATCAGATGGTATGGAGAGAAGGCAGGTACGGGATACTGAGTTGGATGATCAGCCATGATCATATTGAATGGCGGTGCAGGCTCAAAGGGCTGAATGGCCTACTCCTGCACATAATTTCTATGTTTCTATGTTATTATGAAGGGCCGAATGGCCTCCTCCTGCGCCTATTTTCTATGTTTCTATGCATCTGAAATGGATCTATTAGTATTTTCTGCAACACTCCATAACATTGGTGCATGTTAAGTCTATTATCATAGAGTCATAGAGTGATACAGTGTGGAACCAGGCTCTTCAACCCAGCTTGCCCACACCGGTCAACATGTCCCAGCTACACGTGTCCCATCTGCCTGCGCTTGGTCCATATCCCTCCAAACCTGCCTTAATCACGTACCTGACTAACTGTTTCTTAAACATTGGGATAGTCCCTGCCTCAACTATCTCCCCTGGCAGCTTATTCCATACACCCATCCACCTTTGTGTGAAAAAGTTATCCCTCAAATTCCTATTAAATCTTTTCCCCTTCACCTTGAACCTATGTCCTCTGTTCCTCGATTCCCCAACACAATCTATTCAACTCATGATTTTATACACATGATTTTATCCAAACAGATCAGCTTTTCTGCTTGGAGCCAATTCTCCTGGTTGAAACACACACTGTTTTTTTGTGGCAGTTTTGTGTTGCATTGCTGTTACCATGGCAACAAGCACATGTTGCATGTTGACTGGGGTCACTGCAAAGTACCAGACATCCAAGCACAGTAGTGCATGTTACTGGAAATGCAAAATCCTAAATCATCTCAGCACAATGCAGATGAGGAATTGCCAATCACAATTTCCTTTCAATTATATACTTTAATTTAAGCACAAAGTGTATGGAAAACAGATGTTTCATTAATAGCAGTTGCTTTGATTAAATCCTTTCAGATGCTATTTAGGCACTGGCACCTTTGGACCCCAGATTACTGCAATCATCCATCACTTGATGAAAGATGATACCAAGGGTAAAGATCTGCCAGGAGTGTTTCCACACCTCTGTAACCATGCAGTCAAAAAGCAAAATCTGAAATAAGCATTTGGCAAGTAACAGATGTTTAACATTTTTCAGATATAAGACCTTTAGAAGTTAAACAATTGCATATTTTACAGAAGTTCAACACCAATTACACAACACAAACTGTTGGAAGAAGGTCATGGGACAGGCAGCATCTGTGGAGCAAAGGGCTGGTTGACGTACCGGGTCGTGACCCTGCATCATATCACCCATTTTTCTTTTTATTTTTTTTAATATATTTTTATTAGAGGTAAGCAATAAATTGGCAAACACATATTATGGTAGACATATTTTGTGTACATCAATCATACATTATTAATATTATCAATTGAATCATTCTGCCTCTAATAGTTTTTTTTTTAATAGATTAAGAGTAACAAAAAAAGAAAGAGAGAGAGAGAAAAGAAAAGAGAAAAAAAATCAATAAAAAATCATAAGGAATGGATTAATTTACCATTAATACATCATTGGAGATAAGATCAAGGAATATAAAGTATAACTTTTCATCTGGTCCTGAGTCCAAGTTTCAGTTAGGTTCCCCTGCCGAACCAATCTACCCTTTTAAATAATCGATGAAAGAAGACCATATTCTATCAAGGAGTTCTTGTTTGTCCATTAAGGCAAATCTGATTCTTTCCAGGTGTTGGGTCTCCGACATTTCCATAATCCACATTTTAATTGTGGGGGTTATAGGGCCTTTCCAAAATTGTAATATTAATTTCTTCCCGATTATTATACTGTAATCTAGGACATTTCTTTGGCTTGTTGTAAGTGTTAAACTTTGTACTGATATTCCAAGTATTATTACTTTTGAGTCCGGATCCAGTTTAGTATTAATAACTTCAGAAGTTATTCTAAAAATCTCAATCCAGAAACTTTTAATTTTGATACAATTTGCAAAAGTATGTGTTAAGTTAGCCTCTAGATGCTGACATTTATCGCAGATAGGAGAGACATGTGGAAAGATTCTATTCAGTGTTACTTTTGAGTAATGTAATCTGTGTAATACTTTAAATTGTATTAAAGCATGTCTGGCATTTAACGAGCATTGATGTATATATTGTAAACTTTTGTCCCAAATATCTTTTGTTATGGGTTGGCTTAATTCATTTTCACATGTATGTCTATGTGATTCCGTCGATGGTACCTCGCTATCTAAAATGATATTATAAATATAAGTTGTTAGTTTTTCTGTATTAGGATGCTTATTCAAACATTCATCAAGGACTTCTGCTTCCCTATTCCTATAATCTTGTGTATTTGATTTAACATAATCTCTGAGTTGTAAATATTGAAAACAATTATTTGAATGTAATCCATAAATCTGTTGTAACTCCTGAAATAAAAGAAAAGTGCCTTTCTTATAAAGATGTTCCATCTTTTTAATTCCATAATTTTTCCATTGTGTGAAACCTTTATCCAGCATGGAAGGTTTGAATAAGGGATTGTTTACAATAGGAAGACAGAGTGGTATATTATCCAATTTTAAAGCCTTTTTTAATTGTTTCCACATTTGTGTACCACTATGTATTATAGGGTTTTCCCTATAGGTTTTTTTGTGCAATTTTGTCGGTGCAAACATAATTGAACTGATTTCAAAAGGTAAACAGTCCTCCTTTTCCATCCTTAACCAGTCTGGTTGTTGATCCATTTCTTCCAGCCAAAATTTCATGTTTTTAATAAGGACTGCCCACAAATAAAGCAGAAAATTTGGTAGAGCTAAACCTCCATTAATCTTTGATTTACATAAATGTTTTTTACTTATTCTATGATTCTTACAATCCCAGATGAAACTTGTAACAGTAGAGTTTACTTTAAAAAAAAAAGATTTTGGGATATATATCGGGATTGACTGGAATAAGTACAATAATTGCGGCAACAAGATCATTTTTATAGCATTAATTCTACCGAACATTCAAAAGGGAAGTGTTTTCCAATATTGAATATTCTTGTTTAGTTTATTCAGTAAAGGTGGGAAATTTGATTTAAATAACGAAGTATACGTCTTAGTTACATAAATACCTAAATATTTATATCTTTCCTCAACTATTTTAAAAAGTGATTGTTGTAGTGTATGTAAATTGATTTCTGCTATTGGCATGATTTCGCTTTTATTCCAATTAATTCTATATCCTGAAAACTGACCAAATTGAGTTATTAGATATAATAAATTTGGAATACTAGTTTCTGGCTTTGTAATATATATTAATACATCATCTGCATATAAAGAGATTTTATTCATTGTGTCTTGGGTATTCTACCCATGTATTTCTGGATGAGCTCTGACTCTTTCTGCGAGTGGTTCAATTGCTAGAGCGAATAATAATGGAGATAGCGGGCATCCTTGTCTACAACCTCTAGAAAGATTAAATTTAGTTGATAACACTTGGTTTGTTAGTATACTAGCTGTTGGGTTAGAATATGAAAGTTTAACCCATGTACAGTACTTCTCTCCCAATTGAAATTTTTCCATCACCGAAAATAAATATGACCATTCTACCTGATTTTCAGCATCTAGCAAAATAATTGCTAGATCTGCATTAGCAATTCTATTTGAGTATATAATATTAAATAATCATCTCAGACTGTAAATGAGTGATGTTTTGGGAAAAAACCTGATGGTCGGGGTGTATTAATTTGTTAATCACTAAGCTCAATCTATGAGATAGGATTTTAGCTAATATTTTCTGATCAGTATTTAAGAGAGCTATTGCTCTATATGAGGCCAGGTCTTCCAGATCCTTATCAGTTTTGGGTATAAGTATTATTGTATTATTGTAGATTCGTTTAACGTTTCCGGGAGTTTCTGTTGAGTATAAACGTGTTTATACAATGTTTATAAGCGTGGAGAAATCAGATCATTAATTTTTTTATAAAATTCGGAACTTAGGCCATCAGGGCCTGCGGCCTTTCCATTTTAAAAGATCTAATTGACTCTTCGATATCTTTTATCATTATTTCAGCACCTAATAGTTCTTGCTAATAAATCTTTAAGGTTACATTTCTGTAAAAATGCTTCCATTCCTGTTGATTGTTCTGTCACTTTAGTTGAATAAAGATATTGATAGTATTGTGAAAATCTGTCATTAATATCTTTAGGAAGTGTTAATATTTCTCCCTTATCTGATCTAATCTTATGAATCGTTTTTTCCCCGTCCAATTTACGAAGCTGACGTGCTAATAGTTTTTGTGGTTTATCACCAAATTCAAAATTTAATTGTTTTGTATGTTGATAAAGTTTTATTACTTGGTCAGAGTATATTTTATTTAACTTATATTTCAGTGCTGCAATTTTATTATGTTTTGCCAATGAAGGTGCTCCTGCATTTTCTATGTCTAATTGCCTTATTTCCATTTCCAATGTCTGTTGTTTAGCCCTATTCTCTTTATTAAAAAATGCCTGGGAGGAGATTAATGCCCCTCGTATAAATGCTTTAAATGTTTCCCAGAGAAGGGAGGCAGAAATTTACGGCTGGTCATTGACCTCGAAAAACATATTGATCTGTTTTACAAGATATTCACAACATACCTTTTCATTTAAAATTTGAGGATTAAGTCGCCATTGTGTCTGTTTCTTGTCCATTCCATTTAGTTTAATCATAAACTTTAATGGAGCATGGTCCGAAATTATAATGTTATGATATTGCGAGTTGTAGGTAAATGGAATAAGTTTAGAATCTACTAAGAAATAGTCTATCATTGAATATGTTTTATGCACAGATGAATAAAATGAATATTCTCGTCCGGATGGATTTTCAATTCTCCAGACATCCTTAATGTTGGTAGTGTTAATATATGAGTTTAAAAATTCACTTGACTGAGATTTTGATTTTCTTTGAGTTGATGATCTGTCTAAAAAAGAATCTAGTATACAATTTAAGTCTCCACCAATTATTAAATGATTTTGTGTGCATTCCGGAATAGCACATTGTTCTTCAAGAGAATACTTAATACTATCAAAATTTGGTCCATATACATTAAGGAGAGTCACTTTTTTTGAGAATAACTCGCCTACTACTACAATATATCTACCGTCAATATCTTCTATAGTTGATATATGTTTGAAAGGTTTAATAGAAAATAGAAAAAATAACAGTGTTGTATTAGTAAAGTGTAAAAGAGAGAAAAAAACTATATCTATAATTAGTGCAGTTATTGATAGCCACCCTAATGTGGCTAGACATCTAAGGACGTCCGTAGCTTTTGGTAAAAAAAAATAAAAATACTAGCTCCATACTTTCATTAAAAGAAAAGCTTCAATTTCAATAAAAAAACATTATATGGGGGAGGGGGGGGGGGGGGGGGGGGGGGGGGGGGCTCCACAGATGTTAAGGCTGACTTCTCTAACAATTTTAGTCCAGCTTAGTTTATTTTTACGTGTACAGTGAAAAGCTTTTATTGCGTTCTAACCAGTCAGCAGAAAGTCAATACTTAATTACAATTGAGCCATTACAGTGTATAGATACATGATAAGGGAATAATGCTTAGTGCAAGGTAAAGCCAGCAAAGTCCGAAGAAGGGTCTCGACCCAAAACGTCACCCATTCCTTCTCTCCAGAGATGCTGCCTATCCCTCTGAGTTACTCCAGCATTTTATGTCTATCTTCAATTTAAACCAGCATCTGCAATTCCTTCACACACAAAGTCCGATCAAGGATAGTCCGAGGGCCACCAATCCAGTAGATTCTCCAGATTCCACCATAGAGTCATTCAGTTATGTAGCTTGGAAACAAGCCCTTTCACGCAACTTGTCCATGCTAACAATCTGAGCTTGTCCCATGTATCTGCATTAGGCACATATCTAGATAGTTGTCCTAATGTCCTTTAAACTTTGGAATTGTATCTTCCCCTGGTATGTGGCAGTTCGTTCCATATACCCCCCACCCTTGGTGTGAATCTGCAATCTCTTGTGCTGCAGAATTCAGGGTGTAGAATTATTGTTTCCATTAGCTGCTGCTTTTAATATTTTTATCTGCTCATAATTGTCAATATTTCAAGGTGGTGCAGCATTTTTACAGTCACATGGGCATATAATATGCATATTATGGACTGTAAATAATAAATTAGTTCAGAAGGCAAGTTGTAATTGGCACTTTAGTTCCTAAGCAGGCTAATAAACTTTGACCTTGTAATTGTCAGCAAGTATCAGATTTTATATTTTGCTTCCTGAAATGGAATAATTTGTCTATGAAGCTGAGAATGATTGTTTACACTTGTATTGTAACTCTCATAATGTACTCAGAATTCATGTAACTCGTTTTCTGTTGCATTCTGTCATGAAGCAACACAACACCAAGCCCTTTGTCCCCATTTGTCCACCACAACCACAAACTATTCTCTGTTTGGCCCACAGTCCTTCAAACTTTTCCTATCCAAGTACCTTGTCCAAATGTTCTACAAATGTGCTTTAGTACATGCCTCAACTACTTTCTCAAGCAGTCGAGGGAGTTCTATATCTATGCACAAATGCTGATTTTTAGATCTGCAAATGGGAAATGTTGGCGATTGATTGGAAAACATGTGATTTCTGCTGGAAGTATTGAGGTGTATTCATAGGAAATATGTGCAGGATTGGACCTGCCGACCCCTCTAGCTACTGAACATCATCATAGATGATCTGTTTGGAGATGGGCAGGAGAATGAGGTTGAGGGAAAGATAAATCAGCCGTGATCGAATGACGTAGACTTGATGTGCCGAATAGCCTAATTCTGCTCCTTGAACTTATGAGCACGATATTGGTCTCAACTAAACTTTCTTATCTGTTTCTCATAACACTTAACTCACCTGTGATCCAATAATCTATCTCAGCCTTGAGTATATTCAATGCCAGCGGCTCTCTGGGGTAACATTCTAAAGATATACAAACCTCAGAAACGGAATTCCTCCTCATCTGTCTCCAGTGGGCAACCTTCTGAATGTTTAGTTCCTGGTTCAGGGAAGTCATGCTCTCAGCAACCACCAGTCTCACCCCTTCAAAATGTTCAATGTTTCACCAAGATCATTCCACATTCACTGCAACTCCAAAGAAGATAGGTCCAACAAACAACCTGATCAGTGGGTTGAGCAGCATCTATGGATGGAAATAAATTGTTGCCATTTGAGGTCAAAACCCTGTATAAGTGTAAGTCCTATTATAGAAACATAGAAAATAGATGCAGGAGGAGGCCATTTGGCCCGTCGAGCCGGCACCACCATTCATTGTGATCATGACTGATCATCCGCTATCAATAACCCGTGCCTGCCTTCTCCCCATATCCCTTGACTCCACTAGCCCCTAGAGCTTTATCCAACTCTCTCTAAAATCCATCCAATGATTTGGCCTCCACTACCCTCAGTGGCAGGGAATTCCATAAATTCACAACTCTCTGGGTAAAAAAGTTTTGTCTCAGCTCAGTCTTAAATGACCTCCCCTTTATTCTAAGACTGTGGCCCCTGGTTCTGGACTCACCCAACATTGGGAACATTTTTCCTGCATCTAGCTTGTCCAGTCCTTTTATAATGTTAAGTTTCTATAAGATTCCCCCTCATCCTTCTAAACTCCAGTGAATACAAGCCTAGTCTTTTCAATCTTTCCACATATGACTGTCCCGCCATCCCAGGGATCTATCTCGTGAACCTATGCTGCACTGCCTCAATCACAAGGATGTCCTTTCTCAAATTAGGAGACCAAAACTGTACACAATACTCCAGATGCGGTCTCACCAGAGCCCCAAACAACTACAGAAGAACCTCTTTACTCCTGTACTGAAATCCACTTGTTATGAAGGCCAACTTTCCATTAGCTTTCTTTACTGCCTGCTGTACCTCCACGGCAAGTTTCAGTGACCGGTGTACAAGGACACCCAGGTCTCGCTGCACCTCCCCCTGACCTAACCTAACCCCATTGAGATAATAATCTGACCCCTTGTTTTTGACGCCAAAGTGGATAACCTCATATTTATCTATATTATACTGCATCTGCCACGCATCTGCCCACTCACTCAACCTGTCCAGGTCCCCCTGCAACCTCCTAACATCCTCTTCACAGTTTACACTGCCACCCAGCTTTGTTTCATCCTCAAACTTGCTAGTGTTGCTCCTAATTCCCTCTTCCAAATCATTAATATATATGGTAAACAGTTGCGGCCCCAACACCGAGCCTTGCGGCACTCCACTCTCCACTGCCTGCCATTCTGAAAAGGACCCGTTCATTCCTACTCTTTGCTTCAGGTCTGCCAAACAATTTTCTATCCATGTCAACACCCTACCCACAATACCATGTGCTCTAATTTTAGTCACCAGTCTTCCGTGCGGGACCTTATCAAAGGCTTTCTGAAAGTCTAGATACACTACATCCACTGGCACCCCTTCATCCATTTTACTTGTCATATCCTCAAAAAATTCCAGAAGCATGATTTCCCTTTCATAAATCCATGTTGACAGACTAATCCTTTTACTGCTTATCCTAGACCATCAGGCCCAGGGGATTTATCATCCTTCAGTCCCATTAGCCTTCCCAATACTATTTCTCCCCTTATGAAAATTTATTTCAGTTCCTCTACCCCCTTAGATCTTCTGTCCTCCAGTACATCTGGGAGATTGTTTGTGTCCTCCTTAGTGAAGACCGATCCGAAGTACCTATTCAACTCTTTTGCCATTTCCTTGTTGCCCATAATTGTTTCACCCGTGTCTGCCTTCAAGGGACCCACATTTGACTTTGCTACTCTTTTTCCCTTAACATATCTGAAGAAGCTTTTACTGTCCTTCTTTATATTCCTGGCCAGTTTCCCCTCATACTTCATCTTTTCAGTCTGTATTGCCCGTTTTGTTTCCTTCTGTTGTCCTATGAAAGTTTCCCAATCCTCTGGCTTCCGGCTACTCTTTGCTATGTTATACATCATTTCTTTTAGTTTTATTCTATCCCTAACTTTTCTTGTCAGCCACGGTTGCCTCCTACTCCTCTTAGAATCATTCTTCCTTTTGGAATGAAATGATCCTGCGTCTTCCTGGTTATGCACAGAAATTCCTGCCATTGTTGTTCCACCGTCATTCTTGCTAGGATCCCTTTCCAGTCTACTTTGGCCAGCCCCCCTCTTATGCCTTCATAGTCCCCTTTGTTCAACTACATCACTGCCACTTCCAATTTAACGTTCTCCTTCTCAAATCGCAGATTAAAACTAATCATATTATGATCACTACCTCCAAGCTGTTCCTTTACCTCGAGTTCTCTTATCATATCTGGTTCATTGGACAACACTAAATCCAGAATTGCCTTTTCTCTGGTCGGCTCCATTACAAGCTGCTCTAAGAATCCATCTTGGAGGCATTCTACAAACTCTCTTTCTTGGGGTAAAATTACAGAATTATTTGAAAGATACACATAAGGATGGTTAGAACATAGAAACAAGGTGCTGGAGGAGGCCATTTGGCCCTTCGAGCCAGCACCGCCATTCATTGTGATCATGGCTAATCATCCCCTATCAATAACCCATGCCTGCCTTCTCCCCATATCCCTTGATTCCACTAACCCCTAGAGCGCTATCTAATTCCCTCTTAAATCCATCCAGTGACTTGTCCTCCACTGCCCTCTGTGGCAGGGAATTCCATAAATTCACAACTCTCTTGGTGAAAAAGTTTTTTCTCACCTCTGTCTTAAATGTCCTCCCCGTTATTCTAAGACTGTGGCCTCTGGTACTGGACTCGCCCAACATTGGGAACATTTTCCTGCATCTAGCTTGTCCAGTCTTTTTAGAATTTTATATATTTCTATAAAATAGCCCCTCATCCTTCTAAACTCCAGTGAAAACAAGCCTAGTCTTTTCAATCTTTCCTCATCTGACACTCCCGCCATCCAGGGACAGGGTTAGTTTAGTTTAATTTAGTTTAGAGGTACAGCGTGGAAACGGGCCCTTCGGCCCACCATGTCTGCACCGACCAGCGATCTCTGCACATTAACACTAGGGATAATTTTACAAATACACCAAGCCAATTAACCTACGTCTTTGGCGTGTGGGAGGAAACTGAAGATCTCGGAGAAAACCCATGCAGCTCATGGGAGAACACACAAACTCCATACAGACAGCACCTGTAGTCGGGATTGAACCTGGGTCTCGGGCGTTGCAAGCATTGTAAGCAGCAACTCTACCGCTGCACCACCATGCTGCCCTCAAGCAATTGAACATGTTGTCCTGTGGAAGGTCCAGCAGCCAGTAAGACCCCACAATAGGCAATATGATCATTTCTGCGTAATTTAATTTTGGTGTTGATTATTTAGGGATGAACATTGATAAACACACTGGGGATAATTCCACTGTTCTTTAAAATAGCATCATAATAGCATCTATGTTCATGTGAATCAGCAGATGGGACCTCAGTTCACTGCCTCTTCGTAAAGTGAGCAGGACAGAGTGAGATAAGAGGAGTTTACAGCCAAAGAAACAACAATGAAAACACCTGAAATGGAAGAAGAGGTTAAGTTAATTTTTCACTTATTTTTTGGGGGATATGGGAATCACTGGAAAAGTCAACACTAATTATTCGTCCCTAATCCTGCTTGGGCAAGTGTTGTTGAACTGCCATCTTGAACTACCACAGTTCATCAAGATAAAGGTGCTTGCACTGTGTTGCTGGGTAGCGAGTTCCAGGATTTGAACCGAGTGGTAATAAAAGGCGAACAATATATTTTCAAGTCAGGCTACTTGGAGGGGAACCTGCAGTTTACAATGTTCTCGTGTGTCTACTGCCATTGCCATTGGTTATAGAGGTTTCAGGATTGGGAGGTATTATCAAGAGTGGCTAAGGTGAGCAACTGCAGTGAAGTTTGTACACACTGCAGCCACTATGCACCACTATTGGGGAGAATGGATGTTTAAGGTGGTTGATGAGATGGCAGTGAAGTAAGTTACTTTGTCCTGAATGGTGCAAGCATTTAAGCATTGCTGAAGTAGTAGTAATCCGGCAAGCAGCAAGGTTTCTATCACATTTGTGCTTTGGAGATGGTAGAAAGACATCGGGATGTCTAAACTTAGGTTACTTTTTGCAGGCTTCCTAGCCACATTAAAAAAAGAGAAGTGCGGGATGAAGACCTTGTAGAGGTCTTTACAGTTGCAAAGAGACTTGACAACAAAGCAGCCAAGAATTGACTAGTGTAGTTGCGTCATGTTGGCCGGTGTGGGGAAGTTGGGCCGAAGGGCCTGTTTCCACACTGTATCATTCTATGACTCTATAAATTTGTATAAATGGAGAAGTGACTTTGGGAATGCTTGTTTGAGTGTTTCCCTGTGAAATCCCAGCTACAGGGAAATGGGACTGGGAACTTAATTCACCCAAACACCAATACAATTTCCTTATTATATTTTGCACACATAATGATGTACACAGCACATTGTATTTAATCAGATCTAAAGGACATTCCTTGTCAGTGAGGAGCACACAATTCAACAAGGAGCATGCTAAAGTTGTGAATACTGCATGACTTAAAGGGACTTCGCTGGCTTGTTGTTTTTATATTTAATACCTCAGGCATTATTTCCTTGAGATTTTACAACAACAAGAATGTCACATCCAGCTCTGGACTCACCCTAGTCTGAGAACATTCTCAGCCCAACCACCTCAACTATTAAAATCCTCTTGTTGCCTATTTTTCATCCATGTCACCATCGAATTCCCACGTTCCTCCTCAATTTCCTCCCATTACTTTCTGCCTTCCTACTATGTTTTCCTTCCCACAAGGTCTGAGGAACCTTTGGATCAAGTCTGACTTGTACATGTTTGCCAAATCAGCAGGAGAGCGGAGAGAAAGATTTGTAGGAAGGAACTGCAGATGCTGGTTTACACCAAAGGTAGACACTAAATGCTGGAGTAACTGGAATAACAAACCGGTATGGCTTTTGAATGTGGGAGGAAACCAGAGATTACCAGAAAAACCCATGCAGGGTGGTTTTGCAGATAGAGAAGATAGTTGTGAAAAATTGCAGCAGGATCTTGATGGATTGGCCAGGTGGGCTGAAGATTGGTTGATGGAATTTAATACAGAGAAATGTGAGGTGTTGCATTTTGGAACGTCTAACATTGGCAGGACCTACACAGTGAATGGTAGGGCTCTGGGGTGTGTTGGAGAGCAGAAAGATCTAGGAGTGCAGGTGCATGGTTCCTTGATGGTGGAGTTACAGGTAGATAAGGCGGTCAAAAAGGCTTTTGGCACATTGGCCTTCATCAGTCAGAGTATTGAGTTTAGAAGTTAGGAGGTCATGTTGCAGTTACAGTGTTATTCTAAAATGAATTAAATTATTTATTTATATCATCAATCTATACCCAATACCCCATAATAAGAAAGCAAAAACAGGTGTTTAGAAATTTTTGCAAAGTAATTCATAAGAAATAACTGAAATATCACATTTACATAAGTATTCAGGCCCTTTCTCTGGGCGCTCTGTGGCCTTCCATCGATGGAGCTGGAGGCCTCCTCAGACTGACTTTGAGCGCTATCGTGGGGCGTGGACTTAACATCGGAGCTGATCCCTTGCCTGGGATCGCTCCCACCGCGACCACCGCGGACTTACCATCAAAAGCTCGCAGTCTTCGGGAGAGGATAGTTGGGAAGGTCCAACGTCGCGGAGTTTCGACCAGCCACGACGCGAGGTTCGATCGCCCGGCATGGGGGAGCTGACATCCCCCCAATGCGGGAGCTGATCACCTCGAAGCGGAGGGCCAGAACGCCGCCGGCTATGAGAGTCAAGATCGTCCCATCAACAGGGGATCGAGGCCCACGACCGAGGAAGAATTTGAACTTTATTTCGCCTTCCATCACAGTGAGGAATGTGTAGGAGTCACTGTGGTGGATGTTCATGTTAAAATGTGGTTTTGACTGATCTGTTGCTTTTAATTGTATGACTGACCTGGCCAATGAAATTCCTCCTATGTTGCAAAACATACTTGGCGAATAAAATGTGATTCTGATTCTGATCTTCTGATCCTGATTCTGATTTACTCAGTACTTTGTTGAGGCACCTTTGGCAGCGATTACTGCCTCAAGTCTGCTTGGGTATGAAGCTACAAGCTTGGCACACCTGTATTTGGGTAATTTCTCCCATTCTTCTCTGCAGATCCTCTCAAGTTCTGTCAGATTGGATAAGGAGTGTCGATGCACAGCTATTATCAGATCCCTCCAGAGATGTTTGATTGGGTTCCAGTCCGGGCTCTGGCTGGGCCAATCAAGGACATTCACAGACTTGTCACAAAGCCACTCCTGCATTGTCTTGGCTGTGTAGTTGGGGTCAATGTCCTGCTGGAAGATGAACCTCTGCCCCAGTCTGAGCTCCAGAATGCTCTGGAGCAGGTTTTCATCAAGGATCTCTCTGTACTTTGCTCCATTCATCTATCCCTCAATCCTGACTAGTCTCCCAGTTCCTGCCGCTGAAAAACATCCCCACAGCATGATGCTGCCACCACATGCTTCACCGTAGGTATGGTATTGGCCAGGTGATGAGCGGTGCCTGACTTCCTCCATATGTGATTCTTGGCATTCAGGCCAAAGAGTTCAATCTTGGTTTCGTGACCAGAGAATCCTGTTTCTCATGATCTGAAAGTCCTTTTGGCAAACTCCAAGCGGGCTATCATGTGCCTTTTACTGAGGAGTGGCTTCCGTCTGGCTACTCTACCATAAATTGATGATAAAAAATGAATTTAATAAATTTTAAAATAAGGCTGTAAGGTAACAAAATGTGGAAAAAGTGAATGGGTCTGAATATTTTCTGAATGCACTGTAAATAAGATATTTCTGAGGCCCCATTTAAATTATTGTGTTCAGTTCTGGGCACCATGTCATAGGAAGGATATTGTCAAGCTGGAAAGGGTCCAGAGAAGATTTACAAGGATGTTGCCTGGACTAGAGGGTGTGAGCTATAGGGAGAGGTTGAGTAGGCTGGGACTGTATTCCTTGGAGCACAGGAGGATGAGTGCTATGGAGATGTTTAAAATCATGAGAGGAATAGATCGGGTAGATGCACAGAGTCTCTTGCCCAGAGTAGGTGAATCAAGGATGAGAGAATATAGGTTTAAGGTGAAGGGGAAAAGATTTAAAGAGAATCTGAGGAGTACCATTTTGACACAAAGGGTGGCGGGTGTATGGAACGAGCTGCCAGAGGAGGTAGTTGAGGCAGGAACTATTCCAATGTTTATGAAACAGACAGGTACATGGATAGGACAGGTTTGGAGGGATATGGGCCAAAAGCGGGCAGGTGGGACTCGTCTAGCTGGGACATGTTGGCCAGTGTGGGCAAGTTGGGCCGAAGGGCCTGGTTCCACGTTGTATCACTCTATGACTTTCCTTTTTTTTAATTGTTTTTAATAAATATTTTTATTAGAAGCATGTATACAAGTAATAGTAAACGACAATTTAATTACAGATTTCTTACATAGCTTCCGTTGTTTTTTTTTTAATAATTTTTTTTTAAGAATAAAGATAAAGAGAGAAAAAGATGAGAGAAACTAATAGAGAAAAAAGAAGGAGACGCAAAAGGAAACTACCAGTAAGAAGATTGTGGAGATAGATCCAGGAAATGTTAATTATAACTATTCATCCGATCCCAAACTCAGGTTTCAACGCTGATTCTGTGCTCAATTCACTTTTTCAAAAATTCAATAAATGGAGACCATATTATAACAAATAATTCTGGTTTGTCAATTAAGACAAGTTTTATTTTTTCCAAATGCAAGGTTTCAGTCATTTCCGTAATCCACATTTTAATTGTGGGGGCTGCTGGTTTTTTCCAAAATGTTAGTATTAATTTTTTCGCAGTGATTATACTGTAGTCAAGAAATTGTCTCTGACTTATCGTAAAGTTTGTACTATGTTCTGATAATCCTAATATTATTAATTTTGGCTATGGGTCCAGTTGGATATTGATAACTTCAGAAATAATTTTTTAAATGTCTACCCAGAAATTTTTAATTTTTCTACAAGTTACAAAGGTATGCGAAGGTATCAAAGGTTGGCTTCTTGAAATTGACATCTATCACAGAGAGGGGAAATATTTGGAAAAATCCTATTTAATTTTGCCTTTGAATAATGTAATCTATATAGTATTTTGAATTGTATCAAGGAGTGTCTAGCATTTAAAGAACAGTGATTTATATCCCTTGTGTCTTTTATTATGGGTTGAGCCAACTCGTCTTCTCATGCTCGTCTGTATGATTCTGAAGACGGAACCTCAGTATCTAAGACGATATTATAAATATAAGATATTAATTTATTTGTATTGGGGTGTCTATTCAAACAATCATCAAGGATTTCTGGACCCCTAAATCTATAATCTTGCATGTGCAGTTTTACATAATCTCTGAGTTGCAAATATCTAAAAAAATTATTAGCGTGTAACTCGTATTTCTGCTGTAGCTCCTGAAATTAGAAAAAATTGCCTTTTTAATAAAGGTCTCCCACCATTTTAATTCCATGGGTTTTCCATTGGACAAATCCTCTATCTAAAACAGAAGGTTTAAAACAAGGGTTATTTGCAAGTCGGAGAAAAAGTGATAAATAACCCAATTTTAAGTGGGTTTTAATTGTTTCCACATACGTATAGAACTATGTATAATCGTTTTTCCTCCGTATGTTTTTTTATTCAAATTAATCAGAGTTAAAAAAATCGAGCCTGTTTCATAAGGTAAACAGTCCTCCCACTCTATGACTTTCTGACTATGACTCTAGGTCATAAGAACATATAAACTCTGAACAGACAGCACCCATAGTCAGGATTTAACCCAGGTCTCTGGTACTGTAAGGCAGCAACTCTACTGTTGCGCCACCGTGCTGCCAAAACATGACAGGTTAAATTATAAGGAATGCAAAGGGCTCAATCTGGAACATAAATACGAGTGTGGTCTAACTGTGTTGTCTTATTCTCCCCCCACCCCCCCCCATATTTTATGGAATTCAGTGTAGCTAATTGAACAATTAAAACCTTGTGCATTATTTTTTGGATATTTGTGTTAGATTGTGGAACTAATCAAAATATGTTATGCATTAGCTTAGAAGGTGTATAGTTTTGTAATTAAATACATTCTTACACAAGAGCTGACTCTTAAGAGCTTCCACTTAAAAATGATCTTCACCAGTCTTCAACAAATCTACTGTTTCACACTCGATGTGAACTTCATCCAACTTAAATGAACTAGTTTATATAGACTTGGCTTATACTCGCTAGAATTTAGAAGACTGAGGGGGGATCTTATAGAAACTTACAAAATTCTTAAGGGGTTGGACAGGCTAGATGCAGGAAGATTGTTCCCGATGTTGGGGAGGTACAGAACAAGGGGTCACAGTCTAAGGATAAGGGGGAATTCATTTAGGACCGAGATGAGGAAAACATTTTTCACAAAGAGAGTGGTGAGTCTCTGGAATTCTCTGCCACAGAAGGTAGTTGAGGCCAGTTCATTGGCTATATTTAAGAGGGAGTTAGATGTGGGGTGAAAATTGAATTTTACTCTAATGAGAGTCCACCTAATGAACATGTTCCAAGTCGGAAACTTATATTTTCAGACGAAGAAAATGTGCTCATACAAGCAGAAATTAATTCATTACACAAGAAAGGGGTAATTGAGACTTCAGTCTATCAAAGTTGCCAATTCGCGCCAAGTAGTTTTTCAAGATCTAAAAAGACTGGGGGATGTAGAATTATCCTGGATTTAATGATTTGAACAAATTTGTTTGTTATAGGCAACTCAAAATGGAAACTTTTTCCATGGCCAAACATCTAGTTTCCAAAGAGTGTTATATGGCAAGCATTGATTTAAAGGATGCATATTACTATTCATGGTGATGATAGAAGATATTTGAAACTTATTTGGATGACTCAGTTGTGCCAATTTAAGGTACTTCCTAATGGATTAACTTCAGCTCCTAGACTATTTACTAAATTGGTAAAACCTATGTTAGCATTACTCAGAGCTCAGGGCATGTGGTAATGGCCTATTTAGATGGTATTCTGATTGTTGGAAAGACTCATGCTGAAGCTCAGTTGTCAGTTTCAGTTATTAAATACACTTTTGAACAATTAGGGTTTGTCATTCATCCAGATAAATCCAAATTATCACCAGTTCAAATCATTGATTATTTGGGATTTACCATTAATTCAAATCACATGTTGGTAACTTTGTCTAGGGATAAATTGCAACAGTTAATTGAGGACTGTGTTAATCTCCTTGGAGAACAACGGCCTTCAATTAGACAAGTAGCCAGGTTGATTGGTAAATTGGTGGCTGCTTTTCCAGCTGTGCAGTATGGTCTTCTGCATTATCAACAATTACAATGATCAACGGAACAGGCACTGAGAATACAAATGGGCCATTTTGACAAGCCTATGCAGTTGTCAGTTGGGGCAAGTTCTGACATACAATGGTGGATAGTAAATGCTTCAAAACGTTTTATGGAGGTTTTGGTGGAACCACCTTCAATGACATTACGGACTAATGTAAGTGCACTAGGTTGGGGTGCAACAGATATGTCTTCCAGCTGTGGAGGCAGATGGAATGCTGATGATACATCTCTTCTTCAATTAAGAGGGATCAATTATTTAGAGTTGTTGGGAACCTGGTATGGGCTTAAAGCTTATTGTTCTACCAGGAGGGACTTGCATGTGCAGGTTCAGATTGACAACACCACAGCTGTGGCATATGTAAACCACATGGGTGGAGTCAAGTCACGGTCTTGTGATAGACTGGCTAACCAGATTTGGAGCTGGTACATTGACAAAAATATCTGGAGTTCAGCAATTTATTTGCCTGGTAGATTCAACACTGTAGCTTACACTAGGTCACATCAGTTCAATGATAACATGGAATGGATGTTAAACCAGGATGTACTTAATCAAGTGATTGTTCAATATAGAATGCCAGATATTGACTTGTTTGCATCTATATTAAACCATAAGTTGCCCAGATATGTTTCATGGGGACCAGATCCTGGTGCAGCAGCGGTGAATGCTTTCTTGCTGCATTGGGGTGGAATGTTTGTGTATGCATTTCCTCCATTCTGTCTCAGCAGCAGAAGCTTGCAAAAGATCAAGAAGGACTCCGCTTCAGGGGTATTGGTAGTGCCAGATTGGCCGACACAATCATGGTTTCCTCTTGTATTACAAATGGCTAGGCAGCCTCACATGATTATTCCCACGAATAAAAATCTACTGGAGAATCCAGTAACTGGGGATCAACATCCTTTACATGATCGTATTGATCTGTTGATTTGCAGATTTTAAGGAGGCCATACCTGGGGAGAGGACTGTCTGATCGTACTGTGGATGTTCTCATGTCAGCCTGCAGGGATAGTACACAGAAACAGTATATCACCTTGATAAGGATGTGGGAGCAAATCTGTCTACACCAGAATATTTCATATCAAACTGCAGGGATCACAGACGTATTGGAGTTTTTGTCCACTCTTTATTTTGATCAAAAATTTAGTTACAGTGCGATCAATACAGCCAGGAGTGCTCTGTCTTCTTATTTACCCATTAATTCAGAATTACATACAGTAGGGACACATCCGTTAGTTTCATGATTTATTAAGGGAGTTTTCAATTCTAATCCTCCTAAACCCAGGTATGCCGGTATTTGGAATGTGAGTGAAGTTCTTATGCTTCTTCGCCAGTGGGCTCCGGTTACAAGCCTATCTATAGCCAAATTAACCAAGAAGGTGGTCATGCTTATGACGTTGGTTTCAGCCCAACGTGTACAAATATTGCAAAAGCTTCATCTAGACATAATGCATGTGTCGGCAGATGCCATTATATTTTATGTCTATGATTTGCTTAAACATAGTAGAATAGGCATGACAGGATGTAAGATTGTGTTTTCAGCAAACCCCACAGATGAGCGCTTGTGTGGAGTCTCACATTTATCTCGTTACATTGAGGTCACTAGATCCTTACAAGGAACAGAGTCTGCATTATTTATTAGCCACAAAAAACTACACAGTAAGGTGTCGGTGCAAACAATTTCAAGGTGGCTAAAGCAGGTTCTGGGAAGTGCTGGAATTGATACTGATAAATTCAAATCTCATTCCACCAGGGCGGCATCAACTTCCGCGGCAAGGGCGATGGACGTGCCAATAGATCATATACTCGCGGCCGCAGGATGGTCCAGTGAGCTGACCTTTCAAAGGTTTTATCACAAGCCGTTTTCAAGGCTGGGGGTGTTTACTGATTCTGTTTTGAGTTCTGTTATAGTTTTCCCGAGTTAGAGGGATTTGTAATGGTTTTGTTTGTAAATAAACTGTTATTCCTTTAACAAACGTTATTATTGATGCATTATTGATTGTTAACGACTTTTGAGTCAATCAATGCAGTGTGAACGCCGGATTTGGGTCTGCGGCGTGAAATCACAGTGCTTTAAAGTCTTCACGTAGTCACTCACGTGACTCCGAAGTAAAATAGTAAGATTAAATGAGAACTTACCAGTTTGAAGTTTGATCTATATTGCATGAGGAGTCAAGTTGAGGGACTATGTGCCCTCCACTCCCAGCCCTCATAGATTTCATCTCTGAATCCTCACTGTTCAACCGCGGATCTTTTCCTGCTTGATTGATTAGATCACTTCTCTGAAACTAAAGAGGCTCTGAGAGGTGAGGAGAAGCGGCATGGATAAGAGAGCAGGGCACTGTCAGCACAGAAGTGAAGCTGAGCCCATGATTAGCTGATGATGTCATTAAGGAGGCAGTGTGCGCAAGAGAAGAGGTCAAGGACAGTTCATGTAGAGACTTGTAATGGAATGGCTATCATACATGCTGGTTCTCAGCTGCTTTTGCAGTTGAAGATTTAAGTGGGTACTAAATCAAATTTATCTAATAGGATCCATCATATTTTGTGGATGAAATATTGATTAGCAAAGAAATACACTGAATTACTTGAAGATGCAGAATGTTTGGAGATCAGATGGAATGTATTGTAGATGAGGGCAGGTGCAGCAAGGGATATTATGGTCTACATTTTAAATTGTTTGCGAGTGAATCATCCCTGACATGCGCAACGTCTCATCCTGGGGCCAGAATTATGATTGTTTGCATTATAGATGGATCTTGTAGGCCCATGTAAGGCAAACGTAGAACATAATATGATGTATTTCATCTGAAGAAATCACTGATATGATTGACCTTTGGAATTTTACCAGATTGATCATTTGTCAGATAAGGTAAATATGGACCCAATGACATCAAGTCATCTGCATGTTATGTGAACCTGGAATCAACTTGAAACTGGCAGGACCCCTTGAAGCACTAGTGTAAAGAAGAACCATGGATTGCAAGTCCACAGCTCCCTAGAAGTGGCAACATAAGTGCATAGGATGGTAAAGTAGGTGCACAACATGCTTGCCTTCATTGGTGAGGGCATTGGATATCAACTCTTAGATCTTGTTTGCCACACTACAGGAAGGATGTGGAGACTTTGGATAGGGTTTAGAAGAGGTTCACCAGGGTGTTTCCTACTTTTGAACATATTAGCTGTAAAGGGAGGTTGGACAAACTTGAATTGTTTTCTCTGGAGAGACAGAAGCAAATATAATTATAATGTGTATAGATAGGATAAATTATATTGTTCTGAGGGTGGAAATGGAAAATACTAGAGGGCATATTTTTAAGATGAGAAGGGGAAACTTTAAAAGTAATTTGCATAGCAAATGTTTAGCAGAGTGTGGTAGGTGCCAGGGTAGAGTGGTAGGTGCCAGGGGAGGAGAGTGGTAGGTGCAAGGTAGAGTGGTAGATGCCAGGGGGGAGTAGTAGATGCCAGGGTAGAGTGGTAGGTACCAGGGTAGAGTGGTAGGTGCCAGGGGATATGATGGAAGCAACATGTAAGATGCATCTAGATAGACACATGAGCAGACAGGCAATGGAGGGGTACAGACCATATGCTTGCACCAGTATTAGCACACACGAAGGGCCAAAGGGCCTGTTCCTGTGCTGTATGTTTACATGTACTCTATTCTAAAAACAATGGCATGTAGACATTGGGTATAGAGATCAAAGTACATTCATTATTGAGATTCTGCCTTAAATATGTAACTAACATGTCAATTGCTGCTGCTTACGCAGGATAAAAGGGCTTGCCGTAGCCTTGTACTCTGGAGAAATCTCTGGGCTAAATTCCTCTTGTCTGTCCAACTACAAAGGGATAAGGATAAACTGCCCATGGGAGGCTTCTTGTAGTAGTTTCAGCTTATTTGTTCATTTGATTGCTCATCAATCGGCCAAATATGCAGGTACATTTCAATCGCTGGCTGCAGCCTGACTGTTGGCTTATGCTTGGGATAGACACAAAATGCTGAAGTAATTTAGCTGGTCAGGCAGCATCTCCGGAGAAAAGGAATAGTTGACATTTTGGGTCGAGAACCTTTCTTCAGACTGAGAATCAAGAGTCTCGACCTGAAACGTAACCTATTCCTTCTCCCCAAAGATGCTGCCTGACCCGCTGAGTTACTCCAGCATTTTGTGTCGATCTTTGGTGTAAACCAGCATCTACAGTTCCTTCCTACACATAGTAGCTTATTCTTGTTTGAAAGGGTTATTATAATCACTGCTTACTGTCATGGAGTGGATGATATGTGTATCAAAGAACTGAAGCATTTATTTAACTGTTGTCAGGTTGTTGTGTCTCTCAGCCAGCATAAATCATGCTTTGAATACTTATTATTGCAGTCCAAATGGTCAGCTTTGGTGCCAAGTAGCATTACTAAAATGTGTAGGAGAAATACATATTTTCCACTAGGACATTCTTATCATATTTTCTTCAGTAAAATAATCTTTTCCAACAATCTTCATGATAACATATTTAGCATGAAACCTTTTTATTGCTGAGTGTACCAAGCTAGGAAGTGAGACACAAAATGCTGAAGTAACTCAGCAGGACAGGCAGCATCTCTGGAGAGAAGGAATGGGTGACGTTTCGGGTCGAGACCCTTCGAGACTGATGTCAGGGGATGTGGTTTAAACCAGCATCTGCAGTTCTTTCCTACAGAAGCTAGGAAGTGAGTCAGGTGGACCAAGTGCAACTTGTACTGAAGAAGGGTCCCAACCTGAAACATCACCTATCCATGTTCTCCAGAGATGCTGCCTGACCTGCTGAGTTACCCCAGCACTTTGTACCTTATTTGTGTAAACCAGCATCCACAATTCTTTGTACTTTCCGACAACTAGAAATATCAGAGAATTGCTGTGAGACTGAAGGGCAGTCACGTAATGTCATGATTTACTTCCTGAAGGTTTGGATGTGCAAGCTGTATTGATTGATGAGCGAGCTGGAGCAACTGCAGCCATCAATCTTCTGCCAGACTTATTTTTAACGGGTTCAACCTTGTAATGAACTGTAGACAAGGCCGCTTGTAAAATGTTCCTGGTGTATATCATCAATGTCGTGCATCTTTCAGTGATTCATCTGAAGCTGATGTCGTGGAGGCAATGCTGCCAATATGTTGGCAGTGTTATGTGGGCTTGGTGTCAATTGTGATGTGGAATACTGACCAGGAACAGCAGTGCTTATATACAGAGCAGGAGTCCAACTAACAGGAAGACTAATAGAAGAGGCTCTCACAGACCACAGACAGCACTGTGGCACAGCTATTACAGGCTCACAGCACCAGTGACACGGCTTCAATCTTGACTTTGGATGGAGTTTGCACATTCTCTCTGTGACTACAGCATGTGGGTTCTCCCCGCATGCTTCAGTATCCTCCCACATCCCAACGAATGGCCACTGACCCTTGTGTGTAGGTGAGTGGTAGAATCTGGGGGAGATGAAAAGGATGTAAGGAGATTTAAAAATGGGATTCATGTAGGTTTACTGTGAACGGAGTTGCTGATCGTTAGTGTGAATTCAATGGGCTGAAGGGCCATGTTGTGTATAATCCTGTAACCTGCTTCGAAACCCCATCACTACTAAAGACTTGCCTACCAATTAAATTATATTAATGCAAAATCACCAAGGTATGCAAACACCTTTAAAATAAAACACTCTTTATTTGATAATCCATTGTTATTTCATCACTTTTTGTTTTAAATGTTTGAGCACAACTTTGACAATCAGTTTGAGATGTGGAGGTGGCTGATAAATGATCCCTAAAGCTCCATTCTAGTGTCATTCCTCTTAGGAAACAATATTAGAGTGAACATTGAAGTAGAGATCATAGGAGGTTTCAAATAACCCTTCACCCAAACTCATGTTTGAGTCTGTTTGACAAGCCCTGACCCGGGGTCCAATCGCTCGGCACGAGGGAGCTGAGATCTCCTCCCCCCCCACCCGATGCAGGAATGATTGCCCTGACGAGGAGGGACCGACCTACAGGCGCCAAGATCATCCCGTCAACAGAAGGCTCGAGGCCTCCGACCGCGGGTGAACAAAGAAGGGAAGAAATTGAACTTTATTTTTGCCTTCCATCACAGTGAGGAATGTGGAGGAGTCACTGTGGGTGGATGTTTATGTTAAAATGTATTTTGTGTGTTCTGTTCCTTTTTATTGGTGTGACTGACTTGGCAAATCAAATTCCTCGTATGTTGCAAAGCATACTTGGCTAATAAAGTATTATTGTGAAATTATTGTATTGTTTGCTTGCTTCATCCCCCAAACACCCCTCCCTCATGCACACACATTTCTCCCACCTTCCTCCTTACTCCATCATTTCCATTCCACTCCTCCCTACGCTCTTTCACCCATACCTCTCTATCCAGCTTTACATTTCACTCCTCCTCGTCTTGTCTTATCTGACATTATTTTGCCTTCATTACATCTCTATCTCTACCCATCTGCCAATCGCAAGCTCCCACGAGGACTACCACGAGGGAGGGGGGCGGGAGAGAACAAACGGGGACCTGGCGCGGATATTTGTAACTTTATTGACCCTCTTTATATCAGCACCGGGTGGCGCCCGTAATGGCAGCCTTGCCAGCAGCCTGTCTTGTCCCTTCCCTGTTTTTATTATTTTAAGTACGTCTTGAATGTTTGTTTTAATGTCTCTTGGTATGTTTTATGTGGGGGGTGCGTGTGGGGATCGGGGGAAATCTTTTTAAGTCACTTACCTCGATGGAGATGCGATTTTTCTCTGTGTCTCATCTCCGTCCCCTCCTGAGGCTTATAACGTGCAGTGGTGCGGCCTTTCCTGGAGACCGGCCCGGAGCTTCATGCCGCGGGTGCGGCGTGGACTTACCATCGCAGAGCCTGGGATCTTTTGCCGAGGATCGCCAGTGTTGGAGTTCCGACCACGGGGCCTGTGGACTTTCACACCGTGAAGCAATAGTCTCCGTTAAGAAGCGGCCGACTCTGGAGCTCCATGCCACGGAATGTTCCAATTCATCCCGATGCCGGAGTTTCGATAATCCTGACGAGAGGGCTTGAACAGCGGACAGTCGGCAACGGCCCCGTTCAAAGGCCCCGACCATGGGTGAATAAAGGAGGAAGATGACTGAACTTTATTGCCTTCCATCACAGTGAGATATGCTGTGTGTATTTTTGCTTTTTACTTGTATGGCTGTATGGTAACTCAAATTTCACTATACCTTAATTGGTGCATGTGACAATTAAATTGAATCTTGAATCTTATGTGGTGATTATTTGCATACTTGGGTATGCAAGCAAAGACTTTCACTGTAACATGTGACAATAAAGTATTCATTCATGCATGCATTAATTCCTTCATTCATTCCTTCATTCCTTCACTCATTCCTTCATTCCTTCAAACTCTTGTCCTCATGTCCTGACTGATGAATGTAGGCATGCGAGAAGCCTGCTCCATCACCCTATCCTCTTGCGTTGCCACTTTCAGGGAACAATATACTTGTACCCCTTGGTCTCTCTTTGCGCCAGCACTCTCTCAGGCTCTGCCATTTACTATGTAAGTCCTTACATGGTCTAACTTTACAAAATGCAACACTGCACTTTTCCAAGTTAAATTCCATCTGCCATTGCTTGCTCTACCCTGCAGTTGATTAGAATCTGTTGTAATTTTAGATACTCTTCCTCATTGTTCACTGTACCACTAATTTAGGTATCATCCATAAACTTACTAACAATTTCCATCACATTCTCAATAAAAGACATATTATTGATGATATACAATATATATATAATGAACAATAACATAACTCCAATCTGAAAAACATTTCCCCACTATCACCCATGACACGTAATACCAAGACAATTTTGTATGCCATTGGTTAACTCCCCCTGGAAACCATATAATCTAAGCTTCCGAACCAACTAACAATGCAGGAGCATGTCAAAGGCCTTGCTAAAGTTGACATAGTCCACATCGACAACTCTGCTCTCATCAATCTTCTTGGTTGCCTCTTCAAACGACTCCTCACGTTCACGAGACACAATTTCCCACATACAAAGCCTAGTCATTTAACAATGTTGTAAATTTCAATAAGATCACCTAACATTCTTCTAAACTCTACATGCATGATCTGAATCTCCTAAATAGCCAACCTGCTATCCTAGTAATAATTCTGATGACTTTTTAACGCTCTCCGTGGCAAGTCTGGGGTAGCAGGGCGAAGGCTGCGGAAACCAACAGAATTAACAAGCTCATCAGGAAAGTTGGCTCCGTCCTGGGGGTGGAATTGTATTCATGGGAGATGGTCTTGGAGGAGAGGATGCTCCTCAAACTGCGGAGCGTCTTGGACAATACAGCTCATTACCACCATGACACGCTGTTCAACCTGAGGAGCACCTTCAGCAACAGACTGGTTCCACCAAGATGAAGCACAGAACACCACAGGAGCTATCAAACTGTACAATTCCTCCCCCTTCGGTCATGGGGTAGTTCGACCCCCCCCCCCCCCCCCCCCCCCAATCTTTGCACATCCCCAATCATGGACTTTCGGCTCATCACTTTAATTTCACCCTTCGTGTATCTTGTAGTGTTGTGTGACTGTTGGCAGGCCAATTTCCCTCCTGGGATAAATAAAGCTCTATCGTATCGTATTGAAAATGTCTATCCTTTACATTATAATGTTAAGAGATCAGCACTGTCCACAATACTCCAGATCTCACCAATGGCAGATCGCTTGCAAATAAGATATTTTATTCCTATACTCAAAGCCTCTCCTCATAAAAGACCAACACATTATTTGCTTCCCTAGTTGCATTCTGCAGCTGCATTTTATACTGATAATTTTGTACAATGCCACATTTTCAATATCAGCTTTTCTCAATCAGTCACCATTTAAAAATACTCTTCTTTCCTTTTTTATACATCAAAATGGATGACTTTACATTAATCCGCCTTATGTGCCATCAACCGTGTGTTCACCATTCTCTCATCTTGAGTCAGAGAGTTGTGTTTTCAAACCACACTCCAAGAGATTACTCATCTGCTTGTAGCTCATACTTCAATTCTTCATTGTCAGAGTCACTGCCTTTACAACTTTGCTATTTGTTAAATTACCTGTTCTGATGTAAAGATCTCCTGGCTAATATCTGTCACTCAATTAGAATCACAAGGAGCAGATTATTTAATCAATCATTTCATTGTTGTCAGTGACAACGTAATGTGCTATTTATATCCCAATTCTATTCTCGCTCTCCCTCTCTCCCCCCCTCTCCCTCTCTCTCTTGCCCTCACCCTCTCCTTCTTTCTCTCTGCACATTCTTGAAATATCGACCAGAAGTGCTTAGTGTTATTAACAAGAGTCAAGAGTGTTTCATTGTCATGTGCCAGAAACAGTTGGACGCTCGCTTTGATCTGATTATATAAAATACACATTCAAGGACACCGAATACACACATACACACATCCAGTTTTATTCCTCCATTCGTTACATGCCGCCATGTTTCCATGACAAATTAAATTCTTACTTGAGCAGAGCACATATGTAAACATAGCACTCTGTAAAACCTATAATGAAACACACAAGAAAGTTCAGTGCAATGTACAGTGGGTAAAGAAGGCTCACTGGCGCATCTTGTGAGTCGGGAGTGGGGTTGGAAGCCAGGGCTCTAAGTGGCCGTGAAGTGGCCGGGGATGGGATGGCAGGTCATTCCATTCACATTCAATTAACATTTTATAGTTGCTGAGCACCTCCTCCTCCCATTCCCAATCTAACTTTTCTGTCCTGTGCCTCCTCCGTTGTCAGCGGGAGGCCCAGGGCAAATTGGAGGAACAGCACTTCATATTTTGTTTGGGTAGTTTACACCCCAGCGGTATGAACGTTGACTTCTCTAACTTCAAATACTTTGCTTTCCCTCTCTATGCATTCCCCCTTCCCAGTTCTCCCAATAGTCTTGCTGTCTCCGACTACATTCTATCTTTGTCCCACCCACTCCCCTGACATCAGTCTGAAGAAGGGTCTCGACCTGAAACATCACCTATTCCTTTTCTCCAGAGATGCTGCCTGACCCACTGAGTTAATCTAGCATTTTGTGTCAACCGTACATTTTATATTTGTTTTATTTAAGTTTCTGACTCTCTGTGGTGCTTCAGAGACACAGGAGGGGTGTCATTACCGGGCCAGGGGAGCATTATTATTTCATTATCACAGACTGGATAGACTCGGTTTATACTCTCTGGAATTTAGGAGATTAAGAGGGGATCTTATAGAAACTTACAAAATTCTTAAGGGGTTGGACAGGCTAGATGCAGGAAGATTGTTCCCGATGTTGGGGAAGTCCAGGACAAGGGGTCACAGCTTAAGGATAAGGGGAAATCCTTTAAGACCGAGATGAGAAAGACTTTCTTCACACAGAGAGTGGTGAGTCTCTGGAACTCTCTGCCACAGAGGGTAGTTGAGGCCAGTTCATTGGCTATATTTAAGAGTGAGTTGGATGTGGCCCTTGTGGCTAGGGGGATCAGAGGGTATGGAGAGAAGGCAGGTACGGGATACTGAGTTGGATGATCAGCCATGATCATATTGAATGGCGGTGCAGGCTCGAAGGGCTGAATGGCCTACTCCTGCACCTAATTTCTATGTTTCTATGTTTCTATGACCTCCGTTTGGATTGAAAGTGAAAAAAAAAAATATGTAAGGGCAGCATTGAGGCGCAACAGTACAGTTACTTTACAGAGCTAGACACCCGGTTTCCATGTCTGTATGATGTCTGTACGGAGTTTATATGTTCTCCCCATGACTGCGTGGGTTTTCTCCGAGATCTTCGGTTTCCTCCCACAAGACGTACAGATTTGTAGGTTAATTAGCTGAGTGTAAATGTAAATTGTCCTTAGTGTCCATAGGATAGTGTTAGTGTGCGGTGACCGCTGGTGGGCATGGACTCGGTGGGCAGAAGGGCCTGTTTCCATGCTGTATCTATCAAATAAACTCAACTAAATATATACAAATATATTAAATATTATCACTATTATTGTTTATCTATTTGTCTGTTTATATATATATATATATATATATATATATATATATATATATATATATATATATATATATGTATGTGTGTGCTGGCAGCTCACTCATGGCTGGTGGACTGGCAGTTGACACACGGCTATTCCTTGAAATTCCATTTCAATCAGAGTGCACGGCCACCAAATTCAAATCCATTTTCCTACCATTTCAAGCAGGGTGCAAGGCCGATTCAAGCGCAGTTTCTTACCTCTTCGAGCAGGGTACAAGGCCACAAAAATTCAAGTGCAGTTTCATACCACTTCAAGCAGGGTGCAAGGCCACCAAACTCAAGTAAAATTTCCTACCACTTCAAGCAGGGTGCAAGGCCACCGAATTCAAGTGCAGTTTCCTACCACTTCAAGCACGGTGCAAGGCCACCGAATTCAAGTGCAGTTTCCAACCACTTCAAGCAGGGTGCGAGGCCACTAAATTCAAGTGCAGTTTCATACCATTTCAAGGAGGGTGCAAGGCCACCAAATTCAAATGCAGTTTCATACCATTTCATGCAGGGTGCAACGGCACCACATTCAAATACAGTTTCATACCATTTCAAGCAGGGTGAAACCACCATAAAACCACACAAAACACCACACTCAGTTCAGTGGACATTCAGTGTGTTCAGTTGATTCACAGCTCAGACAGAGTTGTGACCTCTCCCTCCCCCATCATGCAGAGACAGAGCCACACCTACACTTCCGGGTTTTATTATCCCTCCCCCTCCCACCGGAAAAGGTGTGGTATTCATGGTGTGATTGACAGGAGAAAGATTCTCAACATTTTTTAAACACTAATAACACTTTTATTTTTCATTGATAGGAAGAATCCTCCGCATCTGATGAGTGGAGGGGGAGTACGATGGTCAAAAGTCACACCTGTAAGTGGTAGCGTTTTATCTAAAATCAATATAGTGCAAACAGGAAGTTGTCAAGTTTAGACAAATAACCCATTGCAGTGCCTTTTTACTTCAACCCAAACCACCCTTTGCAGTGCATTTATACTTCAACCCAAACACCCCAAATAACCCTTTGCAGTGCCTCTTTACTTCAACCCAAACCCCCGAAAGAACCGTTTGCAGTGCCTTTTTAACTTCAACTCAAAACCCTCAAACAATCCTTTACAGTGCCGTTTTACTTCAACCTAAAACTCTCAAACAACCCTTTGCAGTGCCTTTTTACTTCAAACCAACCATATTTTCATTTTCAAACCACATTAAGGGCACTCACTGTTGAGTAGACATGTGTTCAGTGTTATTCAGAGCTCAGAGAGACATGACCCTCTCACTTCCTCCATCTTGCAAAGACTGAGTGAGGCACACCACTTCTGGGTTTTATAGTCCCTCCCCCTCCCACCAGCAGGGGTAGCAGAGAGAATGGCAAATTAAAAAAAAAAACATTAATTTCTCTCTGATTTTTCATCGATGAGAAAAATCCCCTGGTCCAGTCGGGTGGATGGCGGCTCTGAGCGAGGTGGCCAAAAATGACGGCCATCTCGCAGTGAGTCAAAAGCGATCAAGATCTTAATTTTAATTTTATAGATATATATATACATATATACATATATACATATGCATATATAAATATTGGACTCGTAAGCCTGAGAGTCCATAAGAACAACAGAACGTAAAAACAGAACGTAGACCATCATCCTCAACCTCGAGGGATAGCCACGATGACAATTTAAATATATACATTATATATACACATGTACCACATATATATATGATTACCAGATAAATGGATAAACAATAATAGCGATAATAATAATAACAAGAAACACTGCTGGATGTGGTGGGGTGAATGTGCGTAGGCTTCGCAAGGCAAGCATTAGAGCAGTCGCCCAGTTCACCGCAGCAATGCAAGTGAATTTCTGAAATGATTAGAGCACTAGGCTCCCTCCTAAAGAGCAAAGGACACCACACTGTAGCCTCCTGCAGTCAAATCCCACTTGGATCTGTCTAACTATAGAGAGCTTGAGCTAGTCTTTTCTTCCCTTAATGCCTGCTGTTTTGTTAAAGAAAATTCACACTGATTTGTAGTCATGTATTTGATCATAAGATCAGATGATAATGGATCATAAGTTCAGATCAGACCGATTCCTGGGATGTCAGGACTTTCATATGAGGAAAGACTGGATAGACTCGGCTTGTACTCGCTAGAATTTAGAAGATTGAGGGGGGATCTTATAGAAACTTACAAAATTCTTAAGGGGTTGGACGGGCTAGATGCAGGAAGATTGTTCCCAATGTTGGGGAGGTCCAGAACAAGGCGTCACAGTTTAAGGATAAGGGGGGATTCCTTTAGGACCGAGATGAGGAAAATATTTTTCACACAGAGGGTGGTGTGTCTGTGGAATTCTCTGCCACAGAAGGTAGTTGAGGCCAGTTCATTGGCTATATTTAAGAGGGAGTTAGATGTTGCCCTTGTGGCTAAAGGGATCAGGGGATATGCAAAGAAGGCAGGTACAGGATACTGAGTTCAATGATCAGCCATGATCATATTGAATGGCGGTGCAGGCTCGAAGGGCCGAATGGCCTACTCCTGTACCTATTTTCTATGTTTCTATAAGATAATACATAGCAGCAGAATTAGGCCATTTGATCCATCAAGTCTGCTCTGCCATTTGATCATGTCTAACCTATTTTTCCCGCTCAACCCCATTCTCCTGCCTGCTCTCACAATATTGTAATCTAGTATTGTGGCAATAAACGCACGTTACATGCTGAGAAAAACCCGCAGATGCTAGAAAACTGAAACAAAAGCACACATTGCTGGGAACTTTCAGCATTTGTGGGAATGAAAACAAAATTATTGTTTGTGGTCCAAGGCCCTTTGTTGAAACTGTGAAAGAGAGATTTGAAAGACACAATTGTAGAGAAAATGGGGAGGATACATTTTTAGGATAAAGGGAGTGTCTGTGACAGTTTGGGATGGGTCACATGGGTAAATAAAGCATTTGAGGCTAATTATGTGACGTGTAACAAACAGCAGACTGTGGGACAAACCCAGCAGATCAGGTTGTACTGGTAGAGAGAGGAAAAAAACACAGGTGGATAACTGGCAGAAATGGCCAGTGCTGGTGATGAAATAGCCAGTGCTGGTGATGAAATGGCCAGTGCTGGTGATGAAATGGCCAGTGCTGGTGATGAAATGGCCAGTGCTGGTGATGAAATGGCCAGTGCTGGTGATGAAATGGCCAGTGCTGGTGATGAAATGGCCAGTGCTGGTGATGAAATGGCCAGTGCTGGTGATGAAATGGCCAGTGCTGGTGATGAAATGGCCAGTGCTAATGCAGACAGGAAGAGTGAGTTACCCAAATCTGGAAAATTCAGTATTGAGTCCAGAAGGCTGCCACCATAAGTGACGTGCTTTACCTCAAAGTTGCATTTGATCTCTGTGAAAAAGGCCACAGACAGATAGATAAAAGTGTGAGTGAGCTTGTTAACTGGTGATGATATTTGGTACCACTACGAACCACACAGTATCAGGGCACACAAGTGTTGTGGGACGCAAGACCACATTACACATTTTGCACACAAAGAAGTTATAATTGCCAGATCTTATTTTTACAAAACTCAACTGAACAGGGCATACAAATTTGTTAGGAAACTGAATTTCTCCGCTGAAATCTCTTTTGTGTAATTTTTTACAGCAAGCAGATTGTAAACCTTTGTTACCCGAATGGATTGTTCAATATTCTGTGCACTTTAGGCTGAAATGAAGTTTTGTAATATTGATTTAAAAAAAAAATCTTAAAATAACTTGGAAGCTGTACAATAAATATCAGTTTGGCTTAGGTGGCGAAATTGTGTCAGAAGTGCCTGTCCCAGCAGCATGCAACTCCATGCGATGAGCGCGACCTAACGTGGTCGCTTGAGCCGTCCAGCGTCGCGGGGCCGGTCCCACTTCGATCGCCGGAGCCATGCGGAATTGTGCGGAGTTCGTCCCTACATCGCGCGGGGCTCTGAAAAACTGACCATGTTCAAAAATTCCGCGCGGCAACGGTTTGTCGGCTCGCAGTCGCCTCGACACATTACACACCGCCTCGACGTCCTGCCTCCGTGACCCTCTCTGTAGGTGCCTCCGTGACCCTCTCTGTGTGTGCCTCTGTGCCCCTCTCTGTGTATGCCTCTGTGCCCCTCTCTGTCCTGGCGAACTTACCTTTAAGACTTCGCTCCTAGCTCGCCTCACTTTGCGCCGCGTTGCGCCACTCACCCCACCTCTGCGCGGCCCCCACTGCCGGTTTGGTCGCACTCTTTGCATGCAGGCGCATGCTGGTGGGAACGGCCCTGTACACGGACCACCCGACCTCCGCGCGGCCTTAGCTGCCGTTTGATCGCGCTCACCGCATGGAGTCGGATGCTGGTAGGACAGGCCCTTTAGGGTTCAAATTCCACTCCAAGAATTTCCATGTTGAGTGCAGGCTGATATTTTGAATGCAGTAACAATTGTCAGAAATGCCAGCTTTCAGATGTGCCAATAACTCTGCTGTGTTCCTTTCATTTGGACGTGTTAATGATTGCGCAGTAATGTAAAACAGGATAAGAGTTCTTTTATGTGTTGGCCTATAAATAGCAAATAAATCTTGCTTAAATTGTCATTCATTTCAATTAACAGCCTGGCCCTTTTGTTGATGCAACTCGGGAGATTATACATCACAAGTAATTCATTAACTACAGAAGAGCTGTTTGTCCTGAGGACATGATCAAAATGATAGAACTGTAAACCTCCACGATCATACATCTTTCATTCAAGCCTATGTTCTGTGGAATTCTCTTCCTCAGAGGGCTATGGAGGCCAGTACACTGGAAACTTTCAAGAGAGAGCTAGATAGGGCTCTTGAAGATAGGGTCAGAGGATATGGGGAGAAGGCTGGAATGGGATACTGATTGTGGATGATCAGCCATGATCACATTGAATGGCAGTGCTGGCTTGAAGGAAGTATATGTTCCTGAGCGTGTGGGCGTGTGCCTTTAGGGTCTGGAGCCTCTTGCCATTGGGATAACATGCTTTTTCTTCTATAATTTATTAGATTAATTAAAAATATGCCATAAAGCTCACCTGGCAATTTAAAGGAGATATGCAAGGCAAGTTAATTTTCCACAGAGGGTGCTGGGTGCCTGGAACATGCTGCTGGGGTGGTGGAGGAAGCAGAGACAATAGTCACTGAAGAGGCTTTTAGATAGGCACATAGATATACAGGGAATGGGGAGATATGGATCATGTCAGGCAGATGATATTAGTTCACCTTGGCATTGTGTGTGGCACAGATATTGTGGGCTGAAGGGCTAGTTCCTGTGTTGTACTGTTCTATTTTCTATGGCACCTCTGATTGGTGCCAAATTCTGATTGGGTTCAATGAGTGAGGCCAAAGGCCAAAATTCTGATAAATTCAATGAGGGAGGCCAAAGGCCTGTTTCTGTACTTCAGAGCCTCTAAGATCATATTTGAGGTTGCAACATGTCCACATCAAATAACATGCCCCTTATACACTAATCCCACCTGCCTACATTTGGCCAATATCCTTCTAAACCTGTCCTGTCCATGTATCTGTCCAAATGACCAGCGAGACATCTTTTTACCATAGTAGCTCCGCAGGATGCTAAGCCACAAAGATAGTAAATAGTCTCCGGTGTCGTTGGGCCTAACATCCTGGAGCTGGCGGCGGCCTCCAGCCGGAAACTAACCTGAGGGCTCTAGTCGTGGAGCCTGCGGACTCGCCATCGCGGAGCTGGCTGACTTCGGAGCGGGAAGAGCTGTGGTAGCGCGCGGTTGCAACCCGACTTCGGAGCTTTGGAGGCTTCGGCCGCAGGCCCATTGGACAGGAAACATCGGGAGCTCGCAGGTCCCTGGTGGGAGACCGCTTTTCGGAGCTCCCGCAATGGCAACATCTCCCGCCGGAAACGCGGGGTTTAAAGGACTCAAACCAAGCTGTTTGAATGACGATAAATGACATTCTATTCTATTCTAAGATGTGCAGTGAAATGAAAGTGGCAATGCCTGCAGATTGTGCAAAAAGCTACAGAACAGAATAGAACAGAATTTACATAATAGAAAAAAAAAACAGCACTTCTAAAAAGACACAACACAACAGTAAATTAGTACAGTAAATTATTCCCTGGTGAGATAAGTGTTTACAGTCCTGATGGCCTGTGGCAAGAAAATCCATCTCATCCTCTCTGTTTTCACAGCATGACAGCGGAGGTGTTTACCTCACCATAGCAGCTGTAACAGTCCATTGCTGGGGTGGTAGGGGTCCTTCATTCTGTTACCTGCACCTTCTGATACATAGATGTAATTCAAGCCAAGCTTTGTGAGGTATATGACTGATTTTACTTCGGAGTCACGCGAGTGATTCCGTGAAGAAGACCCGCCAGGCTGCATGTGCACCAGTACGTCAGCCGCACTGGTGCAAGCACCAGACTGGCAGGACAGAAACTCCTGCCAGTGGTAAGTTAAACCTAGAAGGTAAGTTTGTTTTTACTTACCAGGGTTTTTCAGTCAGGAGCCTCTTTTCACGTAGCTTTTCCTGCCAGTTTCACAGCCCGACGAGTGTGCCAGTATGGACTGTGGGGAAACCCCTTCCAATCGTAGAAGCGGATAACTGGCAAAAACATCGGGTTGTGAGATAAGGAGCTGCTGACTGTGCAGTCAGCGGCTCCCAGCCTGCGGGGATGCCGTTGGAACGGCAAGAGATTCAAACAGAGTCACTGACAGTGTAGTCAGCGGCTCCCAGCCTGTGCGGATGCCGTTGAAATGGCAAGGAAGTAACGCTAGAGTCACTGACAGTGGGGTCAGTGGCTCACAGATGTTGTTCCCCAGGCAAGGAATTACAGTGGCTTGCAAAAGTATTCATACCCCTTGAACTTTTCCACATTTTGTCACGTTACAACCACAAACGTAAATGTATTTTATTGGGATTTTATGTGATAGACCAACACAAAGTGGCACATAATTGTGAAGTGGAAGGAAAATGATACATGGTTTCCAAATTTTATTACAATTAAAAAACTGAAAAGTGTGGCGTGCAAAAGTATTCAGCCCCCCTGAGTCAATACTTTGTAGAACCACCTTTCACTGCAATTACAGCTGCAAGTCTTTTGGGGGTATGTCTCTACCAGCTTTGCACATCTAGAGACTGAAATGTTTGCCAATTCTTCTTCGCAAAATAGCTCAAGCTCAGTCAGATTGGATGGAGAGCGTCTGTGAACAGCAATTTTCAAGTCTCTCTCATAAAGGATCATCTGGCAGTTCTCGAGTCACTCATCTTACTATGTCGCTTCGGTGTTGTTATTTGTGATTTCATACCGCTGCTTTGAAGATTGGTGCGCATGCAGTCTGGTGGGTCTTCTTCACGTAATCATCAACGTAACTCCTCATAAAATCAAGATCAAACTACTAACTGGTAAGTTATCATTTAATCTTACTATTTTATGTGAGATACAGCCAGTGAATTATTTTTTTTAAATAGATTCCGAAAATGCTAATATTACTCAGTGGGTCAGCCAGCATCTGAGGTGAAGGAAACAGAAATAAAGTTAAAATGTCTTTCATTTATACCCAAAACTGAAAACAATAATTTTATTTTATGAAGCAGAGAAGATGGGGGGGATGGGGGACCTCTCATCTTCCATTCAGCCTCTTGGGATTTAAGGATGAATTCAACTCTTTTGGATAAATAGTCTCTCCTGTCTCCATCTAATGTTCATCTAATTAGACAGTTCTAATGTCACTAATGAATGGGGTCTCAGTTTTTTAATTTTTTCTGAGATTCTAGTATATAGAGATTCAAGAATATAAAGGAGGATAGTAACACCTTCTTTAGTATGTGAAGAAGAAAAACATTAGTTAAGACCAAAGTTGGACCCTTGAAGACTGAAAAAGGTGAATTAATTATGGGGAACAAGGAAATGGCAGATGAGTTGAACAGGTACTTTGGACCCGTTTTCACTAAGGAGGACACAAACAATCTTCCTGATATATTTGTGGCCAGAGGATCTGGCTGACGGAGGAACTCAAGGAAATTCACATTAGGCAGGAAATGGTGTTGGGCAGACTGATGGGACCGAAGGCTGATAAATCCCCAGGGCCTGATGGTCTGCATCCCAGGGTACTTAATGAGGTGGCTCCAGAAATTGTGGATGCATTGATGATAATTTTCCAATGTTCTATAAATTCAGGATCAGTTCCTGTGGATTGGAGGGTAGCTAATGTTATCCCACTTTTTAAGAAAGGTGGGAAAGAGAAAACAGGGAATTATAGACCAGTTAGTCTGTCTTGATACATATTAAATTATTTGGGGTTTTGACACGCTAGAGGCAGGAAACATGTTCCCGATGTTGGGGGAGTCCAGAACTGGGGGTCACGGTTTCAGAATAATGGGTAATCCACTTAGAACAGAGATGAGGAAACATGTTTTCTCACAGAGAGTTGTGAGTCTGTAGAATTTTCTGCCTCAGAGGGTGGTGGAGGCTGGTTCTCTGGATACTTTCAAGAGAGCTAGATAGGGCTCTTAAAGATAGTGGAGTCAGGGGATATGGGGAGAAGACAGGAACGGGGTACTGATTGGGGAAGATCACATTAAATGGTGGTGCTGGCTCGAAGGGCCAAATGGCCTACTCCTGCACCTATTGAATATTGTCTATTGTCCATTCTGCCTGAGCTACTGACCATTTCTCGTTTACTTTGGATTTCCAGAAACTGCTATTTTCAGCATTTTATTTTCCTCACTGTCCTCATTTAATTCCCTCCTATTTATACTTCTCGAGATGGATCACTGTGATGAAAAGCATTGATCAACTTCAATGGCACTGACAGAATGTGTGTACTTTGGGCAGTGAGGGTCTCTATCCTGTAACACTTAATAACTTTGCACTCCCCGCCCCATCCCATCCCAGCCCCTCCCCATCCCAGGCCCTCCCCCACCTCACCCCACCCCAGGCCCTCCTCACCCCACCCCAGGCCCTCCCCCGCGCCACCCCACCCCAGCGCCTCCCCACCCCACCCCAGCCCCACCCCACCCCACCCCAGCCCCTCCCCACCCCACTACACTCTAGCCCCTCTCCACCTCAGCCCCTCCCCCACCCACTCCACCCTAGTCCCTCCCCAGCCACACCCCAGCCCCACTCCAGCTACGTCCCACCCCCGCAATCAAAACACACTGCTTTTCACTTTTCCAGTTCTGATGAAAGATAGTAAGATTAAATGAGAACTTACCAGTTCGAAGTTTGATCTTAATTTTATGAGGAGTCGAGTTGAGGACTATGTGAAGAACCTCGTACAGCCGTTGGTGCGTCAATCTTCAAAGCAGCGGAGTGAATTCACAGCTAACAATGACTGAAGTATAATGGTAAGATAACAAAGACTAGAACTACCAGCTGATAACTATGAGGGTGGGAGCGGAGGGCACGTAGTCCCTCAACTGGACTCCAAATTAAATAAATATCAAACTTCAAACTGGTAAGTTCTCGTTTAATCTTACTATTTTACTATGGAGTCACGTGAGTGACTACGTGAAGACTTCAAAGCACTGTGATTTTCACGCCACAGACCCAAATCCGGCGTTCACACTGCATCGATTGACTCAAAAGTCATTAACAATTAATAATGCATCAATAATAACATTTGTTGAATTAATAAGTTTATTTACAAACTAAATCATAACAAACCCCTCTAACTCAGGGGGAAACTATAACATCACTCAAAACAGAATCAGCAAACACCCCCAGCCTTGAAATCGGCTTGTGATAAAACCTTTGAAAGGTCAGCTCAATGGAACATCCTGCGGCCGCGAGGATATGGTCTATTGGCACGTCCATCGCCCTTGCCACGGAAGTTGATGCCGCCCTGGTGGAATGAAATTTGAATTTATCAGTATCAATTCCAGCACTTCCCAGGACCTGCTTTAGCCACCTTGAAATTGTTTGCACCAACACCTTACTGTGTAGTTTTTAGTGACTAATAAATAACACAGACTCTGTTCCTCGTAGGGCTCTAGTGACCTCAATGTAACGAGATAAATGTGAAACTACACACAAGCGATCATCTGTGGGGTATGCTGACAACACAATCTTACATCCTGTCATGCCTCTTCTACTATGTTTAAGCAACTCATAGACATAAAATATAATGGCTTCTGCCCACACATGCATTCTGTCTAGCCGTAGCTTTTGCACTGTTTGTGCACGTTGGGCAGAAACCAACGCCATAAGCATGACCACCTTCATGGTTAATTTGGCTATAGATAGGCTTGCAACAGGAGCCCACTGGCGAAGAAGCATAAGAACTTCACTCACATTCCAAATACTGGCATACCTAGGTTGAGGAGTATTAGAATTGAAAACTCCCTTCAAGAATCGTGAAACTAACGGATGTGTCCCTACTGAATGCAATTCTGAATTCATGAGCAAATAAGAAGACAGAGCACTCCTGGCTGTATTGATCGCTCTGTAACTTAATTTTTGGTCGAAATACAGAGTTGACAAAAACTCCAATACGTCTGTGATCCCTGCAGTTTGATATGAAATATTCTGCTGTAGACAGATTTGCTCCCACTTCCTTATCGAGGTGATATACTGCTTCTGTGTACTATCCCCGCAGGCTGACGTGAGAACATCTGCAGTACGATCAGACAGTCCTCTCCCCAGGTATGGCCTCCTTAAAATCTGCAAATCAACAGATCAATACGATCATGTAAAGGATGTTGATCCCCAGTTACTGGATTCTCCAGTAGATTTTTATTCTTGGGAATACTCATGTGAGGCTCCCTAGCCATTTGTAATACAAGAGGAAACCATGCTTGTGTAGGCCAATCTGGCACTACCAATACCCCTGAAGCGGAGTCCTGCTTGATCTTTTGCAAACACCTGCTGATGAGACAAAATGGAGGAAATGCATACACAAACATTCCTCCCCAATGCAGCGAGAACGCATCCACCGCTGCTGCACCAGGATCTGGTTCCCATGAAACATATCTGGGCAACTGATGATTTAATCTAGATGCAAACAAGTCAATATCTGGCATTCCATACTGAACAATCACTTGATTAAATACATCCATTCTATGTTGTCATTGAACTGACATGACCTAGTGTCAGCTACCGTGTTGAATCTTCCTGGCAAATAAATTGCTGAAAGCCAGATATTTTTGTCAATACACCAGCTCCAAATCTGGTTAGCCAGTCTATCACAAGATTGTGACTTAACTCCACCCATGTGGTTTACATATGCCACTGCTGTGGTCAATCTGAACCTGCACATACAAGTCCCTCCTGGTAGAACAATAAGCTTTAAGCTCATACCAGGTTCCCAACAACTTTAAATAATTAATCCCTCTTAATTGAAGAAGGGATGTCTCATCAAACATTCCATCTGCCTCCACAACTAGAAGACATTTCAGTTGCACCCTAACCCAGTGCACTTACATCAGTCTGTAATATCATTGAAGGTGGTTCCACCAAAACCTTCCTAAAATTTTTGAAACATTTACTATCCACCATTGTATGTCAGAAATTGCCCCAGCTGACAACTGCATAGGCCTATCAGAATGGCCCCTTTGTACTCTCAGTGCCTGTTCCTTTGATCGTTGTAATTGTTGATAATGTAGAGGGCCATACTGCACAGCTGGAAATGCGGCTACAAACTTCCCAATTAACCTGGCTACTTGTCTAATTGAAGGCCGTTGTTCTCCAACGAGATTAACACAGTGCTAACATTAACAATTAACTGATCCAATTGATCCCTGGGCAAAGTTACAAACTTGTGATTTGAATTAATGGTAAATCCCAAATAATCAATAATTTGGACTGGTGATCATTTAGATTTATCTGGGTGCACGACAAACCCCAATTGTTCAAAGGTGAATTTAACAACTGGAACTGATGACTGAGCTTCAGCATGAGTCTTTCCAACAATCAGAATATCATCTAAATAGGCCATTACCACATGCCCCTGAGCTCTGAGTAATGCTAACACAGGTTTTATCAATTTAGTAAATAGTCTAGGAGCTGAAGTAATCCATTACGCAATGCCTTAAATTGGCACAACTGAGTCATCCAAATAAGTTTCAAATATTTTCTATCATCACCATGAATAGACACTGAGTAATACGCATCCTTTAAATCAAAGCTTGCCATATAACACCCTTTGGACACTGGATGTTTGGCCGTGGTAAAGGTATCCATTTTGAAATGCCTATAACAAACGAATTTGTTCAAACTTGTGAAATCCAGAATAATTCTACATCCCCCAATCTTTTTAGATCTGGGAGATATACTAGACACAAATTGTCGACTTTGATAGACTGAAGTCTCAATTACCGCTTCCGTATATAATGACTGAATCTCTGCTTGAATAAGCACATTTTCCTCATCTGAAAATGTAAGTTTCCAACTAGGAACATGTTGATTAGGTAGACTGTCATTAGAGTAAAATTCAATTTTCACCCCTTCAATACTGCTAAGTATAAACTAATCTGATCTCCTGCCATTGTTTGAGAAACAATTTTAACCTTCCCCCAATATCAACAGCAACATTAGTCAATTCATTGTCTGTCAACGGTATATTCCTTACCTGCATCTGTCCTTGCGGACCTTGTTGTCCATGACCTCTTGTAGAGAATGGCACCTTCCCCTTCATACCGGTGGCAGCCTGCCAGTTCCGATATTGAAGACCTGAACGGCTGGTTCCTTCTCCTGCATCCACACTAGTGCCTTTCCGATACGGATAAAACCTTTTGCCTTGTTTGCCAGCTGGCTTAATGAGGGCCATGGTTTTAACATCTTCATGACAGTATTTTGCCCTTTTTGCAAGGTTACCTCCAAACAGCAGATTTCGTGGTGGTACACTGGTCGGTTGCATAAACTCGCCAAGTTCGGATTAATCACTGGCCTAATAGCGGCCCTCCTGATATTATTAATTTCAAAAAATGCACTACAAATAAATACAAGTGCATCCTGGTGTGCCTCAACCATATTGCTTGTATTAATAACTTTCACAACAGCTGTGACACCTGCCGACAACAGTTTAAGCACTTTTTGAAATTTAATCTCCTGGGCCCTAGCTGGCATACCCATCTGTGACCAAATTTGGTGATTAACCACCGGTACCTTCAAGAGATCACAATTAACAGGAGCTTCATAGTTTTTTGCTGCTTCATCCATAGCTAGCTCCTGTAACTGGTGGGAGAGCACATACTGAATTGCCTCAGCCAATTCTACGTCAATCGCCTCTCCTGCCTCTCTACAGCAAACTTTTCAGCAATGTTCGGAATTACCTCCAACTGAACTCCTTTACTCTTCTCCCCCACCATAGAATCAGTGTCAGCAAACTGCAACTGATGGTACATCCTCCTCACAGGCAGGATAGTCCTGCAGCCCTGTAACAGGTGCTGCAAGCACAGGCTCTCCCACAGCTTGGCATGGGCACCACTCCTCCTCACGGAGCTGGTCCCTGTCGAGCATTCTTTGTAATAAAATCTCGACCTGGGAGAGCCGTGAGCAAACGGACTCTCCTATGGAGGGTATAACCTCCAGGCCCGACTCAGGGTCCACGGGCCTATCAGACTTGCCAGTGGCCTTCCGCCCTACTGGCAAGCCTCCACTGCTCACAGGCAGTGGGTCCGCAACCACTGGCTGTGTAGCCAGCACCGGACCAGGTGTACCAGATGGGCCTCCATCAACAACACTCTCCTGGTCACTTTCCTTCCTACCTCCGGAGTGCCTCGCCGACACCTTCATTTTCTGCAACGTTTCTACAACAGACCTCCAACCATCGCAGAAAATGACCACTGGAAAACTTTTAAAACTTACCTCGCGTTTTTAAACTTACCGCTTGGAGGAGCGCTGCTGCTCCAACCGGCCGACTGCACCAATGCGTCTGACGTCAAGATGCACCAATGGCTGTACGGGTTCTTCACGTAGTCACTCACGTGATTCCGAAGTAAAATCATCTTCTTGTCACATTTCCTCTACATACTAATCCAGTGAGCATCCCCAGCATTTTATTATTATTTTTTCATTTCCAGTATCTGCAGTTTTGGTTTTGCTTTTCAAAGTACTTTTGAAATCCTATCAACATTTTAATGTCAGAATTGCAGAAGCCTATTTATCACTAGACTAAGTGGGGACCTGTTGGACTACTGGTCTCCAGAGTGCTAGTATGGACATTGTGGGTCAAATGGATTCTTGGGGTGGCAGTTCAGTCCCTCAATCCTGATGTGCTGGCAGCTCCCTCATGGCTGGTGGACTGGCAGTTGACTCACGGCTATTCCATGAAATTCCATTTCAAGCAGAGTGCAAGGCCACCAAATTCAAATCCATTTTCCTACCATTTCAAGCAGGGTGCAAGGCCACCAAATTCAAGTGCAGTTTCTTACCTCTTCGAGCAGGGTGCAAGGCCACAAAATTCAAGGGCAGTTTCATACCACTTCAAGCAGGGTGCAAGGTCACCAAATTAAGGTTCAGTTTCTTACCACTTCAAGCAGGGTGCAAGGCCACCAAATTCAAGTGCAGTTTCCAACCACTTCAAGCAGGGTGCAAGGCCACCAAATTCAAGTGCAGTTTCATACCATTTCATGCAGGGTGCAAGGCCACCACATTCAAATGCAGTTTCATACCATTTCAAGCAGGATGAAACCACCATAAAACCACCATGAAACCACACAAAACACCACACTCACAGTTCAGTAGACATTCAGTGTGTTCAGTTGATTCACAGCTCAGACAGTCATGACCTCCCCCATCATGCAGATACAGAGCCACAGCCACACTTCTGGGTTTTATATTCCCTCCTCTCCCACCGGAAAAGGTGTGCCCTTCTTGGCGTGATTGACAGGAGAGAAATTCTCAACATTTTTTAAAATAATAACACTTTTATTTTTCATTGATTGGAAGAATCATCTGCACCTGATGAGCGGAGGGGGACTGAGTAAGATGACCAAAAACCACACTCATTAGTGGTAGCGTTTTATCTAAAATCAATATAGTGCAAACAGGAAGATGTCAAGTTTAGCGAAATAACCCTTTGCAGTGCCTTTTCACGTCAACCCAAAACCCCCAAACAACCCTTTGCATTGCCTTTTTACTTCAACCCAAACCCTCCCAAACAACCCTTTGCAGTGCCTTTTTACTTCAACCCAAACCTCCCAAACAGCCCTTTGCAGTGCCTTTTTACTTCAACCCAAATCCCCGAAACAACCCATTGCAATGCCTTTTTTACATCAACCCAAACCCTCCAAATGACCATTTGCAGTGCCTTTTTACTTAAAATCAAACCCCCCAAACAACCATTTGCAGTGACATTTTACTTCAAGCCAACCATATTTTCATTTTCAAACCACATTAAGGGCACTCACAGTTGAGTAGACATGTGTTCAGTGTTATTCAGAACTCAGAGAAACGTGACCTTTCTTGCTTCCTCCATCTTGCAGAGACTGAGTGAGGCACACCACTTCCGTGTTTTATAGTCCCTCCCCCTCCCACCAGCAGGGGCAGCAGAGAGAATGTCAATTTAAAAATAAACACTAATATATCTCTCTGATATTTCATTGATGGGAAAAATCCTCAGGTCCTATCTTGCGGAGGGGGCTCTGAGCGAGGTGGCCAAAAATTATGGCCATAAGTGGCAGCATTCTCGGAAATCACATGGCAGTGAGTCATATATATATATTGGACTCGTAAGACTGAGAGTCCATAAAAACAACAGAACGTAAAAACAACAGAACGTAGACCATCATCCTCAACCTCGAGGGACAGCCACGATGACAATTTAAATATATACATTATATATACACACACGTATAATATATATATATGATTAACAGATAAATGGATAAACAATAATCGTGATAATAATAATAACAAGAAACATGCTGGATGTGGTGGGGTGAATGTGCGTAGGCTTGGCAAGGCAAGCATTAGACCACACCCCCAGTTCACCGCAGCAATGCAAGTGAATTTCTGAATGATTAGAGCACTAGGCTCCCTATTAAAGAGCAAAGGACACCACACTGTAGCTTCCTGCAGTGAAATCCCACTTGGATCTGTCTAACTATAGAGAGCTTGAGCTAGTCTTTTCTTCCCTTAATGCCTGCTGTTTTGTTAAAGAAATTCACACTGATTTGTAGTCATGTATTTGATCATAACATCAGATCATAATGGATCATAAGATCAGATCAGACTGATTCCTGGGATGTCAGGACTTACATATGAGGAAAGACTGGATAGACTCAGCTTGTACTCGCTAGAATTTAGAAGAGCAGGGTGCAAGGCCACCAAATTCAAAGAAGGGAGGTTCCAGAACAAGGGGTCACAGTTTAAGGACAAGGGGGGATTTCTTTAGGACCGAGATGAGGAAAACATTTTTCACACAGAGGATGGTGTGTCTGTGGAATTCTCTGTCACAGAAGGTAGTTGAGGCCAGTTCATTGGCTATATTTAAGAGGGAGTTCGATGTGGCCCTTGTGGCTAAAGGGATCAGGGGGTATGGAAAGAAGGCAGGTACAGGATACTGAGTTGAATGATCAGCCATGATCATATTGAATGGCGGTGCAGGCTCGAAGGGCCGAATGGCCTACTCCTGCACCTATTTTCTATGTTTCGATAAGATAATACATAGGAGCAGAATTAGGCCATTTGGTCATGTGTGATCTATTTTTCCCGCTGAACCCCATTCTCCTGCCTGCTCTCACAATATTGTAATCTAGTATTGTGGCAATAAACTCACGTTACATGCTGAGATAAAACTCGCAGATGCTAGAAAACTGAAACAAAAGCACAAATTGTTGGGAACATTCAGCATTTGTGGGAATGAAAACAGAATTAATGTTTGTGGTCCAAGGCCCTTTGTCGAAACTGTGAAAGAGAGATTTGAAAAACACAATTGTAGAGATTGGGGAGGAAACATTTTTAGGATAAAGGAAGTGTCTGTGACAGCTTGAGACTGGTCACATGTGTTAATAAAGCATTTGAGGCTAATTATGTGACGTGTAACAAACAGCAGACTGTGGGACAAACCCAGCAGATCAGGCTGTACTGGTAGAGAGAGTGAAAAAATCACAGGTGGATAACTGGCAGAAATGGCCAGTGCTGTTGATGAAATGGCTAGTGCTGGTGATGAAATGGCCAGTGCTATGGCAGAAATGGTCAGTGCTGGTGTAACAATTTCCAGTGCTGGTGTAACAATTTCCAGTGCTGGTGTAACAATGGCCAGAGTTCGTGATGAATTGGCCAGTGCTAATGCAGACAGGAAGAGTGAGTTACCCAAATCTGGAAAATTCAGTATTGAGTCCAGAAGGCTACCACAATAAGTGAGGTGCTTTACCTCAAAGTTGCATTTGATCTCTGTGCAAAAGGCCACAGATAGATAAACGTGTGAGTGAGCTTGTTAACTGGTGATGATATTTGGTACCACTACGAACCACACAGTATCAGGGCACACGAGTGTTGTGGGACGCAAGACCACATTACACATTTTGCACACAAAGAAGTTGTAATTGCCAGATCTTATTTTTACAGAACTCAACTGAACAGGGCATACAAATTTGTTAAGAAACTGAATTTCTCAGCTGAAATCTCTCTTGTGTAATTTTTTACAGCAAGCAGATTGTAAACCTTTCTTACCTAAATGGATTGTTCAATATTCTGTGCACTTTATGCTGAAATGAAGTTTTGTAATATTTATTAAAAAAATATCTTTAACTTGGAAGCTGTACAATAAATATCAGTTTGGCTTAGGTGGCGACATTGTCTCAGAAGGGTTAGGGTTCAAATTCCACTCCAAGAATTTCCATGTTGAGTGCAGGCTGATATTTTGAATGCAGTAACAATTGTCAGAAATTCCAGCTTTCAGATGTGCCAATAAATCTGCTGTGTTCCTTTCATTTGGACGTGTTAATGATTGCGCAGTAATGTAAAACAGGATAAGAGTTCTTTTATGTGTTGGCCTATAAATAGCAAATAAATCTTTCTTAAATTGTCATTCATCTCAATTAACAGCCTGGCCCTTTTGTTTATACATCACAAGTAATTCATTAACTACAGAAGAGCTGCTTGTCCTGAGGACATGATAAAAATGATAGAACTGTAAACCTCCACGATCATACATCTTTCAATCAAGTCTGTGTTCTGTGGAATTCTCTGCCTCAGAGGGCATTGGAGGGCAGTACACTGGAAACTTTCAAGAGAGAGCTAGATAGGGCTCTTGAAGATGGGGTCAGAGGATATGGGGAGAAGGTCGGAACGGGGTACTGATTGTGGATGATCAGCCATGATCACATTGAATGGCGGTGCTGGCTTGAAGGGCCATATGGCCTACTCCTGTACCTATTGTCTATTGTCTAAGTCATCTCTTACTCTTCTATTCCACAGCAAACATAGCTGGTCCAATCTTCCCTCATTAGACCACGTGATAATTTTAGGTATTAGTCCAAAAAACTTTATCTGAACTGTAAAGTTTATCAATAAATATGATGAGATGTTAATTAGCTGTTTAAATGAGCTGAGGAGTTTTATTCAGTTAAAATGCCTGAGATATAGGGAGAGATTGGGCAAGCTGAGTTTTATTCCTTGGAATGCAGGAGATTGAGGTATGATCTTATAGAGGTGTATAGGATCATAAGGGGAATAGAGAGAGTGAATGCACAAACTCATTTTCCCAGGGTAAGGGAATTAAGAACCAGAGACCATAGGTTTCACGTAAGAGGAGAAAGATTTAATTGGAACCTGAGGGGCAACTTTTTCACACAGAGAGTGATACATAAATGGAACAAGCTGCTAAAGGAAGTGGTTGAAGCTGATGCAATAATATTAAAAAAAATATTCGGACAAGTAAATAGATAGGAAAGGTTTAGTGAGATGTAGCTTAAATTTGGGTAATTGTAATTAGTCTTTTGGTCATCATGAGCAAGGTGGGCCTATTTCCATGCTATATGTCTCTATGACTTTAAAACACATAAATATTATTTGCAAGAGAAGACCAATGTTGCGCACAGATCTCCGAAGATCTCACAAATGCCATGTATAATTGAAGCATAACTTCCTTACTTTTGTATTCAATTCTCCTCATAATAATTACAAATATTCTGTAGAACATCTAATGCCATTTGCATGAGTACTGAAGATGTTGTTTGCAGCAGCATCAGAGGCACACAAACTAGGACAACACATAAAAGCAATATTTAAACATCAATGATATATATTATGCAAAGTGAAAATACACTTGTGCAAAATTAGCATGTGATTTATGTATGCTATCTTTTTGTGTATGATCACTCTGTGTGCCAGTAATTCTGTTGCAGCAGCATTAGTACAAAACCCATATAGATAACAAGTCCACAGTGTTGGAGGTGGTCTAAAGTGTTGCATTGTCAAGGTAGGGTTAGGGTTGTGCAGGTCAGTTCTCGAACTATTAATTGTAGTGAAGTAGAAACAAGGAAGTAGATGTTCCTGAACGTGGTGGCGTGTGCCTTCAGAGGTCTGGAACTCTGCAGCCTCTTGCCATTGGGATAATATGCGTTTTCTTCTCTAGTTTATTAGATTAATTAAAAATATGCCATAAAGCTCATGGCAAATTAATGGAGATATGCAGGGCAATTTCTTTTTCAATAGAGAGTGCTGGGTGCCTGGAACATGCTGCTGGGCTGGTGGAGGAGGCAGATACGATAGTCACTAAAGAGGCTTTTAGATAGGCACATAGATGACTTCCGGTGGTGCCATGGTTTGGTAACAGTCGCCACACATAGCTTCGCTCCTGACAATTTGCGATTTTTCGCATGAAAACTGGATTTAGAGATCGGGACCGATTAAAAAAGGATATCGGAGGCCTTGAATGCTCTGCTGATGGCGTCAACAATAAGTGCTGTGCATTAAACTCTGGATTTAACCCTTTAAATGCAGATTCCGATTCCTGCTCAGAGTCCTCAGAGAAGCATTTCAAAAATATACTGCTGCACTGAGATAGAGCCTGAAGAGCTTGGAGAATCGACTTTTGAAGGTGCTCTTGAAGGAAAACTACCTTCCAAAATGTCTACAAGAGCTAAGCCAGATAAGGCAGATAAGGAGAAAGACTTGGAGGACTTAAAGCAAATGGTAAGAGAACTGAAAGATGAAAAGGTGGACGGAACGCACATGGAAAAAATGATGAAAGATATGACAGATAAGCAAATGCTGAATACGAATACGGGCAATTTGAAAGTTATTGAGTCTGTGCAGGATTCGATCAACACCGTAAATAAAAGAATTGAAGATGTGAGAGTTCAACTATTGGAGCAAATGGACAAGGGGGAAGAAGACACTAATAAGAAGTTTGGTGCAGTGCATGAGACTGTCGCCTCATATGTGAAAACAATGAAAGAGATGGAGGAAGAGATGGGACGAATGGCCAAGGATATGAAGAAAATGAAGACACAACACAACCTCACTGCAAAATAGCTGGCAAAATGTTCGGATAAGTGCCTAGACTTGGAAACACGTTCGAGATGCTTTAATTTAAGGCTTGTTGGAGTACCCGAGGAAGCCGAGGGAGATAACCCTCGGAAGTTTGCTGCGGATCTAATTATAGAAGCTCCCAATCTTCCTAAAATTGAAGCGGCACATCAAATTCCGAGATTCAAACAAAAGTCCCAAACAGGCTCAGAATACACACGTCAGATCATTGTGAAATTTCGGGACATCTCTGGCGTGGAAGAGGTGATGAGTAATATCAAATATGGAGTACCACTGAAATACGAGCAGACAACCTTTAAAATATTTAGAGATTACTTCTATGAAGTGGTCCAAAAAAGAAATCAGTTCTTCAAGGTAAAGCAAGCGCTCCAAGGCATCAAGGGTATCAGATATGGAGTCTACTTTCCCGCGAGAATGCGCATTTCTTACAACGATCAGCAAAAAATCGTTACAAATCCGGGAGAGCGCCTATAAATATGCCTTAACCATCATGGAAGAGAATAAGTAACTTGAAAAGCTGTACTGTATGGACACTCTCTCTCTTTACTATTTCAACATGAAATGTGTTCAACAGAAGATGGAACTCTCCCTGTGTTTAGACTCGATGGCTTGTCGAGGAATGTTAATTCAAGGACATGCTGGGTTCCAAGTGACTTATTGAGGGAACAGAGCTATTTGTTTATTAACATCGACAATGGAAGTCGATACAATGTTTTCTCCCACCAACAAGTGGGCCACTTATTACGGTGCCGACAAGCTCAGTCACTGTATTTTCACTTTTACTATTTTTTTTTTTACTATCACAATTAATCACATGTGTGTTTTTCTTTATTCAAGGATAATCGCAAAAGAAATCCACAAACTGAACTTGGTAGGTTGACTGTTCCCCCATTGCTTAAAGACCTGAGGTATGGATGCACCACAAGATACATAAGTACTAAACCTAGTCAAAATGCAAGACACTAAACAAAATAAATCAGGGAGGAATCACACTTTGCAGTTGGAATATTAGGGGGGCTAACGAACGTATGAAAAGGGGTAAGATTTTAACACAGATGAAAGCATTTAAGTCAGAAGTTATCTTCCTCCAAGAAACGCATCTTAAAGTTCAAGTTAGATTGAGGGCCAACTGGATAGGTCAAACTTTTCATTCGTCATACACGTCAAAATCCAGAGGCACATCCATCATGATTCGCAAAGGTATACCATTTAAACAGAAAAATACCTTAACAGATAAGGATGGGAGATATTTGATAGTTACCAGTGAGATCCATGCAATCTCAATCACATTGGTAAATATATATGCGCCTAACTTTGATAATCCGCATTTTTTTAATGAAATTTTCAATATAATTGCAGAATATAATTACCAGAATGTCATAATTGGGAGAGACTTTAACTGTGTCTTAGATCCTTATTTAGATAAATCCAGTCAAAAACACCGAGGTAATATGAAATCTAAAACTAGTGAACTTTTAAACACATATATAAAAAATACAAATATAACCGATGTATGGAGGATTGCAAATCCGACAGGCAAGGAATATTTGTTTTATTCATCAGTACACAAGACTTACTCACGTATAGATTATTTCCTGGTAGACACAAAATTAATTCCGTATACTCTTAACCCAAAATACCACACAAATATGATTTCAGATCATTCCCCCCTAACTTTTTTTTTTAAATAGAAGGCATGTCTAAGAATACATCGTTCTGGAGGTATAACCCCCAAATTTTAAAAGACCCGCAAGGGAGTATATATCTAAGACAGCAAATGGATCTTTTTTTCGAAATAAATGATACGCCTGACACACCACCTACATTATTATGGGAATCTTTTAAAGCTTTTGTTAGACAGGTTATAATCTCATACCAAGCCTTTCAGAATAAAAAAATAAGAATGAACAACGGCAGCTAGAGGAACAAATTAGACAATTGGATATAGATAATGCTAAAGACCCGTCCATGGATAAATACAATAAAATATTAATACAAAAATTCAAATTAAATAAATTACTATCAGAGAAAGTTATAAGATTATTCCAAATTACAAGACAGGAACAGTTTGAATATGGGGAGAAGCCTCATAAACTTCTCGCACGCCAATTAAAAAAATGAGAAAAGGAACGCACGATTTCAAAGATTAAATCAGACAAAGGGGAAGTATTAACATTACCGAATGAAATTAATAAAAGATTTGTGCAATTTTATGAGAATTTGTATACATCCAAACTGACAACAGATACCAACACAATCACTGAGGTCCTGGATAATTGCAATCTTCCCAAACTAGAATTGCAGGAACAAGAGGAAGTGGGAGCACACATCTCAAATAAGGAAATAGAAGAAACAATATTCTCATTAAAAAATGGGAAAACACCAGGTCCCGACAGCTTTAGTAATGAATTCTATAAAAGCTTTTACGATATATTTAGTCCTCGTCTACAGAAAATTTACACACACGCTTTCAGAGAACAAATATTACCTGATACACTAGCAGAATATACGATTACATTAATACTTAAGAAAGATAAAGATGAGGAAGAACCTGGATCCTAGAGAGCTATCGTGTTGTTAAATACAGATCAAAAAATATTAGCAAAAATATTAGCAAGATTAAGTAAGTACGCCATTAAACTAATACATCCGGATCAAACGGGCTTTATCCCTAAGAGACATTCATTTAATAATTTGAGACGTCTGCTTAATATAATGCACTCACACCAAACTAAAGATCCAAATCTCGCAATTATTTCGCTGGATGCAGAGAAAGCATTCAATCAGGTTGGATGGAAGTATATGGTTAAGGTATTGCAAAAATTTCAACTGGGAGAGAATTTCATTCAATGGATTAAATTAATATATAATAAGCCAACGGCCAGAATATTAACTAATAATATTTTATCCACAAAATTTCAACTGTCAAGGGGTAATAGATAAGGTTGTTCATTATCACCATTGTTATTTGCCCTCATAATTGAACCACTAGTGTAAAATATTAGAACTCATCCGAATATCCACGGATATAAGACAAAATATTCAAACAATAAAATATCATTATATGCTGATGATGTACTTTTGTACATCACAAAGCCTCATATAACCAATATTTTAAATTTAATTGGGGTTTTCGGTTCATTTTCAGGTTACAGAATAAATTGGAATAAAAGTGAAATCATGTCAATAAAACTGAAAGATTCTATACATCTCATACAATTTCCTTTTAAAATAGCAGGAGAAAAATTTAAATACTTGGGCATTGAAATTACTAGAAGATAATGTTTAAAGCAAACTATAAACCTGTACTTAAGAAATGACATAATTTAATTACATTCTGGAAAATGCTCCCGATGTCCTTAATAGGTCGAATAAATGCCATAAAAATGATTTTTCTACCGCAAATTCTATACTTGTTCCAATCAATCCCACTATATCTACCCAAAAAGTTTTTTAAAAAATTGGACTCAGTTATTACAAATTTTATTTGGGATTATAAGACCCATAGAATACAAAGACCACACCTGAATAAACCCAAAGTAGGGGGATTAGCACTCCCTAATTTTATGTATTATTATTGGTCGGTAAATATTAGAAATATGATTCAATTGTTGGATAATGCTCGTCATCAACCGGAATGGATCATTATGGAAAAAGAGGACTGCTCCCCCTTTAATATTGGTGCAATCCTTCTTTCACCAATGACAGTGAATAATACAAACTACAACAAAAACCCAATTATACATAGTAAATCAGAATTTAGAAACAAATAAAATACAATTTAAAATTAAGAAACTTATCTCTCCTATCTCCTATTGCTAAAAACCCTCTGTTTAAACCCTTGATTATAGACAAAGCATTCATACAATGGGAAAGAGCAGGAATTAAAACTTTGGGAGATTTGTATGATACGGGAAAACTATTATCATTTAAACAATTACAACTAAAATACAATCTGGGTAACAATCAGTATTTTAAATATTTCCAAATATGTGATTATTTGAAAAAACATGCACATGAATTTCACACAATGCCATTAGACTTACTAGATGAAGTAATGAATACAAAGGCGGAATCACCAAATTTAATTTCACATATATATAATATTATACTAAATGCAGTAATACCAACAACGGAAGGTATTAGAGGTCAGTGGGAAAACGAACTAAGCATAAAAATTTCCAATGAAAGGTGGAAAGAATACTTATTAAATGTGCACAAAATGCTCAATTAACGTAAGACACACTTTAATACAATTTAAAATTATACATAGATTATACTACTCAAAAACTAAATTAAATAAATTTTTCCCTAACGTTTCACCGATTTGTGATAAATGCCGCTGTCAAGAAGTTACAATAGCGCACTCATTCATATTTTGTACAAAAATTCAAAGGTTTTGGATTGAAATCTTTGAAATTTTCACAAAAGTGTTTAAAATAAAAATGACACCAAAGCCAGAATGGATTATTTTCGGAATGACAGAAGGTAGTCCAGAATTAAATGCATATCAAAAGAATTAATTTGATTACGACTTAATAATGGGATAAAACTAATCTTAAAATTCTGGAAAAATGCTCCAATACCAACATTAAATATGTGGATTTCAACTATGTTTGAAACACTACATCTGGAAGATATGAGACTCCGCCTGGAAGGAAAATCAGAACGCTTCTTTCAGACGTGGTCTGCATTTATAGAACTGCTACAAAGATAGGGTGCAGGAGTACCTCGGGCGGGGGGGAATGAAAAACTATGGAGTTTGTGGATTCCTTTTGCGTGATATATATAACAGGCTTTTTTTTTTCCTTTTCCTTTTTTCCTTTTCCTTTTTTTTAGGATCTATCTCTTAACCCCTTTTCTCTAATTCTTTGACCAAGGGTTTCTTCTCCCTTTTGGCACGCTCTTTCACTATCACAACTCTTTTCACCTATTTCACTCTCTTTCTTTCTATTCTTTTTCTTTAAAAGCCATTAAATTATGGGGTACAATGATTAACACGATATATGTGAAGTACATTTATGTATTTACCTCTAATAAATAAAATAATAAAAAAAATACAAGATAGGCACGTAGATGTACAGGGAATGGGGAGATATGGATCATGTCAGGCAGATGATATTAGTTCACCTTGGCATTGTGTTCGGCACAGATACTGTGGGCTGAAGGGCTTGTTCCTGTGTTGTACTGTTCTATTTTCTATGGCAGCTCTTCCAAATTCTGATTGGGTTCAATGAGTGAGGCCAAAGGCCAAAATTCTGATAGATTCAATGAGGGAGGCCAAATACCTGTTTCTGTACTTCTGAGCCTCTAAGATCATATTCGAGTGTGCAACTTGCCCACATCAAATAACATGCCCCTTCTACACTAATCCCACCTGCCTACATTTGGCCAATATCCTTCTAAAACCTGTCCTGACCATGTATCTGTCCAAATGACCAGCGAGGCATCTTTTGACCATAGTGGCTCTGCAAGATGCTAAGCCACAAAGATAGTAAATAGTCTCCGGTGTCGTTGGGCCTAACTTCGTGGAGCCGTCGGCAGCCTCCAGCCAGAACTAATCTGAGGGCTCCAGTCGCGGAGCCTGTGGACTGGCCAACTTCGGAGCGGGAAGAGCTGTGGCGGCGCGAGGCTGCGACCCAAATTCAGAGTTGCGGAGGCTCCGGCCGCAGGCCCAGTGGACAGGAACATCGGGAGCTTGCACGTCCCTGGTGGGAGACCGCTTTTCAGAGCTCCCGCAATGGCAACTTCTCCTGCTGGAATCGCAGGGTTTAAAGGACTCGGAGCGGGGCCTAACTTCGCCCGGCGCGGCTTAAACGGCCGCAGGACTTAGTTACCATCGCCAGCCAGGGGCTTGAATATCGTGAGCCCCAGTCGCCCCGATGCTGCACTTGGACTGCTGGACTGTGGGAGAAGAACAAAGGGAAGAGAAAAGACTTTTGCCTTCCATCACAGTGAGGAGGTGTTGGAGATTCACTGTAATGAATGTTTGTGTAAATTGTGTTAAGTGTGGGGTCTTGGATTTTTTTGTAATGTTAAAGCCTGTAGAAATGCAATTTTGTTCAAAACCAAGCTGTTTGAATGACAAGAAAAGGCATTCTATTCTATTCTATTCTATTCTAAGATGTGCAGTGAAATGAAAGTGGCAATGCCGTCAGATTGTGCAAAAAGCTACAGAACAGAATAGAACAGAATTTACATAATAGAAAAAAAAAACAGCACTTCTAATAAGACACAACAGTAAATTAGTACAGTAAATTATTCCCTGGTGAGATACGTGTTTACAGTCCTGATGGCCTGTGGAAAGAAACTCCGTCTCATCCTCTCTGTTTTCACAGCATGACAGCGGAGGCGTTTGCCTGACCATAGCAGCTGCAACAGTCCGTTGCTGGGTGGTAGGGGTCCTTCATTCTGTTACCTGCACCTACTGATATATAGATGTATTCCAGCCAAGCTTTGTGTGGTATATGACTGATTTTATGTGAGATACAGCCAGTGAATTATTTTTCAAGTAGATGCAGAAAATGCTAATATAACTCAGTGGGTCAGCCAGCATCTGAGGTGAAGGAAACAGAACTAAAGTTTAAGGTACATTGACATAAACTAAACTCAAAACTGAAACAATAAGTTTATTTTATGAATCAGAGAAGGGGTGGGGGGGGGGGGTGGGAGTGGTGGGGGTGGGGGGGTGGTACCTCTCATCTTCCATTCAGCCTCTTGGGATTTAATGATGAATTCAACTATTTTGGATAAATAGTCTCTCCTATCTCCATCAGAACTGACAGTTCTAATGTCACTAATGAATGGGGTCTCAGTTTTTATATTTTTTCCTGATATTTTAGAATATAGAGATTCAAAAATATAAAGGAGGATAGTAAAAGCTTCTTTAGGTATGTGAAGAGGAAAAAATTAGTTATGACCAAAGTTGGCCACTTGAAGACTGAAAAAGGTGAATTAATTATGGGGAACAAGGAAATGGCAGATGAGTTGAACAGGTACTTTGGACCCGTTTTCACTAAGGAGGACACAAACAATCTTCCTGATATATTTGTGGCCAGAGGATCAGGGTTGACGGAGGAACTGAAGGAAATTCACATTAGGCAGGAAATGGTGTTGGGCAGACTGATGGGACCGAAGGCTGATAAATCCCCAGGGCCTGATGGTCTGCATCCCAGGGTACTTAATGAGGTGGCTCCAGAAATTGTGGATGCATTGATGATAATTTTCCAATGTTCTATAGATTCGGGATCAGTTCCTGTGGATTGGAGGGTAGCTAATGCTATCCCACTTTTTAGGAAAGGCGTGAAAGAGAAAACGGGGAATTATAGACCTGTCTTGAAACATATAAGATTATTAAGGGTTTTGACACTCTAGAGGCAGGAAACATGTTCCCAATGTTGGGGGAGTCCAGAACTGGGGACCACAGTTTCAGAATAATGGGTAAGCCACTTAGTACAGAGATGAGGAAACACTTTTTCTTACATAGAATTGTGAGTCTGTGGAATTTTCTGCCTCAGAGGGTGGTGGAGGCCGGATCTCCAGATACTTTCAAGAGAGAGCTAGATAGGGCTCTTAAAGATAGTGGAGACAGGGGATATGGGGAGAAGGCAGGAACGGGGTATTGATTGGGGAAGATCACCCATGAGCACATTAAATGGTGGTGCTGGCTCGAAGGGTCGAATGGCCTACTCCTGCACCTATTGTACATTGTCTATTGTCCATTCTGCCTGAGCTACCGACCATTTTTTGTTTACTTTGGATTTCCAGAAACTGCTATTTTCTGCATCACATTTTCAGCATTTTATTTTCCTCACTGTCCTCATTTCATTCCCTCCTATGTATGCTTCTCGAGATGGATCATTGTGATGACAAGCATTCATCAACTTCAATGGCATTGACAGAATGTGTGCAATTTGGGCAGTGAGGGTCTCTATCCTGTAACACTTAATCCCTTTGCACTCCCCGCCCCATCCCATCACAGCCCCTCCCCATTCCAGGGCCTCCCCGCCCCACCCCACCCAACCCCACCCCACACTAGGCCCTCCCCTGCCCCAGCCCACCCCAGACCTTCCCCGCCCCACCCCACCCCCTCCCCAACCCACACCCTCCCCACCCCACCCCACTACACTCTAAGCCTCCCCACACCAACCCCACACCAGCCCCTCCCCCATTTGCAGTGCTTTTTACTTCAACCCAATCCCCCCAAACAATCATTGCAGTGCCTTTTTACTTCAAATCAACCATATTTTCATTTTCAAACCACAGTTGAGTAGACATGTAGACTTGGCCACTGACAGCAGCCTCTGCGTGCAGCCCGTTTGTTTTTCAATCTTCAAAAAATAATGTAATCAGTTTAAAGTTTGTTTTTGGGGGAATCTTTAACTTTTATATGTGGGGGAGGGGGGCAGGGTAAGGGGAAAACTAATTCCCAGTCACTTCCTGGCGGTGACGCGCCTATTTCTCCTAGTCGCGTCCACGCCCCCCACCTAGCGGGCTGCCAGCGTTGCATCTCCGCCCTGCGGACTTTGGGAGCCACGGACTCCGGTAGGAGGTAGCCAACTCTGATGTTTAGGCCGCTGAGGTGTTTCCCCAGCCCCGAGGTTGGACTTACATCACCCCGGCGAGCGGGTCTGAACATCGGGCCGCCCGTAGCGGCGACTGCGGACCACGGGTGAACATTGGGGAACTTTAGAGGAATAGACTGACTTTTGTTCCTTCCCTCACAGTGGGAAAATTTGATCCTGCTGTGTGGGGATGTTTTATGTTGAATTCTATCAACTCTACGTTGTGTTCTTTATTTTTACTGTATGGCTGTATGGTGATTACATTTCGCTGTGCCAACTGGCACATGTGACAAATAAATGTATCTTGTATCATGTATCTTGTTTAGTGTTATTCAGAGCTCAGAGAGACATGACCCTCTCGCTTCCTCCATCTTGCAGAAACTGAGTGAGGCACACCACTTCTGGGTTTTATAGTCCTTTCCCCCTCTCACCAGCAGGGCAGCAGAGAGAATGGCACATTAAAAAAAATAATAATATCACTCTGAATTTTCATCGATGGGAAAAATCCTCTGGTCCAGGAGGGGAGCTCTGAGCGAGGTGGCCAACAATGACGGCCATAAGTGGCGGCGTTCTCTCGGAAATCACATCACAGTGAGTCAAAAATGGTCAAGATCTTACTTTTAGTAATATAGATAGATGCCATGACAGTCTCACAAACAGTAATGTGGAAATGGCCAGATGAACAATGTTGAGAATTATGATTCAAGAGATAATATTGGCCAGGATATCAGGAATAATTTCCTTAGTCCAATGACATGTGGTCCTTTTGAGTAAGCAAGCTGGACCTCAATTTAATATTTTATGTGCACATTCGATATGCAGCAGTCCCTCAGTGCTGCAGTGAAAACGCACCCTAAAGTCAGTGCTCTAGTCTCTGGAATTAACCAATAATTGTCTCCCTTACAGTTAAAGGGCCTGTCCCACTTGGACAACCTAATCCACGAGTTTAGAAGACCCTGGACGAGTTGAAAAAAATGTCAAGGTCGTCTTGACTCGCCAAAGTAAAAGACCTCCTACGACCTCCTACGACTTCCTACGACCCCCGTCAACCTCAGTCTTCCACACCTAAGACCAACTACAACTAGCTACGAGTTGAAATGATCACATGATAAACTGAAGTTATGTTTGCATTTTATTCTCGGGACAGTTACCGACCTACGACTATCTATGACTACCTACGACTACCAACACGACCTACTACGACCTACCTACGTGTAAAAAGTATCAATTATTTCCATGCCGATATTTTTTTTACTCGTGGACATTTTTTATCAGGCTGGAAAAAACGTCGCGGCCTACTTGAGGCCACGGGTACGCAGAGACCACTCACAAGCTTGAGGAAGAGTTACGAAGACCTCCTACGACCTTGTGGTGACTATGCTGCGAGTATGAGTCAAGGGCAAACTCGGCAGAGGTCGCAAATTAGGTTGTGAAAGTGGGACAGGGGCTTAAGTATGTGGTCAGCCAGGCGATAGCTTAGTGGAATGATGACACACATTCTGATAGCTGATGTCATGATATCTCAATGCGTGAATTAATGATAAGGTATTATTGGCTTGCAAAACTTCACTAAATTAGCAAAATGGTTTCTAAATGATTTAAGTTTGAGCCATATTTATAAATAGGAGAGAATCACGTCATCAACTAATCTTGGAATTTGAATAATATGTAAAACTGCTTGAGATACACTTGAATGATATGCGTTTTATTTCACCCAATCATTGACCCAATCATAGACATTCCTTTTGCTGTATAGATGAAGGCAGAACTCTCTCTGTCCTTGTTTCACCATTCCTTATCATCAATCAGAATTTCCCCTTCAGAATGCCTTGCTACATTTTACTTCGGAGTCACGTGAGTGACTACGTGAATAGAAGCCCGTACAGCCGTTGGTGCGTCATGACGTCAGACGCTGGTGCAGTCGGCTGGTTGGAGCAGCAGCGCTCCTCCGAGCGGTAAGTTTTAAACCGCGGGTTATTCGAAGAGCTGGAGAATTCGGCGGGTGCAGCGGCATCTAAGGAGCGAGGGAGATGGGCGACGTTGCGGGTCGAGTCCCTTCTTCAGACTTCACCCTCGATTCTCCAGCATTTGCAGTTCTTCGTTAAACAATTTAAAGAGGTAAGGTTTTTAAAAATTTTTACCGCATGTCATTTTCTGCGACGGTTTGGGCTTAGAGAATGTTGCAGAAGTGAAGAAGGTGTCGCGAGGCGCTCCGGGGGTAGAAAGGAAAAGGGCAAGGAGAGTGTTGAGGAAGGAGGCCATTCTGGTACACCTGGTCCGGTGCTGGCTACACAGCCAGTGGTTGCGGACCCACTGCCGGGGGGGCAGTGGAGGCTTGTCAGTAGGGTGGAAGGCCACTGGCAAGTCTCTGTGGCCCGTAAATGAGTCGGGCCGGGAGGTTATACCCTCCATAGGAGAGTCCGTTTTGCTCACGGCTCTCCCACGTTGAGATTCTATTTCAAAAGAATGCTCGACAGGGACCAGCTCCGTGGGGAGGAGTGGTGCCCAAGCCAGGCTGATGGAGAGCTTGTGTTAGCAGCACCTGTTTCAGGGCTGCAGAACTATCCTGCCTGTGAGGAGGATGTTCCAGCTCCGTGAGGAGGAGTGGTGCCCAAGCCAGGCTGATGGAGATCTTGTGCTAGCAGCACCTGTTTCAGGGCTGCAGAACTATACTGCCTGTGAGGGCAGTTTGCTGACACTGTTTCTATGCTGGGGGAGAGCAGTAAAGGTGTTCATTTGGAGGTAATTCCGAACATTGCTGGGAAGTTTGCTGAGTGTAGAGAGGCAGGAAAGGCGATTGATGTAGAATTGGCCGAAGCCAATCAGTATATCCTCTCCCACCAGTTACAGGAGTTAGCTATGGATGAAGTAGCAAAAAACTATAAAGCTCCTGTTAATTGTGATCTCCTGAAGGACGGTGATTAATCACCAAATTTGCCTAGATGGGTTTGCCTGCTAGGGCCCAGGAGATGAAGTTTTAAAAAAGTGCTTAAACTGTTGTCAGCAGGTATTACAGCTGTGGTGAAAGTTATTGATACAAATGATATGGTTGAAGCACACCAGGATGAACTGGGACTCCTTTGTAATGCATTTTGAAATTTAATAATATCGGGAGGGCCGCTATTAGGCCAGTGCTAACCCGAATTTGGCGAGTTGTGCAAACCGACCAGTGTACCACCACGAAATCTGTTGTTTGGTGGTAACCTTGCAAAAAGGGTCAAAGACTGTTATGAGGTTGTTATAACCATGGCCCTCATTAAGCCAGCTGGAAGCAAGGCAAAAAAGGTTCTCTACAAGAAGTCGAGGACAACAAGGCCGCAAGAAAAATGCTGGTAAGGAATATAATATTGACAGACGATGAATTAACTGATGTTCCTGTTCAAATTGGGGAAGGTTAAAATTGTTTCTCAAACAATGGCAGCTGTTGACATCAGATTTGTTCATACTTAGTGTATTGAAGGGGTGAAAAATTGGATTTTACTATAAGGACAGTCTACCTAATCAACATTTTCCTAGTCGTAAACTTATTTTTCAGATGAGGAAAATGTGCTTATTCAAGCAGAGATTCAGTCGTTACATAAGAAGGGAAATTGAGCCTTCTGTCTATCAAAGTCCACAATTTCTGTCAAGTATATTTCCCAGATCTAAAAAGACTGGGGATGTAGAATTATTCTGGATTTATCGAATTTGAACAAATTTGTTTGTTATAGGCATTTCAAAATGGAGACCTTTACCACGGGTAAACATCTAGTGTCCAAAGGGTATTATATGGCAACCATTGATTTAAAGAATGCGTATTACGCAGTGTCTATTCATGGTGATGATAGAAGATATTTGAAATTTATTTGGATTGACTGAGCTGTGGGCAATTCAGGACATTGCCGAATGATTAACTTTCAGCTCCTAGATTATTTACTAAAATTGGTAAAACCTGTGTTAGTTTACTTAGAGCTCAGGGGCATGTGGTAATGGCCTATTTAGATGATATTCTGATTGTTGGAAAGACTCATGCTGAAACTCAATCATCAGATTCAGTTGTTAAAATCACTTTTGAACAAATGGGATTTGTTATTCACCCAGATAAATCTAAATTATCACCAGTCCAAATTATTGATTATCTGGGATTTACCATTAATTCCAATTACATGTTGATAATCTTTGCCAGGGATAAATTGAATCAGTTAATTGAGGACTGTGTTTAATCTCGTTGGAGAAACAACGCCTTCGATTAGACAAGTAGCCAGTTTTATTGGGAAGTTGTTGCAGCCTTTCCAGCTGTGCAGTATGGCCTCTGCATTATCAACAATTACAACAATCAAAGGAACAGGCACTGAGAATACAAAGGGGGGGGTACAAAGGGGGCCACTTTTTGATAGGCCTATGCAGTTGGCAGCTGGGGCGATTGCTGACATACAATGGTGGATAGTACATGTTTTCAATTAAAAAAATAAAAAATAAAAATTTAAGGAAGGTTTGGGTGGAATCACCGTCACTGATATTACAGACTGATGTAAGTGCACTGGGTTGGGGTGCAACAGATATGTCTTCTAGTTGTGGAGGCAGATGGAATGTGGGATGAGACATCGCTTCCTCAATAATATGGATTAATTATTTAGAGTTGTTGGGCACCTGGTATGGGCTCAAAGCTTATTGTTCTACAAGGAGGGATCTTCATGTGCAGGTCAGATTGACAACACCACAGCAGTGGCATATGTAAAACCACATGGGTGGAGTTAAGTCACAGTCTTGTGGATAGACTGGCTAACCAGATTTGGAGCTGGTGTATTGACCAAAATATCTGGCATTTCAGCACTTTATTTGCCAGAAGAGGTCACGTCAGTTTAATGACAACATTGAATGGATGTTAAATCAGGATGTATTTAACCCAAATGATTGATTAGTATGCATTGCCAGATATTGACTTGTTTGTATCTCGATTAAATCCTACAGTTACCTAGAATGTTTCATGGTAACCAGATCCTGGGGCAGTAGCAGTGGATGCATTTTCGCTGCATTGGGGGAGGAATGTTTGTGTATGTATTTCCTCCATTCTGTCTCATCAGCAGATGTTTGCAAAAGATCAAGGAGGACTCCGCTTCAAGGGGTATTGGTAGTGCCAGATTGGCCTACACGAGCATGGTTTTCCCGTTGTATTACAAATGGCTAGGGAGCGCTTACATGCTTATGCCCAAGAATAAAAATCTACTGGTAAATCCAGTCACTGGAGATCAACATCCTTTATTAGGATCGTATTGATCTGTTAATTTGCAGATTTTAAGGAGCCATACCTGGGGAAGGACTGTCTCATCGGACTGTGGATGTTCTCACGTCGGCCCTGCAGGGATATACACAGCAGCAATATATCACCAATATAAGGAAGTGGGAGCAATTCTGCCTACAGCAGGATATTGTATATCACACTGCAGGGATCACGGATTATTGGAGTTTGTCAACTCTTTATTTTGACCAAAAAATTACGTTACAGTGGCGATTAATTCAGCCAGAAGTGCTCTGTCTTCTTATTTACCTATGAATGCAGAATTGCATACAGTAGGGACACATCCATTAGTTTCACGATTCATGAAGGGAGTTCTTCAATTTTAATACTCCTAAACCCAGGTATGCCGGTATTTGGAATGTGAGTGAGGTTTTATGGCTCTTTGCCAGTGGGCTCCGGTTACAAGCCTATCAGTACCAAATTATCTATGAAGGTGGTCATGCTTATGGCGTTGGTTTCAGCTCAACGTGTATAAATGTTGCAAAAGCTACGGCTAGATAGAATGCATGTGTCGGCTGATGCCATTATATTTTATGTCTATGATTTGCTTTAAACATAATAAAAAGAGGCATGACAGGATGTAAGATTGTGTTTTCAGCATACCCCGCAGATGATCGCTTCTGTGTAGTCTCACATTTATCTCGTTACATTGAGATTACTAAACCTCTGAGAGGAACAGAGTTGGCTTTGTTTATTAGTCACAAAAAACCACACAGTAAGGTGTCGGTGCAAACGATTTCAAGGTCCTCGCGGCTGCAGGATGGTCCAGTGAGCTAACTTTTCAGAGGTTTTATCACAAGCCGATTTCAAGGCTCGGGGTGTTTGCTGATTCTGGTGTCAGTACTGTTACACTTTTCCCCTGAGTAGAGGGGTTTGTTATGATTTGTTTGTAAATAAACTGTTATTTCATTAACAAATGTATTAACTGATGCAATGATTGATTGTTAACGACTTTTGAGTCAATCCAGGCAGTGTGAACATCGATTTGAGTCTGCGGCGTGAATTCACAGTGCTTTGAAGTCTTCACGTAGTCACTCACGTGACTCCGAAGTAAAATAGTAAGATTAAACGAGAACTTACCAGTTTGAAGTTTGATCTTTATTTTATGAGGAGTCGAGTTGAGTGACTACGTGCCCTCCGCTCCACCCTCATAGATCTCATCTGGTAGTTCTAGTTTTATCCTCTTTAACCGTTATACTTCGGTCATTGTTAGCTGTGAATTCATTCCGCTGCTTTGAAGATTGACGCACCAACGGCTGTACGGGCTTCTATTCACGTAGTCCCTCAACTCGACTCCTCATAAAATAAAGATCAAACTTCAAACTGGTAGGTTCTCATTTAATGTTACTATTAAGAGATTGTTGTATTGGTTTTGTGCTGTCCCTTTACTATAACAATTTTTCATCATGGTTAAGTCTTAAATCATTTTCTTTTTCCTTCAAATACACAGGGTCAAAAAGTTACCTCCAGACCAACTATTTGATTTGACTGAAGAAGGATCCCTACCTGAAACTTCGCCTAACCATTGTCTCCAGAGATGCTGCCTGACTGCTGAATAACTCGTGTTTTGTGCCTAGATGTAGGAAGGAACTGCAGATGCTGGTTTACACCGAAGATAGAAACAAAATGCTGGAGTAACTCAGCGGGACAGCCAGAATCTCTGGAGAGAAGGAATGGGTGACGTTTCAGGTCGAGACCTTCTTCAGACTCTGGCTATGCTTGTTTTTATTCTTCTCTCCCATTTGCCCTGTGTCCATTGTCACCTTTTCCCTCTACATTCTCACCACATGTCAGCGAAAGGGTTAGCAAACAAGGGCTGTTCTGTTCGGTAAACCATTTTCGCCAACTGCACACATGACCTGATAGAAACACAGAAACATAGAAAATAGGTGCAGGAGGAGGCCATTCGGCCCTTCGAGCCAGCACCGCCATTTATTGTGATCATCCCCAATCAATAATCCGTGCCTACCTTCTCACATATCCATTGATTCCATCAGCCCCTAGAGCTCTATCTAACTCTCTTAAATTCATCCAGTGACTTGGCTTCCACTGCCCTCTGTGGCAGGGAATTCCATAAATTCACAACTCTCTGGGTGAAAACGTTTTTTCTCACCTCAGTCTTAAATGGCCTTTATTCTACACTGTGGCCCCTGGTTCTGGATTCAACCAACATTGGGAACATTTTTCCTGCATCTACCTTGTCCAGTCCTTTTATAATTTTATATGTTTCTATAAGAACCCCCCTCATCCTTCTAAACTCCAGTGAATACAAGCCTAGTCTTTTCAATCTTTACTCATATGACAGTCACGCCATCCCAGGGATAAATCTCGTGGACCTACGCTGCACTGCCTCAATCACAAATATGTCCTTCCTCAAATCCAGAGACCAAAACTGGACACAATACTCCCTATACAACTGCAGAAGAACCTCTTTACTCCTATACTGAAATCCTCTTGTTGTGAAGGCCAACATTCTATTAGCTTTCTTCACTGCCTGATGTACCTGCACGCCAACTTTCAGTGACTGGTGTACAAGGACACCCAGATCTTGCTGCACATCCCCCTTGCCTAACCTAACCCCATTGAGATAATAATCTGCCCCCTTATTTATGCTGCCAAAGTGTATAACCTCACATTTATCTATATTATACTGCATGTGCCATGCATCTGCCCACTCACTCAACATGTCCAGGTCACCCTGCAACCTCCTAAATCCTCTTCACAGTTCACACTGCCACCCAGCGTTGTGTCATCTGCAAACTTGCTAGTGTTGCTCTGAATTCCCTCTCCCAAATCATTAATGTATATGGTAAACATTTGCAGCCCAACACCATGCCTTGCGGCGCTCCACTCGCCACTGCCTGCCATTCTGAAAAGGACCCGTTCACTCCTACTCTTTGCTTCCTGCCTGCCAACCAATTTTCTATCCATGTCAACACCCTACCCCCCATATACCATGTGCTCTAATTTTAGTCACCAGTCTCCCGTGCGGGACCTTATCAAAGGCTTTCTGAAAGTCTAGATAGACTACACCCACTGGCATGCATTCATCCATTTTAGTTGTCACATCCTCAAAAATGTCCAGAAAATTAGTCAAGCATGATTTCCCTTTCATAAATTCATGTTGACATGGACTAATCCTTTTACTGCTTTCCAAATGCCCCATTATTACCTCTTTAATAATTGACTCCAGCATCTTTCCCACCACCGAAGTCAGGCTAACTGGTCTGTAATTCCCCGTTTTCCATCTCGCTCCTTTCTTGAAAAGTGGGATAACATTAGCTATCCTCCAATCCACAGGAACTGAAACTGATTCGATCAAACATTGGAAAATAATCACCAATGCATCCACTATTTCTAGAGCCACCTCTCTGGGATGCAGACCATCCCCTGGGATGTAGACCATCAGGCCCAGGGGATTTATTATCCTTCAGTCCCATTAGCCTACCAAATACTATTTCTCGCATAATGAAAATTTATTTCAGTACCTCTACACCCTTAGATCCTTTGTCCAACATAGAAACATAGAAACATAGAAATTAGGTGCAGGAGTAGGCCATTCAGCCCTTCGAGCCTGCACCGCCATTCAATATGATCATGGCTGATCATCCAACTCAGTATCCCGTACCTGCCTTCTCTCCATACCCTCTGATCCCCTTAGCCACAAGGGCCACATCCAACTCACTCTTAAATATAGCCAATGAACTGCCTCAACTACCCTCTGTGGCAGAGAGTTCCAGAGACTCACCACTCTCTGTGTGAAGAAAGTCTTTCTCATCTCGGTCTTAAAGGATTTCCCCCTTATCCTTAAGCTGTGACCCCTTGTCCTGGACTTCCCCAACATCGGGAACAATCTTCCTGCATCTAGCCTGTCCAACCCCTTAAGAATTTTGTAAGTTTCTATAAGATCCCCTCTTAATCTCCTAAATTCCAGAGAGTATAAACCGAGTCTATCCAGTCTTTCTTCATAAGACAGTCCTGACATCCCAGGAATCAGTCTGGTGAACCTTCTCTGCACTCCCCTCTATGGCAATAATGTCCTTCCTCAGATTTGGAGACCAAAACTGCACGCAATACTCCAAGTGTGGTCTCACCAAGACCCTGTACAACTGAAGTAGAACCTCCCTGCTCCTGTACTCAAATCCTTTTGCTATGAAAGCCAACATACCATTCGCTTTTTTCACTGCCTGCTGCACCTGCATGCCTACTTTCAATGACTGGTGTACCATGACACCCAGGTCTCGCTGCATCTCCCCTTTTCCTAATCGGCCACCATTTAAATAATAGTCTGCTTTCCTGTTTTTGCCACCAAAGTGGATAACCTCACATTTAATCCACATTATACTGCATCTGCCAAACATTTTGCCCACTCACCCAGCCTATCCAAGTCACCTTGCAGTCTCCTAGCATCCTCCTCACAGCGAACAACTGCCCCCCAGCTTAGTGTCATCCGCAAACTTGGAGATATTGCCTTCAATTCCCTCATCCAGATCATTAATATATATTGTAAATAGCTGGGGTCCCAGCACTGAGCCTGCGGTACCCCACTAGTTACTGCCTGCCATTGTGAAAAGGACCCGTTTACTCCTACTCTTTGCTTCCTGTTTGCCAGCCAGTTCTCTATCCACATCAATACTGAACCCCTAATACCTTAGATCCTTTGTCCTCCAGTACATCTGGGAGTTTGTTTGTGTCTTCCTTAGTGAAGACAGACCCAAAGCACCTGTTCGACTCTTCTGCCATTTCCTTGTTACCCATAATAATTTCACCCGCGTCTTCCTTCAAGGGACCCACATTTGACTTTGCTGCACTTTTTCCCTTAACATATCTAAAGAAGCTTTTACTGTCCTTCTTTATATTCCTGGCCAGCTTCCCTTTGTACTTCATATTTTCAGCCCGTATTGCCCGTTTTGTTTCCATCTGTTGTCCTATGAAACTTTCCCAATCCTCTGGCTTCTGACTACTCTTTGCTGTGTTATACATCTTTTCTTTTAGTTTTATTCTATCCTAACTTCTCTTGTCAGCCACGGTTGCCTCCTACTCCCCTTAGAATCTTTCTTCCTTTTTGGAATGAAATGATCCTGCGTCTTCCGGATTATGCCCAGAAATTCCTGCCATTGCTGTTCCACCGTTATTCCTGCTAGGATCCCTTTCCAGTCTACCTTGTCCCCTTTCTTCAACTGCATCAGTGACATTTCCAATTTAACCTTCTTCTTCACAAATTGCAGATTAAAACTAATCATAGTATGATCACTACCTACAAGTGGTTCCTTTACCTCGGGTTCTCTTATCATATATGGTTCATTGGACAACACTAAATCCAGAATTGCCTTTTCTCTCTAAACGGTTCTTTTGTTTAAAAAGGGTTCTAAGTGTAAACCTAACAATTATAGAACCTGTTAGTTTGATGTCAGTGTGTGGGCAATTTAATGGAAATGGTACTTAGAGATAATATATATAACGCATCTGGATAAACAGGATCTGATTAGGAACAGTCATCAAGGATTTGTGCCTGGAAGGTCATGTTTGACTAATCTTCTTTAATTTTTTGTAGAGGTTACTAGGGAAATTGATGAGGGTAAAGCGGTGGATGTTGTCTATATGGACTTCAGTAAGGCCTTTGACAAGGTTCCACATGGAAGGTTGGTAAGAAGGTTCAATTGTTGGGTATTAATGGTGGAGTAGCAAGATGGATTCAACAGTGGCTGAATGGAAGATGCCAGAGAGTAATGGTGGATAACTGTTTGTCAGGCTGGAGGCCGGTGACTAGTGGGGTGCCTCAGGGATCTGTGTTTGGTCCATTGTTGTTTGCCGTATACATCAATGATCTGGATGATGGTGTGGTTTAAATTGGATTAGTAAGTATACAGATGATACAGGTGGTGTTTTGTGGATAATGAAGTCGATTTTCAAAAGCCTACAGAGCAATTTAGGCTATTTGGAAGAAGCGGACTGAAAGATGGCAGATGGAGTTTAATGCTGATAAGTGTGAGGTGCTACGTCTTGGCAGGACAAATCAAAATAGGGTGTACATGGTAAATGGTAGCAAATTGAGGAATGCAGTTGAACAGAGGGATCTAGGAATAACTGTGCATAGTTCCCTGAAGGTGGAATCTCATGCAGATAGGGTGGTAAAGAAAGCTTTTTGTGCTGGCCTTTATAAATCAGAGCATTGAGTATAGAAGTTTGGATGTAATGTTAAAATTGTACAAGGCATTAGTGTACTCTTTTGGTCGCCAAATTATAGGACATATGTTAAAATAGAGAGAGTACAGAGGAGATTTACTAGATTGTTTGCCTGGGTTTCAGCAAGTTACAGAGTGACAGGTTGAAACAAGTTAGGTCCTTTATTCTTTGGAGCACAGAAAGTTAAGGGTGGACGATAGAGGTCTTTAAAATGATGAGAGGGATAGACAGAGTTGACGTGGATAAGCTTTTTTCATTGAGAGTAGGGAAGATTCAAATAAGAGGACTTGATTTGAGAATTAAGGGACAGAAGTTTAGGGGTAACATGAGGGGGAACTTGTTTACTCAGAGAGTGGTAGCTGTGTGGAATGAGCTTCCAGTGGAAGTGGTGAAGGCAGGTTCGTTTTTATCATTTAAAAATGAATTGGATAGGTATATGGATGAGAAAGGAATGGAGGGTGGAAATTTTATGTGTCTCAGTGCAAGGTAGATGGGACTAGTGAGAGTAAGTATTTCAGCACGGACTAGAAGGGCCGAGATGGCCTCTTTCCATGCTGTAATTGTTAAATGGTTTATATGGTCATTATGGCTTCATTTTACAAGCTGCTCTAAGAATCCATCTCGGAGGCACTCCACAAACTCTCTTTCTTGGGGTCAGAACTGAAAACCAACCTGATTTTCCCAGTCTTCGACCTGCATATTGAAATCCCCCATCACCACAGTGGCCTTACCTTTGTTACATGCCAGTTTTAACTCCTGCTGCAACTTACACCCTACATGCGGGCTATTATTTGGGGGGGGGGTCTGTAGATTACACCAATTAGTGTTTTATTGCCTTTACAATTCCTCAACAGTGACTCTACCTCATCAGTCCCTATGTCTTCCCTCACAAGGGACTGAATTCCATCCCTCACCAGCAGAGCTACCCCCCTCCTTCTGCCCCCCTCTCTCTGCCTCTGTCCTTTCCATCGATGTTATAACCTGAATATTAAGTTCCCAGGCCTCGTTCCTCCTGCAGCCACGTCTCAGTAATGCCCACAATGTCTTTATCTGTTGAATTCCTGCCACAGGATTTTCTGTTATGCATTTGACAAATATCCCACTCAGTTAAGTTATCCTTTCAGTCAGCAAGATTCTATTCACCACCCAGCACATAACTGGGAGTTTATTTCATTGTTTGATTTGCATATTTATTGGGTAATTTACAGTAATTCAAATACTGCATTTGTCTTCAAAGACTGAAGAAGTATCAGTTGGTCCATCATAGTTAATATTTATTTATTTACTCCATGGGATAGAGTCATAGAGTGATAATATGTGGAAACAGGCCTCGGCCAAACTCACCCACACCCGGACCAACAATGTTCCCAGCTACAGCTACACTACCCCAGTTGCCTGCGCTTGGGTCCATACCTCTCCAACCTGTCCTATCCATGTACCTGTCTAACTGTTTCTTAAAATGTTGGGGTAGTCCCAGCACCTCAACTACCTCCTCTGACAGCTTGTTATATACCCACCACCCTTTGGTGTGGACAAAGTTACCCCTCAGATTCCTATTAAATCTTTTCCCCTTCACCTTGTACCTATGTCCTCTAGTCCTCGATTCCCCTACTCTGGGCAAAAAAGACTCTGTGCATCGACCGGATCGATCTATTCCTCTCATGATTATGTACACTTCATAAAAGATCACCCCTCATCCTCCTGCGCTCCAAGGAATAGAGACCCCCCAGCCTACTAACCTCTTCCTATAGCTCACAATCCTGTAGTCCTGGTGGTAATAGCATCATCGTAAATCTTTTCTGAACCCTTTCAATGCTTGACAATATCTTTTCCTATACTATGGTGCCAGAACAGAACTGAACACAATATTCTACAATGCGGTCACACCAACGTCATATACAACTGAAACAACATGACCTCCCAACTTCTATACTCAATACTCTGACTGATGAAGGTCAACGTGCCAAAAAGTTTAGATAAACAGTGTGGTAACTTGCCCTTCGGTCCACTGAGACTGCACTCTTATCCCTACACTCTAGCGGCAAAGCGGCAATATATAGAAGCCAATTAACCAACAAATCTGGACATCTATGGAATGTGGAAGGAAACGGAGAAAACTATTCTGGGAGAATGTACAAACTTCATACAGACAGCACCCATAGTCAGGATCAACCCCGGGTCTCTGGTGCTGTCAGGCAGCAACTCCACCATTACACGACTGTGCCACTCAATTCACGTTGCCTGAGAGACCAGAAAAATCATCTACAACAAGTGATAATTCATAGATAGGCACAAAAAGCTAGCGTAATAGCGCGTCAGGCATCATCTCTGGAGAAAAGGAATAGGTGACGTTTCAGGTCGAGACCATTCTTAAGATTGAGTCAGGGGAAAGAAGAAAAACAAGTGATATATAGATGGCAAGATAGAGAGATATGAATGCAAGATATATGTTATGAAAAAGGTAACAATAATCAAATAAAGGTGGAGCCCACAATGGATCTATTGTTCGCTGGTGGGCTAGGTGTTATAGAGTTATACAGACAGTGAGACTGCTAGATTGTAAGCTGCCCAAGCAAAAATATGAGGGTGCTCCAATTTACATTTGACCTCACTCTGACAGTGTGAGGAGAACGGGGTCCAGGCCACCCGAGTCCAGGCCAAAAAGGTTAGTATGGGGGACAGACACAAAAAGCTGGAGTAACTCAGTGGGTCAGACAGCATATCTGGAGAGAAGGTGACTCTTCAGATCGAGACCCTTCTTCAGGGACTGAATACGGTGATTGTAGTAGAGGACGGTGATGAAGACAGATATAGAACAAATGAATGAAAGATATGCGAGAAAGTAATGATGACACAAAGAAACATGCCATTAGTTAAGTGAGAATGAGTGGAGGTGTTGGTTTCAGCGAAACTACGAGCGTGCGCTTGTGTCTAGGATTTTATAGGAGTAGTACAGGTAGTACACACCTGGAACACATGGGGGGTGGAGGAGCAAGGGCAGAGCTGCGGGGTACCAAGGAGACACATGTGAGGGCCTCATCTGCACTAGAAGAGGGGAACAACCCATTGCATAAAAAATATAGATAATCTCAGATGTCCCGGGTATGGAACACCTCACCTTGGGCCATCCCTCCCCCACCACAGTTCTCTGATCAGTCTGTCTGTCTTTTCCTGATTACATTTTATCTTTGTATGCTTCATTGTCAGCTTCCCTTAACAAATGAATGAGGATCTATTCTACATTTTCCTGACCATTGTCCCCTTTGATGTCTCGTTTTCATACCTTACCCTTCCATAACTCTGTCTCCCCCGACTTTCAGTCTGAAGAATGGTCTTGAGCCAAAACATCACCCATCTCTTCTCTCCAGTGATGCTTGCCTGTCCTGCTGAGTTACTCCAGCATTTTTATTTGTGTCTATCTCTTCAGTGTAAACCAACGTTCTGCAGTTCCCTTCTTACACCATAAATAGATGGTTCCTGGTCAATCACAAGTGTCTGCCTTGTGTGTCAACAAACAATACTTATCACTCCACAAGTCAGTGAAGAGATGCTGGTACTGTGCTCAAAACGTCTGCATTTCACAAGGGTCATAGATAATGAAAAATTGTTTTGATGCCATTTCTTTCACAAGGGTCACATGATAATGGTCCGGCACCGTCCCTGTGCTGAAACAGAGTTCTATCCCCATCTCCTTGAACTGGCCAGCAATGCTATCACATGGTTTATCTCCGTGTCCTCTTGTGTCTGTCTGTGCTTAATGTCTCATCCAAGATCTGCAACACAGCTCTGGAATGCACTAACAGAATGGAATCACACTAAACAAGTGATTCAAATGTATTATAATCTAATAACCCAGCAGCAGCAGCATACTTGCCCTTCACACCCCTTCTGTCCTTATGAACATAGAATACAGAACAGCACAGGGACATGGCCTTCACCCCACAATATACTGTGCTCGGATAACATGATGCCATTAAACTAATGTCCTCTGCCTGCATACAGGTCATATCCCTCCATTCTCTGCATATCAATGTGCCAAAAACGACATAAATGCCACTATCGTATCTGCCTCCATCCCCCACCACTGGCAGTACATTCTAGGCACCCACCACTCTTCAGCCCCGCTCATCTCACTTGCGACCCAAGGATCTATCGACTGCTGATAGTACTTTCTGTGACCACAGGATACAACTCCCTGAGAAGAGGAAGGGGCTGACACCATCACTGCTGCTCTTTTCATGTAGCTGCGTGCTTATTCTTAACGACCAGAAGCTAATTGATAAAACCAGATGGATGATGTGCAGTTGGATCCCCCACCAGTGGTATGGTGGGGGGAGTGAGCTTGAGAGATATAAGGTTCACTCTCTGCCTTATACTTATCCTGGTCAATATCCAATGAGATGGTCACTCAGCAGTAGAGTTCCTGCCTTACAGCACCAGAGACCCGGGTTTTGAACCTGACTAATGGGTGCTGTCTGCAGTCAGTTTGCACCGTTGCCCGTAAACCTTGGTTGGTTTTATTAATCCGGGATCTCTGGTTTACTCCCACACTCCAAAGGAACGTACGGGTTTGTAGGTTAATTGGCTTGGTGTAAATGTAAATTGTCCCCATATTTGTTGGATATTGTTAGTGTGCAGGGATTGGTGGTTGGCTGACACTCAGTGGGCTGAAGGGCCCTTGTTTTGCGCTGTATCTCTAAACTTAAACTTAAGAAGCCATTGTTATATTAAAGCTGGTCGTAGTAGGTTGTTGACTTTCCTATTGAAGGTTATCAACAATATTGGCATGTTGGATTTATTGCTTATCCTTCAAATCAGACTGATGGTGATAATATGTTCTATTTTAACACAGCATTAATCCCACCCACTAGATCCCACCCAGTTCAATCCCACCCCACTAAACATTGAACAATCATTGACAAATTGTTAATTGGAGAAACCCTTTTGCAATTGCCTTCATTTGCCCAACAATTGTTTTTTCACCCACCTTACCTCATTCATTATTAGCTCCTAATAGAGCATTGTACGATAAATTACTTTGCTGGACTCATATCCAGAGGTCATGACCAATAACCAGAATGCAAACACCCTGTTTGATAAGTTGAATTCAGTTTATAAAAATTCTGAAAATAAGAAACTGCTATGAATGAGTGTGTCAGATTCTACTTAAATTCAATTCACCTTTCCGTGTCTCTAAGGAAAATATTGCTGCACTTACGGCTTATTATGTGTCCAGATCCCACGCTAAAACCTAGTTCATTCTCAGGGGCTTTCTAAAGTGGCTCTAACAAGCTTCTTATTTGCATAAACTGACTGCATAATAGAAGACAGTTTCCTGACTTTCTCAGAGTGACCAGTAATGTGCTTTGTCAACTGTGCCCATGCATTGAAACAATATTGACACGAAACAAGACTCAAAGTGTCCGAACAACTCAGTGGGGTCAGGCAGCATCTCCGGAGAGAAGGAACAGGTGGCGTTTCAGGTGCGGACCGTCCTTTCAAATTAAAATTAGCGGGTGCGGGACGATCTGGAGGTAAGAAAAGGCCAGAACCAATCATGGCCAGCAAAACTCATTAGCAATGAAGGTGAAGCCCATAAGTGGCCCATTGTTGGCTGGGGAAGAGGTGATAACCAAGGGATGGCATGGATGTGAACAGTGGAACTAGTAGGAGGCTAGGGTGGGGGAGGGTCCGAGAGAGAAGGAATACAAGGATTACTTGAAAATAAAGATATCAAACGTTTATACCACTGGGGTTGTAAGCTGCCAAAGTAAATTTTACTTCGGAGTCACGTGAGTGATTCCGTGAAGAAGACCCGCCAGGCCGCATGTGCACCAGTACGTCAGCCGCATTGACGCACGGAGGCTGCGAGGTACGGAAAAAATAAAAAAAAGCTCCTCCAGCGGTAAGTATGCAGACTCCAGGTAAGTTAGAACTTTTCACTGGAGTTCGAATCCGTGCTGGCCGGTACTCTATACCAAAGTGCTGTGGCATGGAAAAAACAGGGAAGGGAAAGAGGCGAGTAACAACCAGCCGCAGTAGTTCAAGCCTTGGAAGCTCTGCCTCATACCCCTGTTCAGTCGCTTGCTACAGAGTTAGCGACTGCAGACAATAGTGCTACACAGCACAGAGCCGTCGCCATTGATAAGTCTGCTAGGCCCACGGTGTCGGGGGATGATTCTTCACCGTGTTACATGCCTATCCCAAGTGGAGGAGCTGTTGCATACAGTCCTCCAAAGAACTTCACTCCAAGGGAAGGAGTGTCAGCGCTCAGAGAAAGAAGCGCCAGCAGCAACAGTGCTGCCAGAGAACTCTTTTAATTGAAGGGAGTACAATGGGTCAGATCAGTCCTGAGCCCGAATCTGATGGGGAAGTTCAGCCAGGAGAAACAGAGTTACGAGATGTTCAACCACTGGCACTTCCATTTGCTGTCCCATCAGGAGCAGCTGAGCCACTAGGTGAAGAGCTGGCTACCACAATAAATTACATGGTTTCTCACCAGCTCCAGGAGCTGACTATGGATGAGACAGCCAAAAAACATGAGCGTCCAAGCAACTGTGAGTTGTTAAGAGTTCCAACTGTGAATCAAGTTATATGGGGTCAAATGGGACCCGGCATGCAAAGCCAAGAGATTAAAATGCAGAGAATTTTAAAGTTATTGGCTGCTGGCATTACAGCATTTGCAAGAACAATGGATGGTGGTTTTGTGACCAGAATACACCAAGAGGCTCTAGGGTTGTTATGCAACACCCATTTTGAGATCAATTGTCTCAGGAAAAGGGCTATAAGGCCCACCATTAATCCCAGATACGCTGTGCTTTGTAAGCCAGCAAATATCCAACCACCTGATCTGCTGTTTGGCGCAGATCTTACCAAAGAGGTCAAATAAATAAATGAAGACGCAAAAACAATGATGCCTGATGAGACCAATGATGTCTGGCAAACAGCTGAAGAGAAAATATCCCTACAGAACCACCTCAGCATCCAGGGCTACTCCAGGGACAAGTCGGTTCTCAGCGCAGGGACATGGATGGTATCCCTCGGCTGGAGCACGAGCAACCATGGGGGCCACTGCCAGAGGCTGGAGTCAGCAGGGTGCACCAGTTACCAGAGAGGTAAATGGACCTGGTTCTCATAAAAACATATTAAATGTAACACAAGAAAAAGTTGGTGGTAGATTACGGCTTTTTTATAACAAATGGAAGCAACTTACTTCAGATCTGTTTATCAGGAGTGTAATTCAAGGGTTTCGGATTGAATTTATTCCAAATGGTGTTTTACCTCTTCAACATGTTTCCAGCAGAACACTTTATTTTTCACAAACAGAGGTAATGGAGGTTCAAGCTGAACTCACAAAATTATGTAACAAATGTGTAATTGATGATTCATCAAGTCCATCAATTTGTGTCAAATATTTTTCCCCGTCCCAAAAAGACGGAGGATGCAGAATCATTTTGGATCTGACAAAATTAAATCCATTTGTACTCGACAGACACTTCAAAATGGAAACATTGTTTACGGCCAAGCAACTGATTTCCAGAGGTTGTTATATGGCAACAATAGATCTGAAAGACGCTTATTTTTCAGTGCCTGTTCATTGCGAGCATAGAAGGTATTTTAAATACATTTGGATGAATTAATTATGGCAGCATAAGGCACTGCCGAATGGATTGACCTCAGCTCCTAGTATATTCACTAAATTGCTAAAACCAATTTTGGGGCTACTTAGAGATCAGGGCCATGTAATTATGGCCTATTTGGATGATATTTTAATAATTGGGCAAACAAAAGTATTAGCTGAAGCATCAGTGGCAATTGTCAAATCCACACTTGAAAAACTGGGGTTTGTCATTCATTTGGAAAAAATCTAAATTGACACCAATTACCACAATTGATTATTTGAAGTTCTCAATTGACTCAATAAAAATGGTAATTACTTTGCCCAGGGGGAAAAGTGTAGAGCTAATTGAGGATTGTGTAAAGCTTTTAAACAAGCATCAACCTTCATTTAGACAAGTGGCAAGGCTGCTTGGGAAAATGGTAGCAGCCTTTCCAGCAGTCCAATTTGGGCCTTTGCATTATCAGCAATTGCAAAGAACAAAGGAACAGGCACTCAAGGTACAATTGGGGCATTATGATAGGCCCATGCAATTATCAGCAGAAGCAATTACTGATATTTTATGGTGGATCCAACATGTCTCCAGTAGTTTCAGCACAGTAGTGCTAGAACAACTTTCCATGGTCTGACAGACTGATGTCAGTGCACTTGGGTGGGGTGCCAAGGACACAATTTTCAGTTGTGGAGGAACATGGGGTATGGAAGAAGCGTTGCTTCTGCATACATGGGGAATTAACCATTTAGAGCTTTTAGGAGCATTTTATGGGCTCAAAGCTTTTTGTTCCAACAAGAGCAGTCTGCATGTTCAGCTCCAAATTCATAAAACCACGGCAGTCGCATATGTCAATCACATGGGTGGTATCAAGTCGGTATCTTGTGACAGCCTGGCAAACCAAATCTGGATCCGCCTTAAGCCGATTGGACCGATTGTTCTTAATTGGGCCCCGCGCCTAAGGGGGCCCCCATGGGAGTAATCTATTCTCGGCTCAGGTAGACCTACCCTGGGTGGACGGGGGGGGGGGGGGGGGGGGGGGGGGGGGGGGGGGGGGGGCTGGGGGTGGAGATATTGGTGGGAGATGGGGAGGCGGGGGTGAGGAGGGGAATGGAGATGGGGGTGGGCATCTCCAGGTCCATGGCAGCACAGGCCACACCTCCTGGGGCACGTGCGTCCTCGATTATGAACCGGAGCTCCCACAGCGGGAGTACGGGGGGAGTGGGGTGTTCTAGGGTGGGGTGGAATGGACGGGCGGGTTGGGTGACTTCTGGGTATTTAGCGGCAGAGGGCTCTTGGGGGAGCATATGTAAACGGCTGATAGAGCAGAGACACGGACAGAGCCAGACGGGAGAGAAGGAAAGGAAAGAAAGAAAGGATAGGAGGAAAGGAAAGAAAGAAGAGGCATCGGCGGAATAGAACCGGAAAGGAGAAGGACTGGGAAGAACGAAAAGGAGGAGCAGGAAAGGACAGACTTGAGAAACGGAAAGAAAGACAGGCGGAAGGCCCAGGCAAGACAGACAAGAAAGGAAAGAAAGGAGACGAAGGGTGGGAAAGGAGGAGACAGGAAAGAATATTAGGAGGAGAGAAGGCAAGAAAGGAAGAGAAGTGAAGAAAGAAGAGAGGACAGACCAGGCGGTACAGGAATAGAAAGGAGAGCAGTAAGGAAATAGGGCACGAAAGAAAGGCCCGCCGAGATCAGCCCCGACTGCAAGAAGGGTCCAGGCAGATAAGGATCGAAAGGTGCGTCGTCCCTCGCATAGCTATCCCGCCGGAGCGACAGCTGCCCGTCAGCGCGGGCAAGCACGCCGCCTGGCTCACAATCTGAACGACAGCACCGCGCCCTCCCTTTATCCACCATTTCCCTCTGCTCCTTCCCTCCCTTCCCCCTCCTTCCCCTCCATCACTTCCCTCCCCTCCTCTACTTCCCTCCCTCCTCTCCCTTCCCTCCCCTCCCTTAAACCCCCCTTCTCTCCTTCCCTACTCCCCTCTCCTCCTTCCCCTCCCTCATTTCTATCCTTCCCTTCCATTCCTCACTCCTTCTCTTCTTCCCTCCCTCCCTTCTCTCTTCCTCCCTCCTCTCTTTCATTCTCCTCTTTCCTCCCTCCCTCCTTCCCTCCATCCATTCTATCCTCCCTCTCCTCTCTTTCCTTCCCTCCTCCTCTCTTTCCTTTCTCTCCTTCCCCCTCCCTCCCATATTCTCTTCCCTCCTTCCCTCCCTCCCCCATTCTCTATTTCCTATCCCTCCCTTCTCTCCCTCCCTCCCTCCATCCATACTTCTCTCCTTCCCTCCCACCCCTATTCCTCCTAGCCTTCCCTCCCACCTTCCGTCCTTCTATCTTTCCCTCCCACCTTCCCTTCCTTCTCATCCTTCCTCTCACTTCCCTCCCTTCTCTCATTTTCTACTCCCTCCCTTATCTCCTTTCCCGACCTCCCTCCTTCTCGCTCTGTCCCCTCCCTCCCTTCATTTTCTCGTTCCCTCCCCTCCCTCTTTCCCGCCACCTTCTCTCCTTCCCTCCCTCCCTACGCCTACCTTTCTCCTTCCCTCCCTCCCTTCCATTCCCCCCCTCTCTCCCCCATATTCCCTCCCCACTACCCTCGCTCGCTCCCCGCCCTTCCTTTCTCTTCTTCCCTCCCTTCCTCCCCCACATTCGTTCATCTCCTCCCTTCCCTCCTCTCCTTCCCTCCCTCTCCCTCATCTCCCTCCCACCCTATCCTTCTCCCCCTCCCTCCTTCCCCACCACCACTCCTCCTTCTCTCTTCCTCCCTCCATTTATCTCCTCCTCCCCTCCCATTCTCTCCCTCACCCTTTTCTTCTCCTCCCCTCCCTCCCTTCTATCGCCAACCATCCCCCATTCTCTCGTTCGTTCCTCCCTCCCTCCATCCTCCCTCCCTCTCCTCCTTCCCTCCATCCTCCATCCCCCTCTCCTACTTCCCTCCCTCTCCTCTTACCCTTCTCTCCTGTCCCTCCTTCCTCACCTTCTCTCATTCCCTCCCTCCCTCTCTTCCCTCCCTCCCTTTTCACGTTCCCTCCCTTCCTTATCTCCCTTCACTCCCTTCCTTATCTCCTTCCCTCCCTCGTTTCCTCCCTTATCTCTTTGTCCTACTCTCCCTTCTCCCCCCTTTTCCCCCGCCTCCCTCCACTCCCTTATATCCTTTCCTCCTCCCTCCCTACTCTCCTTCCTACTCCTTTCCTTCCTTCTCTCCTTCCCTCCTGCCCCCCCATCACTCCTTCTCTCCTTCCTCATTCCCATCCCTCCAATCTCTCCCTTCCCTCCACAACCCTTCTCTCTTTCCCTCCCACTTTCCATTCTCTCATTCTCCTCCCCTCCCTTTCATCTCATTTCCTACCTCCCTCCTTTCCCCCTCCCTTCGCTTCTGTCCCTCCCTCCTCCATTTCATTCTCTCCTCCCTACCTTCCCCTCCATCCTTCCTTCTCCTCTCCCTCCTCTCCCTTCCCTCTTTCTTTCCTTACCACCCTCCCTTCTATCCTTCCCCCCTCACCTCACCCTTCTTTCCTTCCCCCCTCCCTCGCTCTCTTCCCTCCCCTCCCTCCTCCACTCCTTACCATCCTTCCTTCCCTTCCCCTTCACCCCAATCCTCTACTTCCCTCCCTCCTTGCTCTACTTCCCTCCCTCTCTCCCTCCCTCCATCACTCCCTCTCCTTCCCTCCATCACTAAAACAAGTGGTTTTGTAACTATGTACTTTTTAGAGGCGATCTACACATTTTGTTTGTTACTTGTAGGCTTACATGTATGCAATTTTATATTAAAATGTAGCTTAGATCTCTTTGGTCCATTAACTCGCAGGCACTTTTTAAGTGCACTTTTGATTATACCTTAGCTGAACTATAGTTCGTCTGTCTTTTTTAAATTGTTGTCTCATTACATGTGTGTTTTTGATTCTAATTTTTTTTATTTTATAGCTGTGTATATGTGGGGGGTGGGGTAAACCATTTAATCACTTCCCTGTACGGGGACCCAACTGTTTTCCTCCTCTCCTTCCCTCCCTCCTCTCCTTCCCCCTCCCTCCTCTCCTTCCCTCCCTCCTCTCCTTCCCTCCTCTCCTTCCCTCCCTTCCTTCCCTCCCTCTGTGGTAGGGAATTACATACAAGTTTGCAGATTGCACAAAGCTGGGTGGCAGTGTGAACTGTGAAGAGGATGTTAGGAGGTTGCAGGGTGACCTGGACAGGTTGAATGAGTGGGCAGATGCATGGCAGATGCAGTATAATATAAATAAATGTGAGGTTATCCACTTTGGTGGCAAAAACAAGGGGGCAGATTATTATCTCAATGGAGACAGGTTAGGTAAGGGGGGGGTTCAGCAAGACCTGGGCACCCTTGTACACCAGTTACTGAAAGTTGGTTTACTGGTACAGCAGGCAGTGAAGAAAGCTAATGGAATCTTGGCCTTCATAACAAGAGGATTTCAGTATAGGAGTTAAAGAGGTTCTCTGCAGTTTGTTTTTTATTTAGGCTACTGGCGAGACCACTCTGAGAGTATTGTTGTACAGTTGTTGGTCTCCTAATTTGAAGGGAAGGACATCCTTGTGATTGAGGCAGTGCAGCGTAGGTTCACGAGATTGATCCCTCGGATGGCGGGACTGTCATATGAGGAAAGATTGAAAACACTAGGCTTGTATTCACGGGAGTTAGAAGGGTATGAGGGGGATTATTATAGAAACATATAAAATTATAAAAGGGCTGGACTGAGTTGAGACTGGATTTAAGAAAAAGATTTAAGACTGAGGTGAGCATAACATTTTCACCCAGAGAGTTGTGAATTTATGGAATTTCCTGCCACAGAGGGCAGTGGAGGCCAAGTTACTGGATTAATTTAAGAGAGAGTTAGATAGAGCTCTAGGGGCCAGTGGAGTCAATGGATATGGGGAGAAGGCAGGCACGGGGTTATTTATCGGGGAACGATCAGCCACATTGATCACATGATGCAATGGCGGAGGTGCTGGCTCGAAGGGCTGTAATGGCCTCCCTCCTGCCACCTTTTTTTCCATGTTTCTAGGGTCTCCAATGTTCGTTGGGCCCTATCATTGTGGAGCCAGCGCCCACCAACTGGGAAAACTAACCTGAGGGCCTCCACAGTCGCGGGGCTGCGGGACTCGCCATCGCGGAGCTGGCGACTTCGTTAGTGGGGAGAGCTGTGGTGGTGCGCTGCTGCGACCCGACTTCAGAGCTTCCGAGGCTCCGCCGCCCAGGCCCGGTGGACAGGAACATTCGGGAGCTCGCAGGCTCCCTGGTGGCGAGACCGGTTTTCGAGACGCTCCGCAATGGAACTGCTCCACGCCGGAATTGTGGGGTTAAATGCTCGGAGCGGGGCAAACCTAACATTGCCTGGCACGGCTTTTAACCGGCTCGACGGGACTCACCATCGGCCCACCGGGGGCTTTAACATCGGAGAGCACCAGTCGCCTCGTACGTGCAGTTAGGTACTGTGGACACGGGAGTAGAACAAAGGGAAGAGATGAGACTTTTGCCAACCAGCACAGGAGGATGGGGTTGGAGATTCACTGTGATGGGTGTTTGTGTAAGAATTGTTGTTAAGTGTGGGTCTTGTTTTTTTTTTTTGTAATGTCTAACTTGTAGGAATGAAATTCGTTCTAACCAAGCTGTATGAATGACAATAAAAAGGCATTTTGCATTCTTTTCTGATCTTTTCCTTTCCTTTCTACCATAGAGATATAAAGTTTATAATAGACTTTATTGGTATTTCTATGATTCTACAGACATTTGCTGGAAACCTTGGGGTATCACCAAAATTGTTCCCAATTGGGCCCCGCACCTCCTAAGGCCGGGGCCTTGGACTGTGGGGTCTAGACAGAGTCAAGGAGGAAGGTTATAGGGACAGGTGCTGCATCTCCTGCTGGTCGTAGGGGGAAAGTACATGGGGGAGGGGATGGTCGTGGGTGGGAAGAGATGAAGTTTTAAACAGGTAATTGTGTGAGGGGAAACAGTCTCCGGGAAGGAAAGCAGAAAAAAGGGTTTATTTTTTTTGGAGCATTTTTGTTTTTTTGGGCTTGGATGTTTTGGAGACTCGGAGACTGTTTTGTTTAGTGAGTGGTTTCTTTGGAGTGTTTGGGAGATTTGGAGATGGGAGATGCGGCTAGTTGCAGGTGGCAAGAATGTTGGTAGAATGATATATTGTATGCAACAGCTGATGGGTGCAAGTTGAGACAAAGAGGACTCTGTCCCTGTTGCGACCTGGGGTGGGGGCGGGGGCAGGAGGAGCAAGAGTGGAATTACAGGATAGAGAGGAGAGGAGTGAGGGCCTCATCGATGTCAGAGATGGGAAATGCCCTGTCTGTGAGGTAATTAAACTTCACTACTTGTAATTTACTTAAATTTTTTAAGCTTTAAGCAATGTATTATCTTTTAATACATTACTCAGAAACGTCTGGCAAACATGGTGATTCCGGCTAGCCTTTCCCACCCGAAATACTTTGTACATGCGCACGCCCCGGGAATGTCCTACGCATGCGCACACTCTAGAAGAACCCCGCACATGCGCCACTTATTCTCCCCTCCTATTTATAAGTTGAGACAGTCAGGAAGGTTTTAATCCATCTTGATGACCGTGCAGTACTGAGCTTCAGGAGGTAATAGGCGGTTCAATAGTGGTAGGTAGATATATTGCTTGGTCATCAACTCACTCTCTATTGTTATTAGATTTTACATTTTAGGAATTTTTGCTTTTAGAAGTTTCCATACGGACTGACTGGAAGATAATTGGAGGAAGTTCTCGATTAGTGCTATCAAGAAGTGAATGGATGATGATGGGAGAAGATGGACATGGTGCAAGGTCACGAAGTGAGATAATTGACTGAGTCCATCCTAATACTATGATAGTTGCTTAAGAGGGGTTGACATCAGTCAGTTCAAACTTCTCACACAAAAGGCTCTCATATCTTAATTTGATCGGACATAACGGCGAAGCAACACAGTGTCCAGGGCTAGTCTACCATGATGGCATGAGGAGAAGTACCACTAGGAAGAACACCGTTTGAAGTTAAAGAACGATCATGTTGGAGTAGTATGGTAGCAGTTGAAATAGAGATCTGATGGAGTGTAACGAATTG